>JAOXJK010000014.1:4333893-4346730 GCA_025774025.1 Xenus cinereus
GGTTGGGGGGGGAGGCTTTTGGGGGAGGGGGGAAGATGCGGAACGATTGAGCTGGGATGGTGTTCCCGCCCGGGGCCCTTTTCGGGGCTGGACTGGGCGAGGGGGTTTCCGGCCGGGGCGGTTTTGGCGGGCACAGGCGGAAGCGGCAGCGGCGGCCGGGCGGGATGGAGGAGCCCGAGATGCAGCTGAAGGTGAAGAAAGGTGGGAGCGGGCCGGGGCCGGGGCAGGCGGGGAGCGGCGGCTCGGTGGGCTCCGGCAGGGCTCTGCGGGTCTGAGTTGGCCGGGCGCGACAGCTCCCTGCGGGCGGTGACGGGACGCGGGGCACGGCAGGGCCCTGTCAGCGGCGGGAGGAGTCGCGACAGGGCCCTGAGAGGGGGAGGTACGGCGGGGCAGGGTGAGTCGCGATAGGGAGGATGGCGACAGGGCGTCGCGGGTGGCGGCAGGGCCGTGCAGCCATAGCAAGGCCCAGGAAGGCACGGAGGGGACAGTCACCATGGGGGGTCGTGCTCTGACAGGACCCCCAGTGCGGGGCAGGCAGAGCTGTGGGCCCCCTCGGCCCCTCGGAATCTGGGGCTGCCTTGTGTCCCCCTTGTCCCCTCATTGCCTGGCCCTGGCAGGGCCTGTGTGTCGGGACAGCTCCTGGCAGAGTCTGTGTGTCGGGACAGCAGACAGACAGACAGCTGTGTCTCTCGGTGGTTGTAATTATTCCCGTGAAGTTTTGCGTTTATTCCCATTCAGAGGCTCGGCACGTCTCTGGTGCTGCAGAACTGCCGCATCCAGGCGGTTGTCACTGAAACAAAAGCTCTGAAGGGAGGAGGAGAGGATAATTCTCCTTAAAATAGAAAATTCTCTGAAAGTTGTTCTGCTTCAGCTTGGTGAAAACCCTCCCGTTGGTGAAAACCCATTGTTCACACCCCCGCTATGAACAATGAAATGAGCTCTGAGCTTTATGTATCTTAATTATTAGGGGCTGTCAGTGTTCTGCCTGGAACCTGTGGGGAAGGAGAGATCAGGGCTGTGGTGTGGCTCCGCAGAGGGGCTCCTGCGTGGAGGGTGGTCCAGACAGAGCTTGGGCCAGGGTGGAGGAGGAAAAATCAACTCCGCAGGCTGCTGGGACGGCACTGGAGCTTCCTAAGCCCTGGTGTGTGGCCACTGTGTCTCCTCTGTGGGGATTTTTGGGATGTCACCTGGGGGCAGTGTCTGGAGGGCAGCAAGAGAAAGACCCCCACAGCAGGGGGTGGCCAAGACGCAGGAGATCACAAGGTCCTGAGCAGAGATGAACCCAAATGGCCGGTAGCGAGACAGGGAGGACTCTCCCTGTGGCTGCAGACAGAGGAACGGGGGTCAGGCCACTGCTGGGCTCTGCTCGTCTCCTGCCCCCACTGCAACTGGTCAGAAAGGGCCCAGTGATGGGCACAAGCCAAGTGGTCCCTGAAACCAGAACAACCAGAGCTCACAGGGGACCGTGGAGGCGGTGACGTCCCAGGCTGGTCTGGAATCAGAGCTGCCTATTTAGCAGGATGTTGCTTTCACATCCTGGTTGACAGATTGTTTATTAAAAAAATGTGGGTTTTTTTGCTCCTCTCTCTCCATTGTTGTGTTGAGGACAGGACCAGGGCACCCTCTCCAACCATCCCCCCTGTTGCTCCCCGCTTTCTGTAACTCTGTTGTTTTTCTTGTTGCAGTTACGGACAAATTCACGGAGAGCATGTATGTCCTGGCCAACGAGCCCTCCGTGGCGCTCTACCGGCTGCAGGAGCACGTCCGGAGGTCCCTTCCAGAGCTGGCACAGCACAAGGTGAGTCCTGCTTCGCTTTGGGCTCCAGAGCTGCGACCGAGTCAGGCACGAGCTGTTTTCCTGGTCCCTATTTCACCTCCCTTGGTGGGTGGGAGGAAATCGGCCATCGGGGTGGTGAGGTGCTGTGGGACCCCGGCTTGATCTGAACTGGGGGTGAAGGGACGTGGCAAATTTACCCGTGGTTCTGAGTTAAAAAAAAAAAAAAAGAAAAAAAACAACCAAAACTTGAGAGTCAAACCACAGTCCTGTGCTCTGGCAGCTGGATTGTGCTTGGAGACAAAGAAAAATGAGTAGTCTGTCTTGTACGGGGAGGAGGGAGATGTTAAATCTTATTACCCCTGCCTACGCTGTGAGATTTTTATTTTCTACATAAAATAAGAGGGAGGTGGGGGATGGTGGGAGGAGGGAAGGGGGAGCGTGAAGAAACAACTGCAAAGAGCCCGCGTGAGGCAAGGGGGGATAATGAATCGCATCTCACAGCTGTGTTCCTCCTTTCCTCCAGAGCACGGAGCACAGACACTTTAATGCCAGCCTTGTTGTCCTTCTCCCTCTTCTGCCAGTCATGATTCATTAGGAGTGATGTCTCATGAATAGATTACTGCTTCATGTCTATGCTAATGCACTGTCAGGCCCCATTTTTCACCTTTGCTTTACAGCCCTGGTTTCCAAATTAACCTGGATTGTGACACTTTATTATTCAATTATTTATTAACGTTTTATATACGTGTCTGTGTGCAAGGGGAGGTATATAGAGATGTATGTGTATGTATAGCGCATGCTGATGCAATTGCATCGCTGCCGTGCGGGGGGACAGGTTTGGGATATTATTCCTGAGCTGTCACTTGCTTTCGTGTAATCAAGGTAGTCCCAATTTCAGGGAACGTGTCCCGAACAAAAGGAGATGGAGCAAATTGTATGACAAGTCGTGCAGAGGGAAGGGATCGGTTTCCATCACTGAGGGCGAGGGGCAGCGCAGAAGCGCAAATGGAAGCGACAGCCGAGGAAAGGCGCTGGATGCAGAGCGTGTTGTTTGGGGTTTATGCCGGGCAAGATCTCTGAAAACCCTTGATTCTCTCGTTTTCCCTGCTCGACATGCTCTCCGCAGTGATCTGCAGTGTTCTGTGACCTCTCCGGCTCATCTAAGTTCATTTCCCAACTGCAGCCATCCCACAGGATTCTCTTTTGTAGCCAAAAATTGCTGCTGTTTTCCTCTTTCTTCCCATGAGAAAGGAGGTCGTGCTGTCCTGTGGATGCCAGCAGCAAACACAAGGGCCCTGTGTCCCTCCGGTGACCGCAGCCATCACGAGCACCAGATACCTTCGGTCTTGGATGCCTTCATCTTGCAGCCCCCCCAGGCCCTGGCCACTAGCCCCAGCTGGGGCAGCGGTGGCCTTTGTGCAGGAGGAAGAGCTCGCCGTGCTCCCTGCAGTAACGGTGCACCTCGGGACAAAGCTGAGCCGACCGTGCTGTGCCCACTGCCCCAGTGCCACCCCAGTACCCATTTCCCTCTCTAGTGTTAGAAAACGTTCCCTGATGCTTGCTCAGAGGTGCTGGTTTTCCCTTCCATTTCTTTTTGCCCCCCAACAGGGGCACTTTGAGCTTCTTAACTGCTTTCCTGGTTCCTGGCTGTGTTTAATGGTGCGCTGATGTGGCAAGAGCTGGGAGAAAAATGGAACGAAAATTAACTTGTGGCAGCTGGAAAAACAACAGATCCAGAGCTGCTGCTGGTGGCTTCTCCTCCAGCATCATCAGCTCCCGAGTTCCTTTTTTCCAAGGCTGTAGCATCGTGTCTGGGAGCACATTCTCCTCCCTGCTGGTAACCCGTCCCTGGTAGCAACTGGGATGATTAAACATACCAGTAGCCTGGCAGCACAGCCAGGACACTGGCCCAGCTGAGTTAAGAGTCTTGTGGCCGGGTTCTCTCTGTTTCCCTTCATCCCGCTCTCATTTTATCCCAATTTCAGGCGTTGCTGTTTGCAGCGAACAGGCTGGGCTTGTCAAGCCCTTGAACCCAGGCAGCCAAACGCCAGGAGAGAGGGATGTGCTCAGGGCCCCGACAGGGCCATCCTCACAGCGGAGCCTTCAATTAGCTGGGGATGGATATTTTGGGTTGCTCTGCCAGAGCCTCATCGGCTTTGTGGCTGGAGACTGGAACGGGAGGGTGTCAGGAGGGCTGTGCACCGTGAAAACGCTGTCAGGTTTTATCTAAGTCAGAGCAAAGGTATTAAATTGAGGTGGTTTTAATTCTTCCGAATAGAAAAGAAGAAAAAGGAACATTCTGTGTGGATCCGTTCTCAGGTAATTTAGCCCCAAGATGTAGGTAATGTATAAAGGAAACAGGATTTATTGGTGGTTTCCAGCTTTGCTTCAGCCACGCAGCAGCTCTGCCTCTCGCTGGCTGAGTTCTCCGAGGCGCAGCCTTTGAGATTCCCAGAGGGATTAAACCCAGGAAAAATTAGGAGGGAGGGGGTTGGGAGAAAAGTTTCTGCGAAGGGAAGGTCACCTCCCTGCCTTTACAGCGAGCAACTTTCTGTGATTTGATAAAACAATAATCTTAATACCTTCCTCGGCATCTCAAACTCTCCAAGCAGATTTACCTCCTCCCCGATAAGACGCAGCCTGATGCGAGGCCCCCGCTGCCTCCGCGCGCCGTCGCTCTGCACAGAGAGACCTTTCTGGATTCCGCCTGCTCTTTTGAGAACTTAGATCTCCTCATTAATTTACTTCCAAGCGACAGTAATGTATCATTAGTGCTATTGTATATTAATAGCTGGCTTTAGTTCTTAAAACTGCATCCCAGGGCACGTCCTGGGAATTTGAAGAAAGGACATCAAGAAAAGATTAAGAAGTGAGGAGCTCTAGGGAGAGGCTCTCGTTCCTGATAAAGGACATGAAAATCCCAGGAAGTGATGGGAATGCTGGAAACAGACATCACTGGCTCTAATACTGGGAAATTACTAAAATCTGCTGGTGCTCAGAAAGGGTGAGGAGCACAGGCTGTGACACACGACTGAGCCAGAGCGATGTCGGGGTCTAAATCATCTGTTAGAAATCATCTGGCAGAGAGGATTAGATCATAGAAATCATCAATAGGTGTTAGAAATTATCTGGCACCTCTTGGAGAGAGTGGGGTGAGGAGCTACAGGAGAGTTTCTGCCCCTTTTGCGGCCGCTTCCGCACACAGAGCGTGTTCCCAGCAACAGCTAAAACACGACTGGGCTCTGGACGAGTGCAGTCTCTGTGGGGTTGCGAGTCGTGGGTCGAAGGACCCTCTCCGGCAGAGAACTGCCTGCAGCGTTGCATGTCGAGGCTTGTTTCTTTTGTAGTTCAGAGGGCTGCGGTCAAGCGTCCTGATGTAGGACGGGCTTTGAACAGCAGAAGTGATTTTGGACGAAGTCCAAGCTCCTGCTCGACCTCCTTCGCTCACAGAAAGAGGCCCTTGGATTTCCTCCGGCTGGTAGAATAGGCTGGAGAATTAGCTCCCATGAGAACAGATTTTAAAGAGTGCCCGAAGTGCTTAAGGACTTTCAAAATACTTATCTATTGAGCTACACCTCTGAATTCAGCTGCGCTTTCCTGGTGATTTGTGTATTTGTTTGCTTTTTCCCCTGGAGCTACAGTTCCCTCCCATGGCCGAACTGGCTGCCTGCGGTGCTGCTCCGGTGTGTGTGGCGTTTACTGGGCTCCTTCCAGCTGGTGGAGGGAAGGGCTTGGCATCAGGCACTGGAGTTTCAGAGCAGACCGGAGGACAGGGGTGCTTGTGGCTGTGAAAACGTTTGTGAGTGGCAGGTCTAACGGAACGAGGAGTTTCAGTGCTGTGAAAGAAACTTTTACCTGGTTTTGCATGAAGGATTAAGGACTGGACTCCGCGGGAGCTGTGTTAGGTCAGATCCTGCTGGGCCAGACACCCCGGGAGACCCCAGTGCTCTGAAACATCCCGCTGGGTCCGTTGCTCCCAGCCTGACTGACCGTGGCTCTCAGCTGGCTCGTGGGCTAAAACATCTAAAAACAAGGGGGATTTTGCCAGAATATCCAAAGCGTCGGCTTGAACTAGTAGCCCTTCCAGAAATACACACAATAAATGTTTCTTTTAAAGGCTAGTGCTTGGGGCCTGGAGCTTGTCATAGGCTGTCGAGCGGGAGACGGAATCCAAGCGCGATTTCCAGTGAAAAGCAGCCAGAGCCCCTGTTTGGGCAGGGCTGGCAGAGCGTATCGGGCTGCGTCTGTCCAGCGCGTGTCTTAACGATGCCGCTTCCTCTTCTCTTGCAGTCGGACATGCAGAGCTGGGAGGAGCAGAGCCAAGGAGCCATCTACACGGTGGAGTACGCCTGCAGGTACAGGAGACTCCCCCGAGCCGAGGGTTGTGTTCACAGGCGGAGGTGTCGTGGTAAAAACAAGGCAGAAGCCGCCTGTGCTCCTCTGGTGTAAGGCCGGGGGGAGGCTGAGGGTGTGGGCTGGTGCTCTCTGAACCCTTACCCTGAATTTGTGATGAGTGTGACAGCTCTTCCCCCGTTCCACGCGCGGTGCAGACCTGCCAATCTCCTGCCCTAAATCCACCCACCAGCCAGCTGAGGTGTGAGGATCCATATAAACTCGAGGTTTCTTATTAACAGTCCTAGACTCACAGAACTGTCGGGGTTGGAAGGGACCTTTAAGATCATCGAGTCCAACCTAACTCTCATAAAAACCATCACTCAACCATCGCTCAGCGCTATGTCAACCCGTTTTTTTAATACCTCCAGGGATGGTCCCTCAACCGCTTCCCTGGGCAGCCCATTCCAAGGCTTAATAACCCTTCCAGTGTCAAAATTCTTCCTCCTATCCAATCTGAACCTCCCCTGGGGCAACTTGAGGCCATTTCCTTGTGTCCTATCGCCTGTTCCTTGGGAGAAGAGACCGACCCCCCCCAGCTACACCCTCCTTTCAGGGGGTTGTAGAGAGCAAGGTCTCCCCTCGGCCTATTTTTCTCCAGGCTGACAGTCCTCTCTGTTGGGGGTGCGCGTGTGTGCGTGCGCTAAAACCACACGATGCTTTCGGAAATACTAACCAGGCCTCCATCTCCCTCCACCCCTGGCCTCTTTTCTCCTTTCAGTGCCATAAAGAACATGACCGACAGCAGCGTGTACTTCAAGAGCATCGACAGCCTGCTCAAACACGCCATCGCCATGAAGGACCAGCTCAACGCCGCCCAGGGCCGCAGGTAGCAAGGGGGATGTGACACTGTTCATCCGAGTGACCGTCCTGGCTGCCGGGGGCTTTGGTGACCTAATGCAGCCCCGTGCAAATACGTTATCTCAGTAATATAATTCTAGACTATTGTTTGAAAGAGCACGCGGCTTCCCTTCCCTTGATCTTCTGGCTCTGTTTACTGGGAAGCAAGTAATCTCGTTTGCAAAAGGTTAACTGGAAAATAATTTATTTCCTCGTTTAAAAAAAAAAAAAAAGCGACGTTTGGTCGCGTAATACATTAAATCTTTGTTGTGGCAAAGGTGTTTGGAGTGAGGTGATGCAGCCGAGATGGAGTAGGCGAGAGGCTGCTTTTGGTGCTTTTCTCTGTCATGGATCTGGTGGATTTTTGGGCACGGTTCCATCGAGATAAGTGGTAGCAGAATGATGATGCGGTTTTTGTGTGTTTGCAGTTGAACTACAGCTACTAAAATATCTTCCAGCAGATTGTCTGAGTGTAGTGTATTTGTCTCTCCTGAGAATGGGGTTGGGATTGGAGTCTGACCGGGCAGGAGTGAGAAAATTCCCCAGCGCCCATCCCTGATAAAACCACCACAGCGAAGAGAGAGGCTCTGTCTCTGCAGAATGACTCTGCCTTAGATGCTGCTGGTACAGATTCTGTATTTTCCCCGTTGCGGAGTCACGCTCTGTGCAGCCCACAGCATTTTTAGTGGTTTTCGCAGTGGCGTGTGGGTGCAGAGATTGCTGTCTCTCCACCCACAGGGGGCTGGTGGGTTCTGCTCTGTGTCTGCACTGAAACGTGTGCTGGTCTAAGCCGTTCTCCTGTTGCAAACAGTGAGATTTTATTTGTGGGAGTCCTCGATTCTTCACGTTTTCATGGCTGCTGGTGTCCTGCTGCCTGCTGGACATGACTGTCTCTTTCTTTTTCCAGCGCTGTTGCCCCACAAGGCAAGAATCCTCCAGCCAGCTCCTGATTTGAGACAAGACTGGCCGTCCTCTGCTGCCTTTCAAGCCCAGCTCCGTGTTCTCCAGCCACGGGGAGGAGGGAGAAACCACCCGCTCGATCTGTGAAGCTGCGCAGAGGCCTCTGCCTTCCCCGTAACAAGGTGCTGCACCTGAGCAGGAGAATCCTGCCACTGGGATCAGGACTTTTCGGGGTGCTTTGGGGAGCACAGTCGTGTCCCTTCCCACAGCACTCTGCAAAAGGGAAAGGGGGTAGTGCGTTTGTCCTTCCCGGTTCTTTTTTCCGATGGCAGACTGTTATGAGGCGTTTTTTTCTCTCTACCTCTTGGCCACAGAAGTATCTCAGAAAAACTAGGTCTTGCTTTCAGTATTTTGTAGATGGCTGTAGATGTAATGCAGGCACATTTGGGCTTTGTTCAGGAGGCATTCTGCGAGGAGAGTTTTTCATGTGTGTGCCAGGGAGTTGCTGAATTTGGTCTTAAGTGAGAACAATAATAAAAAGAAGAAAAAAAACCAACACAAGAAAGTTCTGTCTAAAACTTTCCCCTGTTGCTCACTCGGGCTGGGGGGTCTTGGAGCCTGCTGGCTCGGTGTGTTTCAAAGGGCACGGAGCAAAACAAAGACAACACAGAGTTGGAGCCTTTCAAGTGAAAAAAAGAAACTGTCCTGATCTTCAAAAAAAAAAACAACAAAAAAAGGGACTTTCTTCATCCCATGTCAAGCAGTGGGAAGCAGAGCTGTACGCACAGCTTCGGAGGTCACTTTAAAAAGGATGCAACCTCAGTGTTAATCTCTCCTGGAACCAACAGTTCTCTTCTCCTGAAGAATTTACCAAGGATGCGGGGATCAAAGCAGAGCTGCACTCAGTTTCCGAAGAAATTACTGTGCTCGGGATAACAGGTGTCTTCCAGGATAATGGCACGGGAGGTGAGAGGGGATCTGTTTGAATCGGTGACCTCCCCTCGCTCGCTGAAACGCTTTACTGAAGGATAAGGAATTGGGAAAGAACCCAGGCAGCTGCTGCTCCGGGCCTGGGCAGGGCTGGCAGAGCGTGGTGTAACCAGCGAGGAGTTTATCAGCAAAACCTCCTCGTGTTTCATGGAAACAGGGGAAGCCTTTGGTCCTTGTAGATCATTTCCCGGACCTCAGCCTGGATGATGAACACCAGAGAGGTCCACTGAGCAAAGCCAGGGCACTGGGGCTGCCGAACACAGCCCCTTTCCCTGCTAAGTAACCCTACTGGTGATCGAGCAGCAGGGTCTCTGCCACCCCAAACCCACCCTCTGCAGCTTGGAGACGGCTCTGCTTCCATCTCACTTGCTTCTCCATCACCTCCCTCGGTTTCTTACCCCTGCCCGGCTGCGCAAGCCCCCCTGGATCGATTGTATGAACCATCTTGATGTAGTGCTGGCTTCTGGGGATGGAGGAGGAAGGAAGGAGGCAGGGAGGTACAGACAGCCCGAGAAACCAGCTGGGATGTGCTGGAGAAGGAGCCTGTTCATGGACAAGGTCCACTTGCGTCTTCTCACCCACGTGTTCCTTCACTGCAGTTGGGGCAGCCGTGGGGGTCCCGCGTGGGTCACTGCCAGCCGCTGCCCTGCCAACGCCGTCCTCGTTTGTGGGGTAACAAGTGGCAGCAGGGGCTGGGGATGAGGGACAGGCGGCCGAGGGCTTTTGGCTTTGAGTGAAGGTGGCGTCTTCTCGGTAAAAGAAGCAAAGAGCATCAGGCAGTGGCTGCCCAGACCCCAAGGGGAGGGTGGAAACGCGGCCGTCCCCCTGATCTGCGGAGACACGACTTATTTTAAGCTCTAAATACAGATGCAAATCTTGGCCCCTGGTACTTGCAGCTCCCCTGGGGACGAGATGGGGTGAAAAGGTCCCCGCTTCCACTCACACCAGGGTCGAGTCCTTGCCCGAGGCTCCAGGTTTACGCGACAGCACGTTCCTCATCTCCTGCGTGACGCCGCTCCAGGGCATCCCCTGCGCCTGCAGCAGCCCCGACTCTGCCGACAGCGTCCTGTGCGTCCGGGGCAGGTTGTAGCTCTCCTTCTCGGAGCGGAGCCCGGGGCTGCCCGAGGAAGTGAGGTTACTGCTGGCCGGAGAGCCCAGCTGGGATTTACGCTCCAGGAAAGGAGGGAAAGAAAATTCCCGATGGATTTCGGGCCGGGGCCGAGGTGCGGCCACGTTTTTGTTGTTGAGATCGCCGGTGGAGGATTCGCCGTGCTGGGCAGAGTCGTTCTCGTACAGGGTGTGAGAAACCTCGGAGCGGCTGCGGCGCGAAAGCTGGGAAGCCCGTACCAGGGCGTGCGTCACCGTGATGAGCAGGACGATGATGCCGGAGGAGAGGATACAAGCGCTGGCGATGCCGGCCTCCAGTTCAAACAGCAGCAGCATGTAGATGGCGAGAGCTGGAAGGAAAGGAGAGCGCAGAAATATCTTGAGGAACCAGAAAGAGGATGAAAGCCATGCAAACTTCAGGCCACGGGAGCTCTCGAGAGGGCCGGTCACCGAGAACCGAAAGTTCACGCTGCGGGAGTGAGCTGCCAAAGCCATTTGCAAAACAAACCCGACGCTGAGGTAGAAACTCAGCAGCTCACGAGCCCTCAGCGACCAGCCCAGTGTGCACGGGCCGGGCTGGAAATGCCCAGTTCCTGCTGGGCTGGGCTGGGCTGGTGGGAAATGAGCACTTGCCTGTTAAGTAGACTGAGACCCCGCAGCAGAACAAGCCGATGGCCGTGTGGCGAACAGTCCGGCTGTCCAGGAGGAACCAGTCTGCCCTGAAAAATGGGTGAGAAAAACACAGGCGTGAGTAGTTTCCCTGGCTCTGGTCTCAGCAGAGGGAAACCGCCGATGCTCTGGGCCCTGCTGAGAAACCAAAAGGCTGGTTTTGCGTAGAGAAGAGGTTCAGAGTTGGGTCACAAGCCCAGGGGCCGCTGCTGAACTGGGATTTCCCCCAGGCCGCTGGGTTGCAGGGCTCTGGGCTGTGTCGTTCCCCCTCCAGAACGGGAGATTTTCGAGATGGGCTTGGAATTTCACACTCTCCTTGCCTGGTTCTTAGGGAACCAGATGGGAGCAGGGGCTCAGGAGGGACAAATAGTCAGGACAAACAGTTGGAGGCTTTTTTGCAGGTGATTTTCCCCTCTTTGGCAAACCCTGGAGAGAACAAAACTGAGGCGTGTCAACCCCCTTAAAAAAAGAATGACAAGTAAAGTGCTGGCGCCTTGAATTAAGCAAGGCCAGGTTCTCTCTTCCCCCTTGGGGCTGGATTTCTGTGCTCAGCTCAGATTGCAAGCCTTTTGTCTGGAGGGGGCTTGGGACTTGAATTGAGCTTAAAACACGTGAAAAGACCAGTTCCTTTCCAGCAGGGCCTTTGTTTCCCACCCGGCACCGACCCCTGCGCCTGCTGCCTGCGCTTTCCAGGGCTCGCTCTCTGCCGGGCCACCGACAGCTCGGGCATTTTGGGAGCCAGAGCGACCTGGCAAACCTCATTCCTCGCTGGGATTTGGAGGCTGCTCTCACCAGAGGATGCCTCTGCTAATTGGGAAAGCAGGATGAGGTCGTTAGGGGAGGCAGCGTAGTGTGGCGGACGGGTGCCAGGCGACTCAGGCGGGGGGGGCGGTTTGGAAAGGTGAGTGCTGGGAGAGATGCTGGCAGGGCTTGTGATGCTGGGAATCTGCAAGGAGTCCCTGGAAACAACTCGGGGGGCACGAGGCCGTGCTGATCCTGCCACCCACCTCCAAAAGTCCCAGGGAGACGGTTGGAAACGTGCCCTGCTGGCTTGGAAGGGGCAGCAGCACAACCATCCTCCTGCCAGGACCAGCTCCTTCCACCCCCCGGGGTGAATTCGGCAGCCGAGGATGCTCTGCCCTGGCCTGGACCCCCCCTCCCCTCCGCCCGGCGAGGAGCGAGGAGGCGGCTCCGCCTGCCCCGGTGGCCCCCGTTCTCCTACCGGTACTTCATCCCCGGCTGCTTGCCGCTGGACTCGCTGGAGGAGGGAGCGTTCTGCACCGAGAGCTGCCCCAGGCTGCGGGCCACCATGGCCACCGCCCGGAACTTGCCGCGGGTGCCCAGGCTGGGGCTGCCGGCATTCTGCCGGTTCAGCCGGTCCTCCGCGCTCCGGCTCTTGATGCTGTGCTCGGAGCAGACGAAGGAGACCTGCATGCTGCTCCGCCGGGCCCCCGCGCCAGCTGCCTAAATTTAGCCGGCGCCCCGGGGGAGGCGGGGAGCTCCTCCCGCCCCCCGCTCCGCCGACGTGACGGCGGGGGCTGCTCCGGCACCCTCCTGCCCTCGGTGTTCCGGGAGCTCGGGAAGCGAGAGAGCGAGCGGCGCCCGGAGGGGAGCGGGGGGGCGGGGAGGACTCCGGCCCCCCCCCAGCCGGGATGCGGGCGGGACCGGGGGCGGCCCACCACCCGGGGGGCGGGACATTGCGGTGTCAATCACCCAGGTGGGCGGGACATGGCGATGTCAATCACACCCTGGCCCCGCCCCTGTCAGGTGGCGGCGCTGGGGCGGAGCCTGGCGCATGAAAGGGGGCGGAGCCTGACAGAGGGCGGGGCCCTGCGGGCGCTGGAGATCGCAGTGGGCGGAGCCAAAGCCCGGATGGGCGGAGCCTGTCGAGCACGTGACCGGGCCTGCGAGCGCCTACGTCAGCAGCAGGTGGGCGGGGACTGAGGGGGCGTGTCCTAAGGAAGGAGGCGGGGCCTTCAGAGAGTGGGTGGAGCATCCCGTGGGTGGGCGGGGCTTCATCCCATGGCAATGGGGGTGTGTGTGTGGGGTGGGGGCTGTCCAATAGCCCCGCCCCCGTCACCCTTAGTCCTGCCCCCGAGGTAGCTTAGTCCCACCCCAAACACTTTAGCCCCGCCCCCACTCCTAATCCCCGCCCATCTGTC
>JAOXJK010000014.1:4382597-4392773 GCA_025774025.1 Xenus cinereus
GGTTCAAGGCCAGGTTGGAGGGGGCTTGGAGCAACCTGGTGTGGTGGGAGGTGTCCCTGCCCAGGGCAGGGGGTGGATCTAGATGATCTTTAAGGTCCCTTCCAACCCAAACCATTCTATGATTATGTGACATCGCTCCACAGGGGCTCTGGGGCAGCTCAACCACCCGCTCACCCAACGACCCCACGAGCAATCACTCCTCTCTGTAATTACACTAATGATGATGACAGCCCTTGTTCTGAGCTCAGAGATGTAAAGTGCAGCAGGAAATCGCTGGAAGAATCACAGGTAGGGCTGGGGTGGTTTTTAATTCCCTCCCCAGACAGACAGACAGACAGACAGACTGTGCAGCCTCCTGGGGTCAGAGCGCCCTGAATGGGGACATCAGCTGGGCCAAAACTGTGTCACTGCAAACCATCCCCCATCTTTTTAACCCTTTAACCCAGCTTTGGTGCTAAAAACAACTCTCATGAGTGAAATCAGGAGTTCCTGCCACCCAAAGTAGTTTGTCCTTGGCTGTTTGGGTCACTGCTGGTGGAGGACATTAGGTCAACGTGGCCACATGGCTGCCCATCTCTGCTCCGGAGAAACACCTGCAGCAGATCCGTCCCCACCAGCCACCACCAGCCTGGGGAAGCGGGAAGAGACATCCAGGAATTCCTGGATCTTCCCATTTCCCCTCCCTACAACTCCCTGAAAGGAGGGTGTAGCCAGGGAGGGTCGGTCTGTTCTCCCAAGGAACAGGCGATGGGACAAGAGGAAACGGCCTCAAGTTGCACCAGGGGAGGTTTAGGATGGAGATTGGGAAAAATTTCTTCCTGGCAAGGGTTGTGAAGTGTTGGAAGAGGCTGCCCAGGGCAGTGGTGGAGTCACCATCCCTGGAAGGATTTAAAACCCGGGCAGACGTGGTGCTGAGGGACATGGGTCAGTGGTGGGTTTGTCAGTGTTGGGCTGATGTTTGGACTCGATGATCTGAAAGGTCCTTTCCAACCCAGACAATTCTGATTCCATGCTTCTAGCCCAGGCAGAAGTGCTTGACAGCTGCTGACTCAACCTACTTCTCCTGTGGTGCCTCACCCCCATATTGCTGTGTGGGGAGGTGACAGAAAGATCTTTTGATACCAAATCTACAGGGACTGAGTTAATCTGTCGCAGTAACTGCTCCTAGGAGGCAGCTGAGCTATTCCCCTTTGGGACTGCAGTATTTTCTTCTTCAGGGTAGGTGGGATCCATCCCACTTTATACCTGTTGAAGCCGTTGCTACGAGGGAGTCTCAAATCTGGATTTTTGTCCATGTAGGGCCTACCCTCCTTGTTCCCACCTGCCATTCAGGTGCTGTGGCGTTTCAGAGCTGCTGGGTAGCTCATCTCCGACTCATCTTTGACCTCCGGCTTTGGAGGTCAATGGTCCAGTTAAGGTTAGACTGGTTTTCCCCCGGAATTAATTCAGGCACTCAGCTTCGTTGATCTCAAACCCAGAGCTGCTCCCCCCAGGCTTTAAGAAGGAACCTGAGTCTATGCAATGGTGGTGGCTTTGTCTCCATTCTCCATGCATCTGGTCACAACACACTGTCCGCGTTGGTGGGGTTTTGTGGATTGAATATATTCCTTTAAAATCCAGGTAATTCTTTACTGAATTTTGATAGGGACCAGACCACGCTTTAATTTTTTTTTCATTCCCCCTTTTAAAAAAAAAACAGTCATTGTTTTAAGAGAAATGAGCTTTAGGCCATCGGATGGGTGATTACCCATCAGGGTAATGCCACAAAACCATCTTCTGTCCTTCACGCCTGGTTTCGCAAGTGAACAAGTTGAAAAATCCTGTGGAAGGGCTGGTTATTTTTTGCTTCAAAACCAGGGATTTGGGCTATGACCTTGGGTGAGAAGTTGCTGACGTCACTTTGCTGGATCGTGCGAAGGTCGTGCTCATTTAATGTCCGCTGCTTCTTTCTGTGCCCGTGATCCCCACTCCTGCCGACGGGTTTTGTACAAGGATTTTCAAGATCTTTTCAATAACTTGTTTCTCACCTTAAACTTTGGACACAGCCCGGTTGAGGCCAGGTTTTTTATCTGGTCCGCAGCGGGAAGCGCTGTAGAATGAGCTCTTCTGTGGTCTCTGGCGCTGTGTTGGTTTCATCAGCTGGTACCTCTGGGTGTTGTTTCCCAATGTCTAAAGGAGGATTCCTGTTCCTGGGACTGCCTTGTTGGGCGCTGGAAGTGTGTTGTGGGACTGGGAGTGCAGTCTCTCACGGCAGTCTCATTTTTGGGTGAGATTCAATCAGTTGGAAGTGCCATCGGTGTCAGCGATGCTCACCATGTCTCGTGGTTTGGAGCTCCCCAGTTGTCCATATCTCTTTGTCCTTAAGGTTTAGCTCCACGAGGAGCAGACTTGTGTCCCTCCTGCTGACACCAGTAGCATGTGGCACCTCTGTTGAGTGAGGAAAAAGCTTTCCTGGTATCAGTTCGCAAGCTTTTTTGGGTCAATCTCTTCTATTTTAACTGCTGATACATCTTGAGGTTTCTGATGAGGTTTTCTTTCACGTAACATATCTACTGCTCTGTTGTATTGATTGAGGATGAGTATGGCCATCCCTAAGCCTCTGAGGTCTTTGAAATCAGTTTAATTGCACTAATTGTTAGGTTAGTTTAATTGCTAAAGACTTGTGTTCACTGTTTTCCACCCACTCGTGATTTATTTGCTCTCAGCAGAAGTTCACTGCTGCAGTTTGGCCTTGAGAAGGGACCCTGACCCGTGATCTGTCACCATCATATTGATATTTTAGAATTTCCTCTTGCTGAGAAAAGGAAATTGTTCCAGTTTTGAGATGACTTTAAATTCTGCTGGCTCTAAGAATGTGATTTTTCTCTTTGCGTTTAGATCATGAAGACCCTGGAGCTCCTGCCGATACCTACCAAGAACATGCTGGAGGAGAGCAAAGTGCTGCCCATCATTCAACGCTGGGCTCAGACCAAGACTGCCGTCCCCCAGCTCAGCGAAGGGGATGGCTACTCGAGCGAGAACACCTCGCGGGCCCACACGCCGCTCAACACGCCCGACCTTTCCACCAAGCAGAGCGCCGAAGGTGACACGGACACCCCGAAGAAGCTGGTGTTTCGAAGGCTGAAAATTATCAGTGAAAACAGCATGGACAGTGCCATCTCGGATACAACCAGTGAGCTGGAAGGGAAGGAGGGCAAAGAGGACCTGGACCAGCTGGAAGGTGCCCCGATGGAGGTGTCAGAGGAGCAGCAGCAGCAGCAGGAGATCAAAGCTGCCGTTGATGTGCCGCCGGTGGAGAGCAGCAAACCGCAAGCTGTGGAACTGGAGGCCGAGCCTGAAGCCGAGGTCAAAGAGAGCAATGGTGCGAAGCTGGAAGAGCCCATTACGATGGAGACGCCATCTCAAGATGAAGAGGAAGGCGTATCCGATGTGGAGAGTGAGAGGAGCCAAGAACAAACTGACAAAATCGTGGACGTGAGCGATTTGGCTACCAGGCTACTCGACAGCTGGAAGGAGCTCAAGGTAAGAGGCACCTTCCTGCAGCTCCACTGCTCTGCTCTTGCTGAGGAAAATGCCGAGCTGTTGGTGGTTGTTTTCCTGTTGGTAAATGTTTGACAACTAAAATTGCCTTTTCTATGCAAAAGAGCCTTCTCCAAGTGCTTTCTATATATCTCCTTTCATTGCCAACTGCCCTGTACGTGACTTACGGTAGATTTCCAGGTGGTAGTGCGTTGCAGATAATTCAGTTTGGGCACCTCAAAGACACTTTAGTTGTCCAGTTATTTTTTTTTTTTTAGGCTGTTCAGGGGGAGGGCAGCTCTAAGGCATTGATTTTTCTCATCAGAAAAAGAGGCTGGCGACAGCACCACAATCATTTTTGGTTGAAGTGGCCCATTATCTGTCAAGGTTGAGACAAATTGATGGACCGGCTACTCTTAAATTCAATTATCACAACTTCGTCAGTGTTTCCGATCCTGGTAACATCTGCTTTTCGTCTGCAACATGTAGAAACCAGTCTGTTGGCCGTATCGTGTTCTTTCAATAGTAGAAGTTGCTGGGTGTTTTCAGTTGGTGTTTAGATCAGGTAGTTCTTGGATTTGTGGGTATTATTTGACCCTAGAGTGTGCAACTGCTCAGGGTTTCGCTCCCATCAAGGTCTTCCTCAAGCAGACAAACTCCTTAAAGAGAAGGGCTTGGTGGCCACAGGCTGTCCTCTCTGTTCTCCAGAACTAGGCCCCTGTCTCCATATGGCACAGATGGCCAACTTGGCCACTTGATCTTCAGCCAAGAGCTTTTTCTTGATGGGACATAGGATGACGTTCCAGTAACTTGCCACTTGACGCTTCAGGCACTTCCTGGTGTTTCTTTAGGTCTTTGGAAACTCCTCGCCCATCTGTTGCTTCTGTAGGATTATATTCCGTATATTATATTCCTTATGTTCAAGAGCAAGAGGGGTGGAAGCCTTCAAGTTGCTTTTACACGTTAATAAGTGTAAAAGGAGGATCCAGCAAAGGAGTTGGAGGCACTGCTGTGCTTCTGGCATGATGTGGGGCTTGGTGGATGAGGTTCTGGAGGGTCTTCTACCTTTTCTCACCCAAACATCCACCCACTTCTAATTATTGGAAGTAATCTTTAAGAAAAATCTATGTTTTACGATGCATCATGTAGCTAAAAAGTTGATTTACCCATTGAATCTCCAGGCTGAGAGAGTTGGGGGGGTTCAGCCTGGAGAAGAGAAGGGTCCGGGGAGACCTTGGAGCCCCTTCCAGTCCCTCAAGGGGCTCCAGGAAAGCTGGGGAGGGACCCCCGGCTCCGCCGTCCCCGCAGCTCCCTGGGAGGCTGAGCCCAGACTTTCTCTGCCCTAATTTCCCGGGAAACCAGGCGAGGGCTGATCCTTGCGCGGCTCTTTATTGTTTTCTATAAATCTTGGGTTTCCACCGAGCTCGGAGGGGATTTTTGGGGCGACCCACGGGCCCCATATTAGGGGAAATCGAGGTGTGACCTGCCCAAAGTGCCCCATCCCCGGGGAATCCCGTCGCTTGGTGTGTCAGGCAGGGATTTAACGCGGAGCATTTGCTCCCGGGGCATCAAACGTTGGTTGTGAAACCTGGGCACGGCCGGGGCCGCGGAGGAGCTCGGGGTGGTGTCGGGGTTTTTGTGGTCCCCATGGATGGGCCATGGATGGGGATACAGCCACGTGTCCCCTCCCCTCACCAAACCTCTGGGTTTGGAGACTGGGGACGGGAGCTGGTGCCTTTTGGCTCGTTTTTTTATATCGAAATGGAAGCATCCGGATAAAAAGGAGAGGCGGGAGGGCGTCCGAGCTGGGGGCTTTAACACCGGCTCCGCATTTCTCCCCCCACCCCAGACACCCCTTCCAGAGCACAATTTCGGGATGAAAAACCCCGCTCCGGCCGCGACGCCTCGACCCGCGGCCGGGCACACGTGTGCTCCCGCCCGCGGCCGGGTTTGCACACGCGTGTGCACGCGTAGCCGAGCCGGAGTCGGGGCCGGCTGCTCCGGGAGACGGGGGTGCGAGCGGCATTTCAATGCAATCCGGGCGGGAACAATGAGGTGTGTTTTTAAGGGACTGTGAAAGGGGGGTTTTTGCTGAAGGACTGAAAAGGAGGCGGGGGGGAGGAGGGAGCCGGGCAGCCCCTCCATTAGCTCAGTGCAGCAGCGAGAACAGCTGTGAAAAGAGCCCAGGCCTTTTTCCCACGCCCAGAGGAGCGGAGCGAGGGAAGGAGCCCTCCCAGCGAGGTCAGATCCCATCACTAATATATACACAGGCTGTGCCCTCATTCACGTCACCCCGGCGCAGGTTTGTTTAAGGCACACACACACACTGACACTAATTTCTCCTCGCCCTCGCTCCCCCAGCCGGCCCCATTATAGTCCCCGCTGCATTAAACCCTCCCCGTGCCCCGGCGACGGCTGGCGGCGCTGAGGAGGGGGGTTTTTTATTTATTTTTTTTTTTATTTTTTTTATTTTTTTTTATCCCACACTCCCCCCTCTCCTCCCCAACACCTGACCGGCAAGGTCAAGACGAGTTGCCCGCGCCGTGGCGGCGGCGGCGATGGCTGTGGCCGGCAGCTGCTGCGCCGGGGCCGGCTCGCAGGAATGCGCCACGCTGGCCGGGTCCCGCAGATGGGACCTGGCGGGGGTTTGACACCCGGGACTCAGCTGGTGGAGGCGGATGGTGGGGGGATGCTGAGCTTGGCGGGGAGAGGAGAAAAGGGGGGGGGGAGGGATGAAATCACCCCCTCCCACATCTAACCCCCCTCCCCTCTCAATCCTGGCTCTGCGCATTCACGGGAGCGTGGCTGATTGATGCCGGAGGAGGTTCTGGCTTCGTGGCTGCTTGTCGGGAGGATGAAGTTGGGAGTCTCGGCTGGAGCTAAATGAAAGGGTTGGTTTCAAACCTCCCCGGTCCACGCTTCCCAGATCCCAAATGGGGAGCCATCCCCGTATCTCCAGTGCTGCTGGGGGGGGTGGGTGGGGGGTCACACTGGTCCCAGGCAATGCTGGGTGATGGCAGGAGCAAGCCCTCCTGCCTGTCCTGGTGCCGTTCGGACTCTGCTGTCCCCTGGGGCGGTGACACGCTGGGTCTGGGCAGCTCTGTCCCTCTGCTCTTGCTGCCACCGTCCCCATCCCGCGCACCGGAGGGGGTCTGGGGGACGCTCCATGGGGCTGCTGGTGCAGGATACACGCCGGGGGGGATGTGGAGAGGGCGATGGGGATGCTCCCCTCCTGGTCCTCCCAATGCCAGGATCCGTCCCCAGCGGTTCCCCGTCCCCCCTGGCCCCGCGGTGCTGCCGGCCCCGTCCGAGAGACGGGCAGCAAATAAATCAGGGCTTGTTTATTCTCGCGCCTGGGCTTGGTGTGTGAGTTCATTTTAAAACGTTCTGCCTTAAATTACAGCCTAATAAATCAATACCCACTTAGCGATGCAAGTGAGCGGGAGCAGTTTGCTCAAAGAATTAAAGTTGCCTCCGCGGCCCTCGGGCTTCGGGAAGGATGAGGGAGAGAGTCCCGGCAGGATCCTGTCCTGGGACACACGTGTGCATGGCCGGGACACGCGTGTGCTTGGCTGGAAGACGCATGTGCATGGCTAAGACATATATGTGCATGGCCGGGATGCGTGTGCACGGCCAAAACACACGTGTACACGCCTGTGCGTGGCAGAGACACATGTTAGGGCAGGCGTGTGCAGCCTCAGAGCTAATCCCGGTCCCCTCAGCTCCTCTGACATCCTCCTCTCTGGCTTCCCCCCACACACAAAAAAAGGTGACAATACACTTCTCCCCATCCAGCTCCCACCCGCCTCCGCCTCGCCGCCCCCTCCCCTCTGCGGGCAGTTCGTTATGCCCCCGCTAACGGCCTTCCCTGCGTGTCCTCCTCCCCTTCTCCCCTCCGCTCACACCTTTCACTTCTCTAATCCCCTTGTATTTGCCTGGGCCGCCTTCCAGGGCCACCCACCTCTTTATAGGGCCACTGCTAAGTAAACTCTGCCTTTGCTCTGCTAAACGGGGACTCCTCCTCGGCACGGCCGTGGCTAGCGGGACCGGACCTTTCACGTGCCGCCCTTCCCCTCCTGCCACGCCACCCTCCATCCTCATCCTCCTCCTTCCCAGGGATTCGGGGCGCACCGGGCTCTCGGTGCCCAGCGTCGGGGCATCCGCAGCCCTGGGTCCCATCGCTGCCTGCTCCCACCAAAGCCACCCTTGGCGATGCCCAAGGACCCTCTGTCCCCGTCCCATCGCTGCCCCCGCCGCCCCCCCGGCTTGTGTCAGAGCCGGTTTTATCCCTCCCCCCCCCCTCGTCTCCCTTGCCAAGCCCTGACACTTGATGGCAGCCCATTCAAAATGCATGGGCTCCCCTTTCCAAGCGCCCCGGTCCTTTTGAACTAAAAGGATTTTCTCAGAGGCTAAGTTCAAATGTATGGCCGTTATTTATTTATCACCCCGCTATGTATTATTCATTTATTTAAAAATGTATGGCAGCTGGGAGCCCCGTGTTTAATCACCCCACGGATGGCGAGGGCCAGGTGGAGCCGGCCCCTCGCTCCGCCGGTAACCTGGCGCGGTGGCTGCCGCCAGCCCCCCCGGCCTCACGCCTGATTTACCATGAACCCAGCCAAAATTAACGCCAGCCCCACACCAGCCACAGCAAGGTGGCCGTGGGGCCGGAGCCGGCGTTTCGGGGGGGGGGCTGCCAAGGACCTGCGGCGCCCCGACGCTGCGTGTCGCTGGGTGTTGGTGCAGGGGGGTTGTCACCCCCCCCCCAACCTCCTTGGCACCTCTTTTTGGGGTTGGGGACGTGCCCTGCTCGCCACCTGGCTGGCCCCTCTGGTGGCCCTGGCCACTGTCCCCAGTTGCCTCTTGTCCCCAGTAGGAGGATGAAGCGGCTGACGTGCTGATGTGCAGGGAGGCTGGAAGGGGCTGGCATTGGGCTGTCAAAAAGGGGAAAAAAAGGCAGAAAAAGGAGAAAACTGGCCGTGCTTTGCTTTCCCCGGAATCACAGGGAGGAGGGGACACATCCAGCCCTCCCTTCATGTCCTTGTCCCTTCGGGGCTTAACACAGGGGTGAAGGACGGAGTCCCCTTACGGGAGGAAGACGAAGGGTTAAGGATGCTTTTCTTCCCCGCTAAACTCCCCACGTCCCACTCCCACCCCCCCAAGAGCCCCCACCACCCTTTTCCTGGCTGGGACACTCACTAATTGAGACAGCTTCAGCCCCTGCCTCCCTCCTCTCCCCCTGGGGCTGAGCTGCCTCTTCCCAGGGGGAGCACATTGTCTGCTCCAGCCGGGTTGATGTAATCCCTAAACCCGAACAATACTTCCCCACCCCGCTCCCGCTGAAAGGGTATTAGTTGCCCAATGAGATAATTACTCCACAGGCCACCCTAATCATCCCGCCGGCCCAGCCGCTTTCCCTGCCGGGCGACGAGCCGGCCCGGCTCAGCCCCACAGGGATGCGGGTTCGGGGTCCCCTGGGGTGATGCTGCCCGAGATGCTCACCCTCTGTGGGCACCCAGACCCCAAACACCAGCAGCAAAACACACTGGGGAAGGGGGGGTTGGGACGTGCTGCCGAGATGTCACCTCCAGCCCTTTGTCACCCCAAAATGCCACCCGTGGGGTGGGAGTCCTGGGATGCTCCTCCCGGGCTGGGGATGGGATGAACCTGCTCCCGGTGTGATGGGGTTTGGGTTTTCCTGAAGTCACGTCCCCGCCTCGGTCCCCTCGGGAAGGCTCTGGGCTGGCAGATGTCCCCCCGCAGCGAGCACAGGCCCATCGGCACGTCGAGAAACCAGACACCAGGCTAAAATTTTGGGAAACGAAACTCTACGTTTTTTTTTCATTAAACACCGGCGTCTGCACAGCCCTGATTTCAAAATCCAGAATTTCAGTAATTAAATAACCCGCCCCGACCTATAGGATAAATGTGCCCACTTTCCTGAATTGCTTCAAGAGGAAATAATCCCAGTTTTCGGCCCCGCTTTGCTGCCCGGAGGGACCCTGTGCCGGCTCCCACGGAGCGTGCGGAGCCACGTGGCGCACGTGTGGTGTTAGCATGTACCCACGGGCACACGCGTGTACCCACACACGCAGCGCTGGACGCTTGGCTGGGCTGAAATCTGACCATTTTCCTGTCTGGATGGTGCCAGGGCTGATTTTCCCCTCCCGGAGCAGCTGGGGATGTGGTCGTCGGGCACAGAGCTCCCCCATCCCTTAATTGTCCCGTGTGCTGGAATTGGGGATGCCGCAGGAAAAGGGACCTGTTCAGGGCAGCTGAAATTAAAGCCTAGTTCTCATTAATCCTGCTCTTTGCGGCTCCGCCTACGCCGAAGTCGGGGATTATCCCGTCCGCCTTCCTGCACGCCGGTACAGCAGGAGCCAGGCGGCCGGAGAATTAATCTCCTGTCGGTTTGGCTGAGCCCATCCCCGGGAACGGCGGGTTGGGGGGGGGGACACGGACGACCTCGGCGGGGACCGGGGACCAGATGAGCAGGGTCTCGAAAGAGCTGTCACCTGGGGTGGCCCGATCCCGCTGCCCCGTCCCCGCACGGCGGTGGGGAGGGCTGAGCCCCGTCGTGTTGCTATTTTTTTTTTTTGGGGGGGGGGGGCGTGGGATTAACCCCTTTTCGCCGCCCCCGAATACAAGCGCTGGTGC
>JAOXJK010000014.1:4421991-4447964 GCA_025774025.1 Xenus cinereus
TTCCCAATGAGGATGTTATGGGAGACAGTGTCAAAAGCCTTGCTGAAGTCAAGGTAGATGACATCTGCTGCCCTCCCTTCATCCAACCAACCAGTTATAGCATCATAGAAAGCTATCAGATTGGTCAAATATGATTTACCCTTGGTAAACCATGTTGCCCACTTCCAATAACCTCCCGCTCTTCAACTTGCTTGGAGATGACATCTAGAATCAGTCTCTCCATTACCTTTCCAGGGATGGAGGTGAGACTAACTGGTCCATCCAGGAATGAAGACATCAATCATAGAATCATAGAATGGTTAGAGTTGGAAGGCACCTAAAGATCTAGCTCCAGCTCCGCTGCCATGGGCAGGGACACCTCCCACTAGAGCAGGGTGCTCAAAGCCCCATCCAGCCTGGCCTTGAACACTTCCAGGGATGGGGCATCCACAACTTCTCTGAACAACCTGTTCCAGTGTCCCACCACCCTCAGAGTAAAGAATTTCTTCCTAGTATCTAATCTATATCTCTCCTCTTTCAGTTTAAATCCATTACTCTTCATCCTTTCACTATGGTCCCTGTCAAAGAGTCCCTCCCCATCTTTCCTTGTAGGAAGGCATTGAGTAGTTCTTTAGGTATTGAGTAGTTCTAGAAGTGCACATCCCAGATATGGGTGGCAGCAGCATGACTTCTGAGTTAGGCCCTCAAAAGCAGTAGAACAGGCTTCCACTAGATTCTAATAAGAATAAGGCAGAAAATATGAATGTAAGTCATAAAATATGAAAGGCAAATCTTGTCATCCTAGAAACAGAATCATAGGCACTCATGGACTGTCAGATCAAAGTGGGAAGCCCCCAAATGAGTTGAACTGGCAGAATTAGATAAATGATGGGTAGAATTGAGGGGAAAGTTTTTATTTCACTCTGTCAGTCATAAATCACTTGTCAGCTGAAGCTCACATGCATGAGGAGACAGCTCACTATCTTCAGTGTTAACCGGGAGCAAGGGAGACGTGAGTTACAGTTCATCCGCTAGCTCCTGTTACTGTACTGGATTCCAAGCTGGTTAATCAGTACCACGTTCAGTCAGTTCTTTTCCTACACCACAGAATGCTACACCCCTATACTAAAGATAACGTGAAAAGTGTTTTCCCTCCATCCTAATTACTTCCTTTCCTGTATCCCCAAATATATTATAGCTTTATATCTGCTGTGATGCTTAGAAATTTTCAGAAGATCATAAGGGAGAAGAGACAATTGAACCTCGTAGCCTAGATCCAGGATAAAAATGCATATTAATTAGCAAACCAACAAGGTGTTAGCTATACCTGCATGGGTCCCAGTTCAGTGCTTATGGACTGAAAATGCCAGAGGGATCAAGTTCCTCTAGCTGTATAACAAGATAAATGCTTTTTGTTTGTTGTTGTTGTTGTTAGTTTTGCAGAGGGTTTAACTGAGCTATGACAGTCTTCATAGATATTTCCAGCATGCTGTGAAAGATATTAATGTAAAATAGTGCAATGTTCATAGAGTCTGATGGTCCCAGGATTAGGTAGCAACTCGATGACTGCTTGGGGAATCTTGAATCTGGGCACAGGTATGGAAATTTTGAAATCCAACTTAGGACACCTAAGCTCCATTTTGCACGTGAGCCTGTGTAGCTGAGATGAAAATGCTCCATCAAGACAGAAATTTGGGGATGCAGCAAGGAGTGCTGTTTATGCAGTCATTGTTGGAAATATTATTTCATGTCACTGATATGACTGTGGTCAGATCATTGCATTCCAAATATGTGCCTCACAAGAAATAATAAAGAACAGGATTACTGCAACAGTCAAGCACCCCCACAAAATAGATCCAGGAGACCACAACATTTCAGATCAGTTTACTAGAAAGGGCTAGTGAGATGTCAGGACCTGAACAAGTTTTAGGGCAGAGATAATGAATCAGCCTTGTAGTGAGAGAAGCTGGACAACTGAACAATAAATCCAAAATGCAGGGTCTATTACAATAGGTTTGGTAGCTGGGGACATTTATTTTGGAAGATTGCATGCTCAGCTAAAGCAGATAAACTCCAAGGAATAGAATTGAAATTGAACAAACTAATTGAGCTCTGATTGTTTCCTCATCTGAATAAAGCAGAAAAGCCAGGACTGAATATTTTGAGAATTCCCGGTTCTCCAGGCAGAATAAAATTTGCAGAGATATCAGAAAGACAAACCAGTGAGTTTTCTGAGAAAATGGGCTTTTTTTTTTTAATCACTGTGCAGTTCCAAAAGGAAAGCAAAAAATTTTCAGAGACTAGGAAACAGATGTGAAGAATGAAGGTGCAATGCTGAAGAGATATCTGTAATTTCTCTTTCAGTGTTACCTCTGGAAAGCTGGAGATAACTTTGTATTGTATAGACTATTCTCAGAAAAACAGTGATTAGAATTTGCATATCTGAACAGGGAGATGGAAGTACTTCATTTGAAAAGATCTGTGAATGATTGCCTTATATCCTCCGTTATCAGAATGTGTTAGAATTTAAAGAATTTAGCTGCATATTTCAGCTGATTGATGTTTCACTGCATAGTAAGTACATGGGAATATAGACTTAAAACACTATGATTTAACTACTATACTGTGGGGAATGATAGTAGTTTAAATTCCAGTGGTAACCAGAGGACATTCCAACAGATGCTTAGTGTCTGTAATTAGTGTGGGAAGCAGACTCTAAGCAAGAGTCTTTAAAGTTTAAGTCTCACAATGGAAATATAAAGACTTGATCTGAGAGAGAAAAAAATGTATTGCACAGAAGGTCTTACATGACAGGTTTTTTGTTGTTAATTGTAATTCTGTCTTGGTTTCCAGTGTTCACAATGGGATTTTTGGTACCAGATCTACATGTTTCAATAAAGCCTTGATTTCCTAAAGTGTGATTGCATATAGTGTGCTCTTGACAAAGAAGCATCTTGTGGTGCCTGCAAATGTATATTACAGTTCTTTTCATGTGCTTCAGACCTCTTGTATAGCGTGCCTCAGAAGAGACAGTGGCCATCATTTTATCTGAATGTAGTCTTAAGAACACCAAAAACACTTTCACAGGTGCCTTTGATAGCAGCCTAAACATTATCATTAAATAGCTATGGCTAATTATGATGAATTTGGTATTGCTGTCAAACGCTATGGAATTTTAAAACCCTCCACTTATAGCAGCCACCATAAGGATCTCAAATTGTTTTCCTTTAATATTTTTTTTTATTCTTCAAGGAAATGTCTTCATGGGGGAGAGTTTGTTTCAGTTGCATTCCCATCTTTAGTTGGCTGGTAAAGGCTTATTGTCAGGGAGCAATGTATTGTCAGGGAGCAATTCCTGATCTGTTCCACCTACCAAATTCCCTGGCTCTGTGAGGCTCCATGTCCTTGCTAGTGACCCTGCTGTCTTCCTGCTGGACATAGTTTGAAATACTAGATTTTATTTTTTTTTTTTTAACAGAGTATTCAGGGTTATTTTATGAACCATGGTATGCAGATCTGCAGTAGAACATAATGTGTTTAAGAGCCGTTTAGATGCAGTATTGGGGGATATGGTGTAGGGGAGAACTTTGTAGAGTAGGGTGGATGGTTGGACTCGATGATCCCAAGGGTCTCTTCCAACCTAAATGATTCTGTGATTCTGTGATTCTGGGATGTGCCATCCCGGGTACAGCTCCGTGTCCTCACGCTACCTCCACTCCGGCTCCCTTCTCTTCACAGAGAATAGTCGTTACTGGAAGAGTAGGGGTTTATTTAATTTTTATTTTATTTTATTTTTTTCTGTTAGCGAGCCCACAAACGTCCTCAAACCTCTCTGCATCTCTCTGGGAAGACAAACAGAGTCTCTTCGCATTATTCTGTTAACGTTTTTGAAGGAGATTGAAACATCTGTCAACAGGAGGGGCATCTGGGCTGCATGAAATTCCTGATGATATTCATCAAAAATTGTCACTGCTCCATCCCTGGTAGGACTCTCATTTCTGTCCAGAATAAAACAGCCACTCAGCAGCTCAGAAACTCTTTTTTAAAGAGAGGAACAGAGGGCACGTGCGACAAACACTTCCACCTCCATCTTGTTTATGGCACCCCTCTCCAATTAAACAGTATCACCACTTAGAAGAAACATAGGAAACTCGGGAAACGATAAAGGATAAGGCTGAGTGTTAAGAAAAAAATCTCTGGCAAATAAAAATCAAGACATACCTGCACCAACATATGTCAATATACTTCTAACACTGTTTTCTACCTGAAGCAGTTTGGGTAGAAAACACTGAACTGAGCCACAGAAGAACTACCTTAAATCACAGACGTTCAATCTTGGCCCATAAAAATACTTTTTTTTATTTTCACTCAGAAAATTCAGAAAACAATAGGCACGTTGTAATTCTGTACCAAAGCATTAAAATTCAAGCAACACCCTCTGGAAAAAAAATCTTGCTTGGAGAAGATACACATTAATTACGGAAGGAACACACACATACAGCGGGGCTACGTTAAGATTGCATTTAAAAGCAGAAGTTAAAAGTAAAATCCCGTTGGTGGGGAATCAAACAACGGTGACAGGCTTTTCTGCATAGCTGTGTGAAAAAAATGGGCTATATTTGTGTCTGTTAAGTTATGCCATGGGTACAACTGAGAAGTGAAGTTTTCAGAGTGACAGAAAAGAGATATTTTAAGAGATGTTTTGCATATACCTGCAGTTATCTGTTTGTAGATGAAAAAATCTGCATATGCACTTAGCTGAGGGATATTATTGCTCATATGATATACCCATAAACTTGGGTTTATTTTAAGAGAAGTATAACCCATAGCTGAAGAAATAATTTTGCATGTTGTTTCATTTTCTAAAAATATTTCATTTTTGAGATACCACCCCATGGTGGGCTATGGGGCACTGGGACTACGCTTGGAAAAGTAGATGCTGCATTGCTTTAAAAACATCCATCGGGGAAACCCTCCCCAAGCTGCAGCCTTCGACGGTCAAGGGGGAGGAAGAGGAGCTGAATTTCTACCAGGGAAGTGGATCATCCCTCCGTCCCACCCGGCTGTGTCAGCAGGAGTTATGCACCCCTTTCCTTTCCACGGAGCCCAGAGAAGCTGTGGCTGCCCCATCCCTGAAGGGGTTCAAGGCCAGGTTGGAGGGGGCTTGGAGCAACCTGGTGTGGTGGGAGGTGTCCCTGCCCAGGGCAGGGGGTGGCACCGGGAGGGTTTTAAGTTCCCAGACCATTTAAGTAACCCAAACCATTCTAGGAGTCCCTGCTGTCACCCAGATCTAGCCTGGCATCACCCCTGCTCCACACCTACCTTTGGTGGCCACCGGGCCACACTTGGCAAGAAACCACCAGCTGGGGAGAGGGCTGGGATCGCAGCAGGTCCTGGAGGTCTTCCTTTGTGCCCTGGCAGGAGGGAATCCATGAGTCCAGCCTCCCCATCCTGCTCCCATCCAAGATGAGATCCCTTTGCCATCCTTACATCCTGCAGAGCTCTTCCTGCTCGGAGCAGAGGGAGATTTCTCACCACAGCTCTCTCCGTGGCTGGTAGCCCAGCCCGGGGGATGCTCCCCTCAACCGGTGGGGACGAGAGGCAGCCAGTCCTGGGGAGGGGGACAAGGGACCCTTCTCCAGCTCTGCCACAGCCTTCCTGCAAGGTTTGGTGCAAGTCTCAGCTTCTCCTGGGGCACAACCAGGACACCAGCTCTGCCCTGGCTCGCAGGGAGCAGCGGTGGGCACAGGGAGGTCACCGGGGGACGGCTGGACCCGTCCTCCCTGCTGAGACCTTCCCACCTTGCCAGGCGTGGCGGTGTCACGTCCACACCAAATTACACGAAATGCAGCTGGAAGCCCTGAAAGCCCCAAAAGCTGAGCAGCAGCCGGGGGTCCCCAACTTCGGGGAAGCCGCCGGGCCATGCCTAAGCCGACAGTGCCACCTGCTGCCATTGCACACCCGTCCCCGTCCCACACCGCGGCGCTGGGGATGGGGACAGCACAGGCCCCCGCTGGGGCAACCACAGGGTTTTTGAAACCACCTCCAGAGCTGCCTGCCTTCCTTCCAGCTTCTCCCAACTTCCACCCGGAGCCCAAAAAGCACCCACCCGTGCACTTCGTAGGGTGCTTGCTCCACGCACAGGAGACCCGCATGGTTGGGGCCACAGTCACCCCCTCAGGAGTCACCCCCAGCCACAGACACCCCCCCCCGCCACGTTCAGTCCCTCCATAAGCCCACCCAGACGTGCCAGACCCCTCTCTCTCCCGAGCAACGCACAGCAGGAGACACCCTGGGAGAGCCTGCAAAGTCAATTATAATTTTTTATTAAATATACATCCTCTCTTGGCACAAATCTTAAAATATATAAACATTATATAACAAAGTGTCTTCACTGCAATAAAATAGAACTCCAGATCCAAGAAAAGCGGTCAAAAATGACACACGTACGGACACGCACACGTGGATGGTGAGGACACGTCTGGACAAAAGGCATTTAACAGTGTTTGTGCTAATATATGCATAGACCACACAGGCAGTGAGCGGTGCCGGGAGGGAAACCCTGCGTCACACGGCGCTTAGGGGACAGACGGGGAGGGTAGCGGGAGGAATCAGCCCCTACAATATCCAAAAACAACAAAAAAAAAAAAAGGCTGTTTTGTAGGAAGGCCACCTCCTCCTCCAGCCCAGTCCAGGTCGGGAGGGTGCGGAACCCAGTCAGGGACCCAGTCAGGCCCTGGGGGAACGCTATGGGATGCATCCCACCGCGTCTCCTCCTCCTCCTGCCCGCCCGGGATGGGCTCCAGACTCGCTCGGGGTTACCACAGCCCTTCTGCTCAAAGTTTCCTTCCACGCCTCACCTGCTGTTTGTGTTATAAAGACACCAGAAGGGTGAAGACGACAGCGCTCGAGTCCTCCCACGTGGCAGGCGGGGAGAAGTTAACCGAAGTACCGCTGTTATTTTTCACAGAAGCTATGAAACTGCTTTCGGAGAGCTTCCATGGAGTACCAAAGCTGCACCACACGACCCACCCCATGGCTTTGGGTGACCTCAGGAGGCTGTGACTCCTCTCCTGACCCTTCCACCATGGTCCTGCCAACCACCAGCCGGCTCTCGGGCGGCTCTGCCTCCCCAGGGAACAGGCAGAAGGTCTGCACGGGGCATGCAGGGCAAGGGGGTCTGCAAGAAGCCCTCTCGGGTCCCACCTCTCACATAGTCAAGTTCCCCAACCAACCCTGGGACCCCCCCAAGAAGGATGAGCTCCCCCCGAGCAAGCGGGCATCACCTGAAGGTACCAAAAGAGGAAAGGACAAGCAGCAGCAGCGTTTCACAGCCCGTGAAGGAAAAGTGCCAGGAGAAGCAAAGGCTCTGGGCTGGACAAGGGGTTCAAGAACCTTTCCAAAGAAAAAAATAACCTTTTGCCCCATCATCTGGTGCCTTTAACTTCTTGCCCCCTCCCACATAAGCATCCCTGCTGGCAAGTAGGAAGCCTATTTGGGATGTTTGGGCAATTTTATCATTTTAATCATTTCTGGATGCATTTCATTGGACCTGATTTTCTCCAAGTGCAAGTGCGGGACTAAAGGTGCAGGAGCGGGAAGGGAGCAGACAAGAAAAAAAAAAAGCACAAATTAATGTTTGGCGGCAACGCATTAAGGAACAGCGAGAAACACGACTTGAAAAATAAAAGCAAGGAATTAGAGAGGAGAAAAATGAAAAATCGGGGATTTTGGGGTAGGAAATAAGTTCTAAAGAAAAGAAGGACTAGAGAATATTCCTGTTAGACTCGGCCCCCTTCTCAGAGCTAAAGGCAATGGACCTCCTTGGCCAGCACACGGGCACCCCCCCTTCCCAAATCCGCATGCCCAAAACTCCTCGGGCACTCATTCCAGGCAGCAGAGAGATCTGGAACATGCCTCGATTCATGCAAGGATTAAGAGAAGGGAAGAGAACATTCTGTTTCTCCTTTTCTACATTCAAATCAGAGAAGGAAGGAAAAAAAAAAAAAAAAAGAAAAAGCGCTATTTAAACCAACCCAAAGCAGCAACACACAGTTACTCTGAACACTTCTGCCCAGGAAACAAAAGCACCAAAACCATTACAGGCTGAATTCAAAGATCTGTCTCTGAACAAACACTCAGCCTGCAAAACTTGGAAAAAACCCCACGTGTTTGGCTAAAATACCATTGAATTCAAATCAAGTGCAGCTGCTAATTAAGGACCAACTTCTCTGAGCCCAACGCTTCCAGGCCTGGCTTGTGCTTCAGGTCTCGTTTCTCAGCGCAGGGTCCCCAGGCTCTAGATGAGCTGCCAGATGGGTGATGCCACCAGAAGCCACCTCCTCCACAGGCTTTCCCCTCGGATTAATACACCAACGACGCTCCTGATGTGGCAGAAGGCGCCCTGCCCTCCCATTCGGTCCCAAACAAGAGCCTACTCATCCAGTGTAAATCCCTTCTCGGCCCAGGATCCAGGAGGAACGAAGCCACCTCTGATGCCGCAGGGGTTCAGCGACGCTCAGCATCTCCTGAGACAAGGTCCCACCGTGCGGTGGAGCGAAGGAGCCCGCTCTGAAATGGATGCTGCAGTTCAGCTTCCTCTCGTTCTCCATGCAGTACCCACGGGCTGTGCGGAAAGGACCGCGCTTTGAACCCGGCAGCCTCCAAGCAGAGAGAGGCGGTGGCACGGATTGTACGCACAGACAGACACACGGACACGCACGGACGCCCAGTCAGCTCCTCACACGCCTCGCTCCTGCGGGAGGGCGCAACTGCCTTAGTATCTCCTCACTGGGCCAGGCAAGATAAAGGCAAGAGCAGAAGTAATCGGCTTCTCCATTGGAGAAAAGAAATCAAGAGCTCTTGCAAAGGACTAAACAAAATTCCACCCAAACCAAGCCAACAGCCGATCCTCTTCCGTTAGCAAAAAATCCACGGAATTCACGGCTATCATCTCTAAAGACTCTTAAAACACCACCACACCTAACTTGTCCTTAATTACAAGGTAAATCAGTGACTGCAGTCAAGTTTCGCAACGGAAATCATGATTTGTGGGCTCGGAGGCAGAAATTACTGAGGTTAATACCCTGCCCATCCACAACCATTACAGTATGATGGATCCCAGGTGTTCTGGGAACAACGAGCGTGCTAATACTTCGGTACGCTGGCTCTCCGCCACCTCCACAGCATGGAAGTGTAGGTGCTCAGTTCCTAGGGAAATATTTGGCATTAGAAGCAGGTTATGCTCCAAAGAACAAGTGCAAAGACAAAAGAAAGGAGAAAGCTATTTCTACCAATTGTGCAATCACCTCCGTTCCCATTAACGAAGCCGCGACACAAGGCTCAAACTTCAACGGCTAAAATACACCAGAGAAGGGCAGCTTTTAAACTATGCCTTATTTTTCTTGTACCCATTGCAGACTGTATCAGCTGGAAAGGGATTTTTAATCTTGGTTTATGTAATCTGATTCTCGGAGAAGTCTCAAGTTTGCTCTGACCTCTCTCGCGCTCCAAATTTAATACAGGAATGGAACATAAAACAAAACCACCCCCCAGATCTCCATTTCCCTGCAGGTGGATTTGAAATAGAAGCTCCAAAAGGTACTTTCCCCGTTCATTTTCAAACTGCAACTGGAAATGCTTGGCACTAGATATAATTTCTGAAGGGTCAACTACTGGCTGTGGAGCCCATTCTCCCAAGGACCCAGCTGGTCCAGAAGAATTCCAGGAATAAAAGCCAGTGGGTTGAGATGGGGACTCGTGAACGGAGGTGACACAACCTACACAGCAGGCACCAAATGACAGCGAGGTTGTTCGGAAGCAGGGCCAGCAGCTCGAGTCCTGGCTGTGTTCCTCAGGGAAATCACACGGGTATCTCGGAGACATTTGTTCTTAAGCGGCAACAATAATACTGAAGGAGAAAACTGCTTAAGTTTTAAGTATGTAACACTTCCTTTTCTAGCGATTCTACACCACAGCCTGCCAAACCCCTCAGAAAACGCTGCCTTTGAGAGCGTGAGGACAACAATGGAAGGGTTTGGGTGGCCCAAAAGGGCTACTGCAGCTCGACTCGATCCAGTTTGCGAACCCAGGCACAGCCCCAGCTCAACACCACTGACAACAAACAGGAGAATTTGATTTACAAAACCACTCGGAACTCTCCTCCCCTGCTGTCTACAGTCTTTGGTAATCTCAGAGGGACACGGAGCAAGGGGTATTTTATGCAACTCAACCCAGAAAAAAATGAGAAGAGGATTTGAAAAAGGGCAGCATTTCCAAGGACAACTCAACTTCCAATTCACATTCAACTTCCAGACCAAAAGAAGCGGCCTGGACCTGTTAAATCCTACAGTGTGTGTCCTGTTTCCTGGAGACCGATGCTCACAGGTCAGAGGAATCCGGAATTCCCTCCAGACTAACCGGAATATTGCACTCAGCAGACTGCCTCCAGCTAACACGGGGTCAGTAACTCGGAACTGCCCACCAGGAGCAGCAGTCGCTTCCCAGATTCCAAGGGGTTCATTCCAACAGCACCGAGGCCTCTCCTTCCTCATCCACCTCATCCTCATCTGCCCACAAGAGCCCAGGAGAGGAGCCGGCAGCAGCAGCACGTCTTTGTTTGAGAGGCTCCGCTCCTGGTATCAAAGAGTAACGCAGAAGGGTGAGGCAGCGACTTCGGAGGACTCAGTTCTGCAGAACTGTAGGGAGAGTTTTCTTTAGGAGAGGGTTAGTTTCAGGTCGAGGTTTCCAAATAACTCAGAGGCTCATTAAAAAGAAAAAAAAAAAAATCCAACAACAACAGGAAAAAAACCCCCACAAACAAACAAACAAGAAAGGTAAGTTCTGGGCTGCGGGAGAGGAGGGACAAAGTGAGGGAACGCTAGCATTGCTCTTTCTACACGTGTTGGACTTTTCCCCAGCGAGGGCTGCGGGGATTAAGCTACTACCTTTCAACATTAGTGCTGTGCTGTAATTTACGGAGAAGGATCTGCGTCAGGTCAAAGGTGGTGAAGCTTATTCCCACTGCAATCGGACCTTTGACCCAGTTCATGCTGAGTCCTTTGTACAAGCCACGGATTAGTCCCTCTTCTCTTATAATCTCCTGCATGGTGAGAAGGATGGAACTGTACGTGTGTCCCATAACCCCCGCCGTCTGCATCCGTCGGCGAACCACATCCAGGGGGTAAGAGGCCGACTGGCCGATCAAGCCCGCGCAGGCACCAAACAAAAGCCGCTCCGGAGGGGATGGCTGCGATTTCCCACTGTGATCTGGGAGAGAGAAAGCAGGCAGAGTGGAGAAAGCTTCTCGTAATAAACACACGATTAAGGTCAAGTGGGCTGAGAGCCAGAGAGGGCTGAGTGCCAGAGCTCCTGAGATTTTGTTCCCAACTTGGTTGTTGGCTGACTCGGTGTGGAACCAAGTCCTTCTGCACCCAGGACTTGCACCTTCTCGCTCCTCTGCAAGACAGAGACACTGCTTTTCTGCTGCCTGCCTTCTTCAGAGTCTGGAATCGGAGAGAGGGAGGCACAAGGCATCCTCCACACGCACAGAACTGTGCAAGTGGCTTCAAGGCCAGGAAAAGGACTCGTACCCCTCGATTCAAACATCTCAAGTTGGCCAAAAGCCTTTTCATCATTTCATTTGAAAGCAAACCAAGTTGCCTTTACCTGCATGCAGTTTCTTCAGCGTCTCGTAGGTGAAGAAGCTAAGCCCAGCATACGGAATCACTCCAAGGATGGTGGGTGTAAATCCCCTGTACAAAGTCTTCAGTCCTTCCTCGCGGGATATTCGGATGAAGACATGAACAATATTGCTGTACCTGGCACGTGGACACAGGAAAACCAAACCTGCGCTGGTTAGTGACTGCACACACCAGGAATATTTCCAACAGGGCTTTCTGAAGGATCAACAATTAATTAATTCGGCCCTGAGCTCATCAAACAGCTCAGGAGGGATTTCAGAAGCCTGTCTGCAAAAGGAGAAGCCAGTGACCAGCTCTCCTTGAGCCCTATCACGACATGCCATCCTGTCTGTCAGATCTCTCCCAGAGAGGTGGTGCCAACTGCCCTCCCAAAGAACCAACACGCCGGTTTTAACTCATGAGGTCTTTCTGTATCGATCTCCTTCCAGCCCCGGGACTAACCAGGGCTCTGGTCATTTAATCAGCGCTCAGACCCCAGCAGTAAGAGGTTTATTACACCAAAGGCTCCGAGCAAGAAGTGACCCAGAAAACGGGGAATAAAAGTCATCTGACCTTAAAAAGAAAGTTCTGCGTTTGTTGGCGGTGCTTGTACTCGCTTTCGTTAGGCACTTACATCTCCTTCGGCGTGACAGCCATTCGAGCACGGACCATATCCAAGGGGTAGGTTAACATGGCAGCCGTTGTGCCTGCCAGAGAGCCAGCAATGAATCGAGGAAAGGGTGTCAGCGCTCTAAAGTAAGGTGAGAGAAGAGACCAAACAGATCACCTGGAGATGGAAATACTACCTGGCTTTTGAGCACGGCTCTAGTCTATCTGCTACCGAATCCCTTCCCTGCCTGCGTCCTGAAGAGCTGGGTGTGGGGGGGGGGGGTTGGAGCAGCCGTGGTTTGCCACAGCCATTCAATACGGGGGCTCAGAGAAAATCTCTGTTGAGGGCAACAAGCCTGACTCGGGGCGTCTCGGACACTACGTGCCCAAGAGCAAGAGGCTCAGGCCACAGGCACGGCTCAGGTAACAGCACAAGGCTGGATCTCGTTGCTTCTCCTGCAAAGCAAAGCTCTTTGTTTTGCCTGCCCGCTCTCAGCACAGGGAACTCGATGATCTTTAAGGTCCCTTCCAACTCTAACCATTCTATGATCCTCTAACTCAATGTCTAGGCCACTTCTTGCTCACGCCTCCAGAAGACAGGGTCTTCTCCCCACAAAGATCTCCCCTGTGCAAGCCTAGAAGCCCAAGCCCTTTGCTTAGACCCCTCGCACAGCCTGTTCTGCAAAGCCAGCACGAGAGGGGCCGGCACAACTCCGTGCCGAGAGCTTTCGACTCAGCGGGTCTGCACGGAGCAGAGGAACGTGCTCCCTCCCTACGACCTACTGGTCCCACAAACTTCTCCAGCCTCCTCCGCCGGGCTCAAAAACCACGCTGCCTCTTACTTTCCCTGGAAGCCGTAGTAACTCCCCAGGAGCTGCTTGTACTCCTCGTGGGCGCAGAACTGGATGGCGGCGTAAGGGATGACGCGGACCATGGTGGCCGAGTTGCCCCGCCAGAGACTCCAGAAGCCTTCGTTGAGGTAGGTGCGATAAATCAGCCTGTAGGCTTCCTGCAGGCAAGGGATCAGAGGTCAGGCGGGGAGATCACGATAAGAGGGACTCCAAACAATGGAGGGGGAAAAGGTGACCCTACAGCTTAACCTCACCAAACCCTCCTTCCCACCCCAGCCCTGACAGCAGCTGTTTATGCTCGAAAACCCGACTCCAGAATAAAACAACTAAAACCTCTTCTCTGGGGAGTCTGAATCAGACACGTTAGAGCAAAAAGGAACCGGAGTCAGGAAGACTGAGTTCTGCATTCAAGACATCTTCATTTTCCCCCCGAGGGCAAGGCACGGGGCTGGATTGCTGTTTGCACAAACCATTTCTCAACCCAAATTAATCTTCTTAGTATAAGACAGAAACATTTGGATTACAGATATTAGCACAGCACACATGGAACAGCCGTAACGCACATGCAATGGGACATTCAGCAAGCCAGGGCAGCGAGCAGCTCCCAAATTCCCATCTCCTATAGGCTCTGGAACAACTCCAGTGGTGGTTGGGGGGAAGGAAAACCACCAGAGAAGGTCTAATAAAACGAAGCCCTGAGCGATGCCACATTTATTGTCATCTCACAGGTAGGGCCTGGAGCATAAAGGAGGACTGAGGCCCCTCCGTGCCAGGCAACAGATAAAAACATGAACGTTAAAGAGCACTGTCCTAAGGAATATTACAAACAAGACTGTTTTTCAGTCTTTCCCTCTATGCTTTGTCACTGTGAGTGCTGCTCATCAAACCCAAGCAAGAAAGTTAAACAAACACAAAGAAAAGGTGCTGTTAGGGCTATTACTACCATTAATCAAACCCTTCAGGTCAACAGGAGACAGACACATCACCTCACCTTGGCAGAAAATCTTTTTGAAGACACTAAAAAGAAAAAATGAGCATTAGGCCTTGCAGTACATTTAGGGAGATCAAATAAACCATACAGGCATTTTATCTAAGGGATAAAAATAGAAGCAAAAGAATTAATGCAAGAGAAAAGAGAGATTCTTTCTAATAAACAAAGACTTTCCCCAGGTAAACGCTCCCAAATTCTCTTTAGCGCATAAGTTCATTTTTCCACCTACTGTGTTGTGCTTTGGGCCTCAAACCAGGACATACTGTTACGAAAACGCTCAGTTTCCGTCACAGTTCTTACTTTAAAGCACTAAAAATAAATGAATAAATAAAAAATAAATTAAAAAAAAATGCAAAACTGCACCGACCGCCTCAGTCGAGCATTTCCAGGCGCAGGTTCCAGCCTAACGCCGGCACGCAGCACGAACGGGGCTGTTTAGCGAGGCTCCACGCAAGGATGGTTTCAGCCCAGCAAAAACTCCAAATGAACACTCAAGTTTCTTTTCTTGCATCCATTCAAACTGACAGCATCTCTTTAACTATGTCATCCAGCAGGCATTTGGAAGCGAGATTTATTTGGCATACGGCAGCTCTGTTTTGTAACATTCCTACAGCAGGAAGGCAACCCAGGCTAAAACCCCAACAGCAACACTAATGAAACGTGGTTCCAATTAAGTGTCTATTGCAGTTTCTTGCAAACTCCTTTGAGACTTGTAACCTCTCGAGTGTATCAAACAATCACATGCAAATACATTTTCACCACGTTGCTCCTTTATGCAATTCAACACTTTTTTGTGTGTGTGTGTGTGTTTTTAATAAAGAAAAACACCTCAATAGCCAATTGCAGCTGGAATGGAAAAGAGCTCTTTTCCCTTCTCCCACAGGGAAATTCTCCAGTCTCTAGTTCAAGGGACAACCTTCCTAGCTCGCGTGACCCAAAGACGCTTTCCCTCCTTCACAGATGGAGAACAGGCCCCAGAGTAAGAACCTCCAGGAGAGGTTTTTACCAAGGAGACCAAGAAATCCATTAGATGCTAAGAAATTGGTCAAAACAGGGAAGCTTTAATCACATCCTCTGCAGCGAGTCTAACGGGCCAAACCAAACAGGTCTTTTTATAAACGTAGGCCTGTACAAACGAGAGGTGATTTATCCAGACAGCTGTTGACTCACCCCAGCCCCGCCGTTTCCATCTCACCTCTAATCCTGACATTTCCAACCTCAGATGAACCCGCGGGGTTTGTTCTGGGGAGAAAGCATGGCACGTACGCAGTGCTGCGCAAGCCATCTCCCTGATCCCTGCAGCTTCACCTCCCTCATCCCCTGCCCCGCTATCCCAGACCTCAGCCCCTGCTATATTCAGAATGAAAATCACGTCAAATGAAAGTCAATTCAAAATTAAATCCCATCCAGGGATTAGATTAAACCCACCCAATTCATTTAATCTGGGATGTCGACCAGATTTAAAATTCTTGGCCTCACCAAATGTCCACTGTATTAACTGTCCGCGCTCTGTCCCCCGGGACGATTAATGCAGCTGGAACGAGGGAACTGAACAGAGCCCATGATGGGGCTGATTCCCAAAATCCCACTAAAGGGGTGAGAATTTTCTATTCCAATTAGCTGACTTCCATTTTCAGCGACGTACCTCCCGGGTTCCAGAAAGCGCTCTGCACCGCAAAGCTAGGGACGCCAACTTCCACGCCTCTCCCAGGGCTTCTCATCATTAACTCAAAATAACAACAATTCAGCTGCGAAACAACGCAACTCGGAGTAGAAAAGTCTGCGCACATTTTAGCGGGCACAGCCTGGGAAGAAACTCAAACAGCTCAATGACCTCCCTCCAGCATCACCACATCTCATGTTGTTCCTTTCCTCTCCCTACCTTATTTCTCCTTCTGAACAGACACAGAAACCCAGAGTGTTACCAACCAGCCCCTCAAGAGCTGCCTTTACAGTGTTTATTTACTCTGCAACCCAAAAGTGTCCCTTATGTCACAGAATACGTGGCACCAGCTGCAGGCATTGTCCCCAACCAGCAATATGTGCATCCGCACCGCCCTGAAATGGCAAAACTCTTGCTGACGACCATCAGCCCGGGATCCAGCAGCAGGGGCCCGATGCACAGCTGATTGACACCTCCAATAATCCTACCCAGAATCAAACAATAGGAGTTTTTAGACTCAATTCACCCCGGCAACGTCACTGTTGTGTCTGCATCCCGCCAGGTCTCTGCGGGCCGAAGGAGGGCAAAGCAGGAGAACGGAGAGGCTGGTTTGGATTCCAATAAAGAGGAGCTTTTTGCAAAAGCCAACGGGACCCACCTTGAAACATGATTTTTGTCCTATCCAGTGGAGCTACTGCAGTTTTAGCAACAGCACCAGCCAACGCACCAGACATCAGGGAGTTGAGTACTTTCTTTTGCTCCTGGTTATCCTGCAACAAAGCATTTTTCAGTATGACACAGTCAATCCTAAGAAGAAGTTGTGATATTTCACCTTCGCTGCAGAATTTACCCCCTCTCAAAGACTTGGGTCAAAATTCAAAATCTCAAGCACAATAAATTCCTGGTCAGATCATGAAGGACAAAGATTAGATTCGTCTGCCAAGATCTGCCACCTCTTACATGTACCATTTTCTCCCGATTAAGATTTCTAAATGCTAAGCCACTACCCCCTCATGATTTAGCCACGTACAGAAGGGAAGTTTCTCTCTTGTTCTTCCAGTAACACACAAGCCCTATTTCCACATCGTTCCCAAGATCCTAAGAATGAAATGAGACAGGTTTCCTATTATGATAAATGGAATGGAAGTGGTTTTGTTATTGACATCCCTGCCACAGCTCATATTTATAAAGCAGCGATGCTCTCGTAACACATGGGCAGAAAGCAAGTAAATGACTCGAAATCTAACACCGTGAAGGCTACGGACTGAAAGACAAGTCAAGGCAAGGCTTAAGAATGTTAACTTTCGATATGCTCTGTGTTTTCATGGAGAAGAGGAGTTAACATTTTTCTTTTTTCAGAACGTTTCACGGCTAAAAAGTTAATTTTTATTACCAAAATATGTGCTTCAGTTCAATTTTCCCGTCCCGTCCCTGCCTGTTTGGTGCTAAACGCGAGGGCGGCCATGCAAAGGCAGCACCGCGTGAACTTCAGCCTGAGTTTTGGTCTAAATCAGACCAAGGTTCAGCGCCTCCTTCCAGGGTTTCTTGCAGGAGTCTCGTAACAGCGGCAGGAGCAGGGAGAGCAAGACTTATGGCTCTCGTCCAGCTCTGCCATTAAAGGCGTAACGAGACATAACCTTGAAGGCAGCAGGCAGCCCTGCCTGCCTCTCAGCCCCGAGCGACGCAGCCGCTGGAACTCCTTGGTTGTCCTCAGAGAAACTAAAAGCTACACGCTATGTGGCTTCTACATACCCTGCAGCTCCTCCAGGACTGAGAGCCCGTGGAGCTGTTTGAGAGCTCCTCTCTCAAACCCACCGCACGTTCCCAACAACCTCCTGCCCTTACCTCTGACGGGAGGTGGGTTGACGTAACCGGCTCCACATCCTGCCCTTTGAAATCCACTGGACCTTCTCTCACACCATTACCCATACCAGTCGCACTTACAAGTGGGCAGAAGAGCTACGGCTCCTAAACGGAAAACAACAAAGCAAGAATTAGTGTCAAAAGCAGGGAATACGCAGGTAATAAAAAACGTATACAGGAAGGAAGAACCACCTACTTCCAGGGCCATTTTCAGTAGGAAAACCCCCATCCCAGGCTCCCAGCTGAGGAGCATTTCCAGGATCCTAGTGCCATGTCCTTCCTAAAAGGTGCAAGTGTACGGCGGGGGGGGGGGTACTTTGGTGCTACGTAAAAGTCACATCAATCATATTCACTCTTTCCAGCCCACGAGGATCTCAGCTGCAAGTTACAACATCAAAATATCCACAGTTTCTAGAGAGAAGAATCAGAACCTGCCCTGTCCTCCCCCATTGCTTACAGAGAGGGTTTTGTTTCCTACTCATCCTGGACTGCTGAGCATCCAGATATCGGAGAAGGCGTGGAGAAATTTAAAACCCAGCCCTGGAAGAGGGAAAAAAATAGTCCCAGCAGTAAGTCCCAAAAGGCTGCCATGAGCAATCGGAGGTTATTTTAGGAAAGAGATGGATCCAATGCCTCACACGTGCCATAAAGGCTATTTTGGTGACGCCGGCCATTTGACCGAGCAGCACATCAGTGATTTCAGAACTCCCTTTTTCACAGTTGCCACGTACACGTGTGTTTGTAGCCAGTGAATCTGTTTGCACAGATGTTTTTTGCTGTGACACAGGCTCCCACTTGCCTCGTGAAAGGCAAGGTCAGTCTAACCTCAGCTGCAGGGTATAAATGCAGAGATAATGCTTTAAATAGCAGCTATCACTTTAGCATCCAAGTTTTAATATTTCTGGTTTTCAGGATGCAATTTTTTCATCCTTAAACATGCAGGAACGAAAGAGCTAAAGTCCGAAAAACTTGAGTTGGCTCGGAAAGGTGGACTCTCCAAGCTCCGAATCTATTCACAAGCAGAGTGTGTACCTACAAAGATGGGTTTTCTAAGCAGCGAGCCCGCTCCAATCGCCCCATCTCTCTTTTGTTAGCTTCCTTTCACGGAACGTGCAGATTAGGAAATCTGCATTCCCCAACTGCTCCCCACATCTCCTCCAGCACGTTCCATCACCTCTGCCCCGCTCCGACGCCTGGGACACCTCAGGCACAACAGCCTGCTGACGTTGAAAGGCCGTCTTAAGACTATTTTTTTCCCCTCCTTTTTAACAATCGCCAGATATTATATGCTTGTCAGCACCTTTCATACTTGCTGACCTTTTTTTTTTGTTGTTGTTTTTTCCCCCCTCCCAACATCGTTCTCATAAATTAGTGCCAGACTTCACTTCCCAGCCCCCTCGGATGCGGCAGAGATGCGAAGGGGAAGGTGGAGACAGCTCAGCCGCGGCGGTACCGGTGCGTGACCAATTTGCCATGACAAAGCCCTGCGTGACCCGCGCTCTGCCCACGGCAGGACAAACCCACCCGGGGACCTTTCACGCCAGGCATCGCTTCGCTACAGCTTCGGGAAGCCACCTCCCAAGGTGTTTACAACTCCTGAGGGTGTTTTTCCCATCGAGGAGATGGCAGGACGTTGCTCAGAGAGGAATAACTCGAGACCTTAATGGAAGATAACGACTGATAGTCCAAAGCACGACCTAAAAACCATCAATACGGAAAGTTCTATCACAGAAACTTGGTCGCATCAGACCGCGTGAACAAAAACTCCCGCAGGGATCAAGACCGAAGGTGATTCATAACACTACGGAGCAGAGCGGGTCATTAAATTACTTTCAAGAACACAGACCGTTGATTACTTCTAATTACTCTCTGTAAACTCTGTAATAAATACTCTCTGTTATTTCTAATAACTCTCTGTAGTTACTTCCTTTCCTTCTTATCTCGCGTTCCCGGAAAATCTACCCTAAAACAATGCCTTTCAGCAAAAGCATGAAAGAAATCACAGGTGGGGGGATTATCCCCGGCTATCTCAAATAAGGAAATGTAGGTCACAATCTCAGATTCATCTCTACCAAAAATAAGCCCACAAAAATAGAAACGATGCCAAAGAGCTCAGGAATGCAATATGCAACTTTTATTTTAAAACACGATTTGGAAAGACGATTGAGAAAGAGATGACTAAAAGGAAACGTGAAAAACAAACCCAATGTTATTAAGCCCGGACGTATCTCAGAACATGCACGTGCATAAAGATGGCATCCGTTTACTCAACAATATTTACTTTAATCCTATTCAGAGATGTTGTTCTATTATTTTTAGTGCCCAATGCCCTGATCTTGCAAACACCTGTCTATATCCTTAATTTTAGAGATTAAAACTGCCCGCATGCTCTATATAAACGTAGGCCCTCCGCTTGCAGAGGTTTACATGTAAAACCAACGTTTATCATTTATTTTTATTCGCATTTGCTCTCTGCAAAGCAATGCAGCTTTATTTCATAATTTTGGAGCTGGGCCGGGTTCTGATGGGGGGGGGGTGAGTTATTGCCTGAATTCTGGCCGTTATGAGCAATAACACACATTGGAGCCGCCGAGAACAAAGCTTGGCTTTAAAGTTTCAGCGCGAATTCCTAGCGCCTGGCCATTAGAAGCCAGAAATTATTTTTGCACAGGCGGCAATCGGGCTCGCTCATTAAGTAATCCACTCAAACCCAACCCTGGGAGCAGCTGGATATTTTTTAAATCCTCGTATTTTGTGTAGCCCCGACCGCAGTCATTACTTACGTTTACAAAGCCACGGGAAACAAGGAGGAAAAAAAAAAATAAATAGCTGGGGATTAGATTTATTTTTTTATAACACACTTCTGTGTTATTTATACTGTAGTTACAGGGGTCCCTGTCACACGTCTGGGTCCAGGCTGCTCAGCACCACCCGCTGCAGAGCAAACCCTTCCCCTTGGAGAATAAATCATCAGAAAGGAAAATGGCTGGGGAAGGAGAGTTCAAAAGTTAAAGAGGTTTAATGAGTAACATACGCTGTGCTTTTAAAAACAAAATTCATGGGAGTTTACTGAAAGGACAAAGCACTTACTCAGGTATCCAGTTTCAAGTCCATCAGAAAACGCTGCCTGCAACCCAGCCGTGCTAATTGGCGGGCCCAGATTAACGATTATCGAGCGGGCTGGGAATCGGGGAAGCTCAGGCCCTTGGATTCTGGTGTTTTAAGACAAAGTGATGACCTGAGCCGTGGAGCTCTGTTTTGTGATGGAGCTCTGGGCCCTGGGACTCTCTCTGGGTATCCCACCCGTGTTTTAGAAACCGTAGAACCATCTCCCTGCCAAAACAAGTCCCGTTCCCCGCGTATCAGGAGATGCAAAGAATAGCATTAAAAACCAGAGCATTGTTAGTCGTCCCTTCCCATTCTCCTGGCTCTCTCCAGCGGCACTTAATGAATACCTGAGCAAGTTCAATCAAGCTGTCAAATTGACTCTCTGACAACCCAGACATTCTGCTTTTCTTGGCGGTGATTTTGATTAAAAGGACAGGCGAGACAGAATCGAGTTATTCCGATGATAAAAGCAACCCACTAGGAAGGATGTCTTACAGGCAGGTGCCAGTTCATCGCCCAAAGCGGGTGGGGGGGCTCAGAGAAAAAACAGCTCTGTCTGTCCAAGGCGCTCCTGAAGCCAACCACGATGCTGCATTTCAGCTGCTTCATTTGAACATATTTTAAATGACTCAGCCTTACAATAATTAGTTCCCCAGCAGAAGAGCCAATGAGTTTCAGGGACCAGCATCGCAACTAAGAAATAAGCACAAACTCTCCGGTTAGGAGTGTGTACAAAAAAAAAAAATCATGTCGCTAAAGTAAAAGCTTGCAGATTATTATGCAGTTCCATATTTCAAAATTGAACCTTATTTAAAAGTTTGACGTCGCATCATTACGGCACAAACTGCCTGAAATTCCTCCTTTATGTATTTTACCAGCCTGGGACATGCTTTCCATCGGCAGATCAACACCACCAACTTCCAGGAGCTGCAGGAAGGAGGAGACGTGGGGTTTGAACAAAAATCAGCGCTGGTGGAGGCAGGAATCCCGCTGCCCATCCTCTCCAGGCTTCACCAACTCCCCAACCACTCCCATTCTGCCAACACCCGGGCAGAACCGAAACTACCTGCTCATAGAAAAATACCTTTACTACAAAAGCAGACCCAGGGATTACAGTTTTCACGTTACTACGGGGTCAGAAAACAGGAGGAGCCGGGCATCCCACCCAGGGACCGGCCCGCAACGCCTCGCTACTGAAAAACATGTTTGTCTGCTGTTCTCGGGTGGAATTTAGACCTGTCACAAAAAGCACTAAGATTTCCGAAAGAACATCATCTCTCCAGCAGGAACAGCAGATCCACCGCAAAGCAAACAGCCAGCGCCGTCAGCTATCGGAACCCGAGGGCAGCGATTCGCTAAGAAATGTTTGCTTTTTCCTCGGACAACCCCAGCAGAAATTACAAAAGTCGTTCAGGGCGACTCGGTCCTGCCACCCACTTCCCTCTAATCGTTACCCAAACGAGGAGACAAAACAGGGTGGATACAGAAACTTTGAAGACTGTTTTTTTTTTATTCAACAATTGGGCGTTGCGTTCAGCACCTGCCACACTTGCTGTCACACCAACGTGGGTGAAATCACAGTTCACCTCTGGGGCAGAACGTCAGTTTAATTCAGGTGAAGTCACTCATGGAACTCCATTCAGACACACCAGCCTCCTCGTTACTCAACAGCTACCTGGCTCCTAATTCTTTTCTTTTTATTATGTTGTTAACATCACTAATGAAAACCTATAATTAAATTGGGGGGGGGGGAAGAAAACCAAGAGAGTTCTGGCAGAAATTTTCACGCGTTTTCCCAGGCAGGCTGAAGTTAAACAGCACCCAGGGAAGTTGCTCAATTAGGTTTCCTTCAATTGTTAAACCGAGCAATTGAGCCTGACAGAGAGAGAGACGTGGTAAGAGCCGAGATTACTGCAGCCTTAAATTCACCCTTGGAGCAAAAGCATCACAGGAAAAAAAAAAAAAAAAGGGCTGAAACACTCAGAAGAGGGGGATGAGCCAGAACTAGACAGCCCCTTGAGGTCCATCTTTGCCTTCCAGTTTGATTAAGCCATTAAAAATCAAAACCAGATATGCCCCGCAGACTCAACTCTCTTCAGTCACATTCATCTTCCAGCCGCACACAAATCCGATCCCAAAACATTAGCTATGAACAGTCCATTGCATTTCTTCCTTTAAAGCTCTGCACAGAAACCCTTAGCGTGATTCGAAGGAATCATTGACAAAAAGACTCACTAAATTACAATATCTGGAAGAGTTTAAGTTTTTAAACATGCTTTCTTAGCTCCAAAGCACAAAACAAATTCTCCTCCTGCCTCCCTCGGCCGGATGTAACGCAAGCCTGCCAATAAAACCAAGGATAAAGATACAAATTCTCTGCATGGTTTTAGATTATCTGACTTGAGTTAAGCCAGTTTGCCGGACACCCAGAAGTGGTTAAATGCAACCCCCTGCTTGCAGAGCCAGCTGCATTATTCAGGAGCCCAAAACTGAGCGTGGAAGGAAGGCACGAGCCTCCAACAGAGGAAAATCTTGGCAAGGAAAAAAAAAAAAAAAAAAAAAAAACAAACCACAGTGCTTTTTCATTATCCAGTTGCGAAAAGGAGAGTGCTGCTGGGAACACCTCAACTCTGCCGTCCGTAGCCAGAAAGAGAGGACTGGTTCTTATCTGCAAGACAGATAACAGCTTTATCTGCACAAGGGGACTGGGTGACAGGGACCCGCGGCTGCACCCACCCCGTGTGTCAGCCAGGGATCGCCTTCCTACGGGAACAGAAGGCAGGAAAACAGCCAAATAACCAACCACACACACACACACAAAACTCCGAGCATCCTCCCAGCTTGAAGACTCCTCTCAAAAATTATTTCTCAAGGGTAACGTCATAAAGAACTGACAATAAAATATGATCTAGGGCCTCTCGGACAAGCTTTCCCATCAGGGGATCCTCGATGCAGTCACCTGAAGGTCACCACGGACACACACACGAGGTCCCAAAGTGACACATCCCACCACAGCCGAAATTTTTTGAGTACAGATTATCTGGAATACAGGCAACCCCCCGTCAATACACAAGCAATCTTTGCCAGGAACTATTTCAACACAATAACGGATAATTACAATCTCTGCTCTAAAACCCCAGCAGTTTAAATTGCCTATGAAAAATAAAAATAAGAAAAAAAAGGAAAATAAAGAACTAAAATCTTCCATCATTAAGCACAAGGACAAGTGCCAAGCAGGTGTCATTTCCTAACGGCAACGCTTTCCACGTTGTATGGGGTCACACCAGACAGGGAGTTACCCACCCCACTGTCGTACTCACTCCAAATCGTACAAAAATTAAGGCAAAGTTGAGCATCAGCTCTGTTTAACCCAAGCCCTGCAGACCCCAATTAAGATTGATTACCTTACGGTAACTGGGGCCCAGCAGCAGGAACGCGTACCAGAGACACACCTTCATCCTTAGCGGATTTAAGGCAGGACCAGAGAGGAAAGAGCTCCTCCAACACTCGTTTATTTCGTGACCGGGAGTAAGCTGTTGGCATTTCAGCTCCCCTTTCCACACAACGCAAGAAGGAACCTCCCGCGGTAAGGCAGCTCCCAGGAACACTTAGATATCACCTGGAAAACGGAGAACGGCGCTGCCGTGTGAAGTATTGGTACTGATTTCACGTAAGGAAGGTACAAACCCGAATACACCTTCCTGCAATTAGCGGCAAAGTTACTAGAAGAAAATTATTCCTGGTTCCTGAGCTTTCTTCGAACGGCAAACCTGTCTGACCTGTACCAAGCCCATCTGCTTCACCGGGTAACCACACACTCCAGGCTGCCTTCCTGCTCACCTTACGTTTTATTTAACCTCTTGAAGAGAAGTTTAAGCCGGCAGATATACCTGAGACACGCAGCGGGGACTGCCCGAGTCGGTGCACAAGCTACAGGTCCAGCAAAAAACCACGACTGCAGCTCCCGACTCGCAGCCCTGGGCTAATCAAGGGCTAAAACTCCCCCGCCTGAAGCAATCACCGGGGTCAGAGGGTTCCTGCTGAAATCCAACACCGAGGACAGTCCCGGTCCCCGCTCCTCAGCGGCTCTCCTCAAGATTCACGGGTCCTAAACAATCACCTCGATTTGCTGGGGGAAAGAAAAATAAGCGTTGAGTATCCACAGCTCTAGAAGGATGTGGAGATGCTCAGAGTTACCTAGAATCCAGCCCTGGTGTTTTAGACACCCAATCACAAGATTATTTTTAAATCCATTCACCCACAGGTTGTTGGTATGATTACACCAACCCCCTGGTACCCTGATTACACACTCTCTCTTCCCTCAGCTGTTTTCCAACACCCACAGACACCTCTCCTGTTCCTTTACACACACACCCTTCTCCCAAACTAGAGTCATGAAAAAAACCCACAGAATGTTTTCAAAACACCCTAAATTCACCAAACCACAGAAAAACATCGCAAGGAGCACACAACCTCCAGAAAAAACCTCCGCAGTTAATGCGACCAAGAAGGATAAGAACCCAAGACCAAAAAAAAAATAATAATAATGAAAGAGAGCCAAGTGAGGGCAGGCTCCAAAGCCACTCTACGCAGTTTGCTGGATTAACAGCCAAGAGGAAAAACCCCCTCAACAAACGCAAACACGTCTCCAGCCCCTCCAGACTTCAGGGGGTGCAGGTTTAAGGTCAACCAGAGCCTGGGGTACAGCCAGTCCCACGCAGCCGAGAAGGTGGAATAGCATTTATTAACCCTGCCCAATCGTTTCCAGCAGGCCTTTTTACCTTATAATTTTCAACCCCAATCCGAGGCGCTTCTTCCACGCATCTGGAGGCGCAGCTGGGAAGTCACCCCTGCGCTGCAACTTTCTGCTTAACGCCGAGGCGGGAGAGCGGCAGAAAACAGGGAGAGATCTGCGTTTGGCGTCTTCCCCACCCTCTGGTATCTTACCCCTCGGCAGAGGAACACACGCTGGCCTTATTCGCAGGTCGGCACCGACTTCAAAACAAAACAAAATAAAATAAAATCCCGTCTAAGCCCACAGCTGGAGACGCGCGCTGCTCTGAGCCCAGCTTTGATGGCAAGGCTTTGAAGGGAAGAGGAGCCTGAGGTGACACCCGCCTCACACCTGAGAAGGGGGACGGCAGAGGGACAGCAGGCGGGGGACGGGCAGTGGGACAGGCTGGCAAGGGGGGCAGGTGGGCAAGCGAGGGGGGCAGCGGGGCCGGGCC
>JAOXJK010000014.1:4527155-4538037 GCA_025774025.1 Xenus cinereus
CGTTCCTGTGGGACCTGCTCTGGGTGGACCTGCTTTGGCAGGGGGTTGGAGGAGATGATCTCCAGAGGTCCCTTCCAGCCCCATATGATTCTGTGAACGTGCTGGATTTTCATGGAGGACCAAATTCCTCCTTGGTACCTGCACCCCTTTCTGCCCGTGGCCACTGATGGGCAGCATATGGTGCCTGGGAACACCGGGACTGGGCTTAACGAGGTTGGAGGCAACCCTAGGTCTGTCGTAACAAATTGGAGGTCATTCCCTCTGTGCTCCGGTTCCTCCTTGTGTGAGGCTCACCTTCCCAGGGCCAGTGGTGATTGGTGCATGAAGAAAAAATAGCTCGTGGTGCTGTGGAGCCTGTTGGGTGCCCGGGGAGGGTGCTCGGCAGCGCCGAGGCTTCGTTCCCTCCCAGAAATGGGTCACGCTTGTAATCGCAGAAGAACGAGGGGGGTTGATGGGAGCCGGTTCCTGTGGCTACATCTGCATGTCTTATGGTGATGAGATGCCGAGCGAAATTGTGAGCGCATCAGTTTTCTCCCTGCAGATGGGTGGAAGGGTAACAGTAGGCAGAGACAACTCACTCTCTAGTTATATTTTGAAAGGATCTGAAGCTTTTCTCTGTTTTGCCACGGGAAAAGCCGGAGGTTGTCGCTTTCCTCCAAAACCTCTGGTGGTATTTAAGAAATCAGTTGGTATCACGTGGCCCCTGTACGGGCAGCGGTGGAGTGGGGTCATTTGGGATTAAAATCAATGAGAAGAGACCTCCTGTTTAACCCTGGGAGGAAACTTCTCCTGTGCTCAGGCCTTTGCTTCCCAGTGCAGGCTCAAAGAGCATCCTTCCTCATTTCCAATCTCCTCGTGTTCCCTGCAAGAACTGAAACACTCAGGGTTATAAAACCGAATCCACTCGGCGTCCGGAGGACGCTACCTTCCTGCCTGTTAGTTATAAATAATAAATCTTGCCGCCTGAATTGTGATTCTCTGCGTCTGAAGAGGAAGTGACTCTCACCACAAGGTCCTTGAAGCTTGGAGCGTAAAGTGCACCTTACTTCGCCCCGGCCGTGACCGCTCCTGCGAGAAGAGGCGAGCGTTGAAGCCACGTACCTCTTCCTGTGCTCTCTGCGTGGCCCCAGTTTTATCAGCGGGATCTTGAGAACGGGAGGGAGGCTGCTCACTGTCTTCTGGGACCACAGCAGCGTTCATCCCACAGCGCCTTTGTCACAAAGGGTGTTGCTGTTGGAGTCGAAGCTGCAGTAACGGTTGCGTTACCGGGTTTGTTTAAGGTTTGAAAGTGCCAGCTTTCACCTGTTCCAACGGCCGGGTCGGTGCCTGGGCATTAGCTGTGGTTTTTCTCATCGTCCTTAGAGCAAAGATAATTTTTGGCCCGTTGCCTTTTCTTCACAGCATCCTCACTTGCTGCAAATACGGAAAGGAGTTGTTTGGTTGGTAAAGATCCCAGTGAACTGAGCAAATGTGGATTGCCAGGTGGGGAAGGACCCCAAAATCAGCTATAATGGGGGCACCTGAGGGACGTATCTGTGTGGATCTGGCCTGGGGGTCTCTGCTCTTGGTCCCCTTGGCTTGGGCGTGCACAAACTCGAACGATACTCAGGGTACATCTGATTGTAAAAGCTCACTGGAGCTGCAGCCCACCTTCAGAAACGAAGACCAAGCTGGCTCTATGCAAGTGTTCCCATCCCTCAAACCCTCCTGGGCAGGGTTTGTGTGCCCTGTCCTCCTGCTGCGGTCTGAGCTCCATCGGTCTCTGAAAACCACCGTCCTTGGTGTGTCCCCTGCGTTGAGAGCGGCTGCAGCCAGGCTCTGAGGAGTTTGATTAAAAAGCAGCAACCTGAGCATCTCTGCATTAGTTAAAGCTCCCGGTGGGTGGCTGAGCCCAGCAGTGCCGAGGCCAAGCGCTGTTGGAATAGGACCAGGCAACTCCACTTGGGAAAGGCTCGGTGAAGCGCCCGGAGCTCAGCGAGCCCGTGCTGGCAGTTCCTTCCCCGAGCGGGTCTTGAGCGGTGTGGTGAAATTTAGCTTGAATAGATAAAGCTAAGAGCTCACCCAGATTCACGCTCAAAGTTGACCCAGAGTAGCCGTGGCAGACACCTGCAGCCCCAAACTACCCTGAGCCGACTTTGCTGCTGCGAGTTAAAGTCCCCAGAGTCAGCGAGTGAGCAAAATCCATCCTGTGCAAAAGCTGTCTCTGAACCCGGTGGTGTTGGTCGGGTGTCACCTCCATCCTTAGCGGGTGTCTGCCTTTGCTCTGCAGTGGGTAAAGGGTTCCCGTTTTTGGCCCAGGCGCTAGTCAGCTCGCTGTCCTGCTGCTGTCGGAATTGGTAAGGCATTGCGGCATCCTCTGCGAGGAAAAGTGTTGTGTCAGTTGAAAAATGTGCTCTGGAAAGCAGAGGTTTTAGGTGGGTGATACATTATCGCCCCAGGAAGGATGTGGGAGCTGGAAAGTGAGGGTCCCTGTTATCCCTTTGGGTGATTTATGTAGCTTTCCTCCACCCTACGGTATTATCAAGACTTGTTTTTCCAAGCCCCAGCACGGAGGGGAATTATCACCGTCCCGAAAACCGGCCGCCCAACGCAATCTCTGCCGAGGGCAGAGGAGACCGACCGAGCCTGGGGGTGGGAGAAGGCTCTGCCGCCTCCCCGGCTCGTCCCACTGCTGGAAGCACAAACCCTGGAAACTGGAGGGGAGAAAGCCACAACAATGGGCCTTTTCTTCCCCCTGGGGAACGGAGCTGCGTCCCATCCCGGCGCGGGGGCTGCTCTCCCGGTGCCGCTGTGTCAGCAGTCAGGCATGAGGAGGTTATTCAGCCCCCGCGGCACCCCGTGGGCAGCTGTGTCTTCTCTTCACAGAGTGTCTTCTCTTGCTTTTCTCTCTCAGGGGCGAGCTTTAGCGCTTGCTGAGGAAGAAATAACGTCTGTTGGTTCATTGCTGTTGTCATAGTGGGTTTTTCTCTACATTTTTATCCGGAGTCCAGAGCCTAACGCAGCTTCCCAGTGTCTCAGCCACTGAGGGCGGGGAAACTGAGGCACTGAGGGCTCTCTGCCTGGTGTGGGGATGGAGCAAGGAGAGCTGGAGCTCTTCATGCTGGGCTCGATTCATTCCCCTTTCCTGGTGGGGTGACAACCACTGCCTTCGGGTCCAGAGGTTCCAGGAGAGCCATTTCTTTGTGCTTAGAGAACAGTCACATTTTACTGACTCTTTTCTTCTGCGGGCTCTGTGCCCCATCCCTGGTGTGGCAGGGGGTGGCAGCCCGTCCGGGAGTGATGTCCAGGCTGGGTACGGAGGGGACATTTTCCCTTGGGGTGGAAAAGCACCGTGGAAGCCCTGAGCACACCGGGCTGCGGGGAGCGGTGCTGCTGCCGCGGAAGGGGCAGTAGCTGTTGGTTGTGGCCAGGTTTTGAATCGGAGCTCTGCTTGCTCATCATTATCGCCTGCATTGAGTAAAAACTGATGTAAAGCTGCCAGTTCCCTGGGCTGAGGGTGCTTCGTGCCAGCCGTTCCTTTGTGTTCCTCTGGGGAACTCGTCGTGCCCAGAAGCCAGGCTGGGATTTGGCCGGGCTCTCGTCCCTGGGCTGGGGAGGTGGCAGAGGCGATGGGGGTGTCCGGGGGGGGATACAATTCCTCTGTAACAATCTTCAATTCATACCCCATCACCGCAAGCCCTGCCAGCTTGCTGGAAGGACTCATGTCCTGCTGCTTCAGCCGGTTGTAGATTTAAGGGGACTGGCTGCTTTCCTCCAGCGCCGGAGGCTGCAAAAAGGAAGAGAGCATGTGTTTGCTTTGTGCTACCAGTTTGTTTTTTTTTTTTTTTTTTTTGTGACACTTCAGCAGAGCTGTGGGCAAGTGACAGTTTCCATTCGGTTTCTCTTTCCAGCTCCAAACCCGCTCTCGCAGCCTGCTCGCACCCGCTGCTCTGCTCCGTGTGTCCCCCTCCCCGGTCCCCGCAGGCTGCGATGCTGCGGGGGGAACAGTCACGTCCCTCAGACCCGGTAATTTTGCAAGTGAATCAGAAGACGCCTGCGAAGGTTTGCGTGGGGGGTAACGAGGAGGAGGAGGGAGGAAGAGCCGGTCGCCCTTTAAGCGCAGCCCCATTACATCACTTGCCAAGAGCCTTGGGCTCTTTCAGCCGGAGCCAGATCCGCTGTTCCCGCCGCAGCACCCGTCACCCGTAGCAACAGGCATCTCTGCACCGTTGCCGTGGGAACGGCAGGCGGGTAATGGCAGGACAGCCCCCACCTTGCGCATCTCCCACCCCCGGGGAGAGGGGCAGATGCGTCTCCTGCCTGGCGTGGGCTGGTTTCTGCATCTCCTTGGCTTGCGCTTCCCCACGCCAGCGGTCCAGGTTGTGGTGGGGCCTCTCCCCAGGGATGTTCATTTGTGTGTCCCCCCCAGCTCCCTGTGTGGTGCTGGTTCTCTCCCGATCCCTCCCTGTGTCTGCTCCAGAGCCAACTCCCCTTTCTGTAGTGCTCAGGGTACCCCATGGCTATTGAAGGGAGGAGAGTGACCCTCTCCAGGATTTGCCATTAACTAGCGAGGGCTAAAACCTCTCCGAACAGTGGCCACTGCAAGCTGGGGTGGGGTAGCCCTTCCCTGGGTCCTGCTTTTGCTCCAGGCTGGGAGCTGCTGCCGTGCCTGCAGGGGTTTGTTCATCGAGCCGCGACTGCAGGCTCACGGTGGGAATTTTCTGCCCTGCTGCCACCTCTGTCGGGGCTCCCCATGTCCCTAAAACGCAGGTCGTCTCAGTAGGTGTGTGCCTACCCCAGGGGTGATGGTCCTTGTTATCAGCTCTGCCTTCCTGGGGTAAAAACGTTGTGTCCTTCCCACTTTGCAGGCAGGGAACTGCCCTGGCTGGTGACGGGCGGCCGGGCTGCGACAGGGATTTGGGGCTGAGCTCAGCATCCTGAATTCAGCCCCGGCTGAGGAGGGCAGGAGTGGCGGGGGGCTCTGCAGCTCGCTGTGCTGGTGGCGTGGCGAGCTGTCCCCGTATCCCAGCTCCTTCTATGCTCCACTGTATGGAGACACAAATAATTCATGCTTTCTGGGCTCAGGACTTTCTGTCTCTGCATTATTTATTCACCCTTCAAGCTTCCTCCTTTTTTTTTTTTTTTTTTCTCTTTTTTTTCCTGCCGTGGCTCCTGTTGGAAGGAGACTTGGCAGCAGCGTGTTCCCAGTCTCAATGGGGACAGCCATGCTCTGCATGCGAGATGCGCAGGGGAGGCCAGAGCTCAGCCTCTCCAGCTGGGGAGGGGGGGATATGGACAACTTGGCAGAGCTTTCCAGGGGCCGGTGCTTCCAGGTCCAACCAGCGCTGGGAAATTCAGCACCTTAGAACAAAGCGCTTTTAGGCTGGGACAATGCTTGGAGTGGAATCCTTTGAAAAATCTGCTGCAGAGAGGGGCTAAAAGCCAGCCCCGGCGCTGCCTGGGGACAGCTGGGGCCTTAATATAGCCCTTGAGCATCGGGGAGCCGAGCGTGGCTGCAGAAAGTGCTGACCTGGGGCAGGGTACGGTTACTTTGCAGGCATTTTGTTTTCATCTCCAGCTTATCTGGTCTCTCCCCTCGGGGGCCTTTGGGTGTTATCTGTGTTTTTCGGGCAGCGCTGGTTCCCTCCGGACCTTGAGCAACGCTTCCCCCGCTCCGGCTGCTCCCCTGCAGCCCTGGCTGGGGCTGCCGGGCTCTGTCACGCTCGTGATGAGAAGCAGAAGCGGTGCCTGGCATCGCTCAGCTGCCACCGAGGGGAAAACATCCGTGCCGGGGGCAGGCTGGGCGTGCGGCATCGCTCCCCGGCACACGGGGCGTGCGGCATCGCTCCCAGGTGAAGGGTGGCCTCAACCGCCCCGTTTTACTGCTTAACTCTGGGGTTTTGCTTTCTCTGGGCTTTCCACCTTGTCCCTGGCCTCGGTGACCCAGGTCTTGCTGCTACAGAGCCGGGGCGTCGAGAGGGCTGGCTGGTGCTCGTCGTCCTCGGGAGCCAGGGGAACTCGGGGTGAGGAGGTTTCGTTCTGATTTAGCACAAACGACCCGCAGAACTGCGCGTCCTCCCTTCCCTCGCTTTGGCCATATTTGGGGAGGCTTTGCCTCCTATTTCTGACTCCCGAGTGGTGGGAGGGGGTGCCACAAACCACAGGGAGGGGGTGAAAACCAGCAGCTGGTCAGCTAGAAAAGCTGCTGAGAATGTGAGTGAGCAAGGGTTGGTGCAAGATGACCTGGTACCCCAGCCTTTACTGACTCGTTACCTGCAAATCTGGTCCCCTCCAGCGCTGGTCACACACACTGGGGGGGTCTCCTGCCGTGCTGGTTGGGGGGCAGCAGTAGCCACGTGTTTGGGACTCTGCAAAGCCTTCACTTCCTCAATTGAAAAGCTCTTTCCCAGGAGCTGGCAGCGCTGCAAAGCCCGTGTGCTCAGGGTAGTATCAGTGCAGCTTCCTCTTCTGGGTTTCCCCTGTGCAGATAGGACTTGATTTTTATTTTATGAGTTATTATCGACTCTGTTCTGCAAAAGCCGGCTGTGGTCAGCACTGCTCCTGGAGCGAGGGGGATGGAGCGGTGCCCAGACCGTAGGATGCATCCCATCGGCTTCTTCCTGCTCCGCCGGGCTCTGCTTTTGCAGGTCTCCACCCTGGCCTGAGCGGGTACCTTCATGTTTTTCCCCACTTCAGGCTCTCTCTGGAACCTCTTTGACCTATTTGTGCTGTAAGGAAAGCTGGAAAAATGGGGTTTGTGGCCCCGGTTTTGCCCTGTCTGGTAACGCAGGCAGCATTCAGAGCTCGAGTGTCTCGGAGATTCGGTCCTCTCTGCCCCGAGCTCCCCAGGACCCATCTCTTTGCCCCGTGTGACGATACCCCTCCCTTCTCCTTGCAGCCCTTCGGGGAGTGGTGCAACTTGCAGCCCAAAGATGCTGCCAAGATGCCTGAGAGTGCCTGGAAGCTGCTTTTCTACACGTTATCCTGGTCGTATGGCATCTACCTGCTCTTCTTCACCGACTACCCCTTCTTCTACGACCCACCGTCTGTCTTCTACGGTACAGTAAGAGCCAGGGAGAAGTGGGTACGGGTTAGGATGTCCAGGTTGATAGGATGCTGGGGTTGAATGAGGGATGGGGAGTTGGGGTGAGGAAGGGAGAAGGCTGAAGCCCTAAATTGCTTTTTTTGTGATGCTGTGGGTGCAGAAAGGGCTCAACAGGCTGTCCCCGATTATTTGGTTACAGAGAGTCACCTAGTGGCTACTGCAGACAGCTGGGATGTGCCAGCGACGGAGGGGAAGGGGATTGGGGAGTTAAAGCAGGAGAGAAGTAAATCGAGGCTTCTCCTTTAGATCTGGGAGAGGGAGCGGGTCTAATGCCAAAGGCAGAGTTTGGGAGCCAGGACACCTGGGTTCTCTTCCACCTTTTGCCTCTGTGAGGTCCTGGGTGGGAGCACAGCAGGGTGCTGGGGCTGCTCTGCCCACTGGTGGCCCCTGATGCTTGCACTCCCGTCTCTGCTGATGATGGAAGCTCCATTCTCGTGGCTTTGGGCTCACCCGGGTGTCTTTATCCCACCCCAGACTGGAAGAAGGGCATGGATGTGCCCACGGACATCGCCATCGCCTACCTGTTGCAGTGCAGCTTCTACGGGCACTCCATCTATGCCACTGCCTACATGGACACGTGGCGCAAGGACTCCGTTGTCATGCTCCTCCACCACGTGGTCACGCTGACCCTCATAGCCTTCTCCTACGCTTTCAGGTGAGGCCCCTGGTTGTGACACTGCTGTCCTGGGGCAGCCACATGGCAAAAGCCACCGCCTTTCTGTGCTCGCCTCCTGGGCACGTAGCAGGAGGACTGATCTCATCAATGCTTATCAACGTCTAAAGGGCGGGTGGCAAGGGGATGGGGCCAGACTCTTCTCAGTGGTGCCCAGTGACAGGACAAGGGGCAACGGGCACAAAGGGGAACATGGGAAATTCCATCTCAACATGAGGAGGAATTTCTTTCCTTTGAGGGTGGCAGACCCCTGGGAGAGGCTGCCCAGAGAGGGTGTGGAGTCTCCTTTCCTGGAGATATTCAAAACCTGCTTGGATGTGTTCCTGTCCAACCTGCTCTGGGTGACCCTGCTCTGACAGCGGGTTGGAGGAGATAATCTCTGAAGGTCCCTTTCAACCCCCACCATTCTGCGATTCTCTTGCTGGATTGGTGTGGATTCTCCTCTGCCCCCGTGCTCCCACAGCAATCCCATTGCATGGTGCCAAGTTGGCTTGTCGGGATTATTCAGGGAGTCTGTCTGCTCTTGGCGTGATGGACCATGGGTGCTGGGTGTCACTATGGATCCGCCGCCCCACACACCTCCCTCCCTGCTCCCCTCTTTCCTACAGGTACCACAACGTGGGCATCCTGGTGCTCTTCCTGCATGATGTCAATGACGTGCAGCTGGAATTCACCAAGCTCAACGTCTACTTCAAGCACCGGGGGGGTGTTTATCATCGCCTCAACGACATCATCTCCAACATTGGCTGCCTCACCTTCAGCGTCAGCTGGTGAGCTTGTCCTCCTGCCCCCCCAACCGCCTCCATCCCACTTCCAGCTCTTCTCACCAGCTTTTGTGGTCCTCCCGGTGCCCCAGGGTAGAGCCAGCTGGGTCTGTGTGCATGGGAACAAGCCCTTTCCAAAAAAAAAAAAAAAAAGAAAATGGTTTGGGAAGAGGTTCCCGGCAGAGCCTGACCCCATGCTGGGCTTGGAATCCTTCTGTAGTCACTTTGCCGTCTGTCACCACAGAAGTGCCTGTGAAATCTCGCTCGCAGCATGACAAATGACCCCGGGGGAGGAGGAGCTGTTTCCATTTTCCCACTCGCTTGGTTTTAGCAGCAAGAAGGGCTTTTGTAAGAAGGAAACGGGACGTTGGGCTGTCCCAGATTCCAGCCTTGCTGTTCCTCTTGGGGCAAGGCAGGAGGAAAAAAAAAGAAAAAGGTGAAGAATAGAGATGGGTAACTTGCAGGTTGTCACTCCTCATTTGTCACTTTGTCTCCTTCCTCCCTCTCTGTGGGCTGCTCAGCAGCGAAGGTTTTAGTGAAGTAGGGATGCACAGGACTAAGAAAACCTTCCAGCCACATCCCCCTCCACCCAGTTGAGAGAATTTTCACTGTAGACCTGTCCCTCTACCCTGCGACAGCCCTTTCTCTGCCCTGCCTCTGCTGCCGAGCCTTCTACGCCCGCAGGAATTGTCCTCTCCCCTCAATCGCTGCCCCTTTCACTGTGTGCCATCCCATCTAGAGCCAGCCTGTGAACCCAAGCCAGATGCCCAGAGCAGGGACTTCAAGGGACGTTGGCTGCCCAGGGACAGGGGGTTGTGCTGGGGGAAGCTGTGCTGGGTCTCACACCTTCCCCGGGGTCCCCATTAAACCCCCTCTACTCCCTCTGCCCTGGCAGGTTCTGGTTCCGTCTCTACTGGTTCCCCCTCAAGGTGCTCTACGCCACTTGCTACTCCAGCCTCCAGTTGGTCCCCAACATCCCCTTCTACTTCTTCTTCAATGCTCTGCTCCTCATCCTCACTCTGATGAACATCTACTGGTTTCTGGTGAGTAGGGGGAGCTCAGCAACCCCTGCGCTACTTTCTCCCTCCGACATGGTCCCTGCTGCCTGCCTTTGGGGGCATCTGGGGGGGCTGCAGGGATGGAGGAGGCGTTGGAGGACTGAGGGGTGGCTGGGAAAGGAGGAGGGGAACCTGTGTCAGTGCCTGGGGGCGCTCCTCCGTGCTGGAATTCAGATTGTCTCACACCCCAGGGATCCACAGGGAGGGATCGATAACAGCAGTTGGGACAGTTTGGACCTTGATAGGGGTGTAAATGCTCTGGCATCTCTTGAAGCTTTGGGGAGGGGATGAAAAGGGTGGACATGGAGGGCTCACATCAGCAGGCTCAACCCTGGGAGGAGCTGGGCACTGAGTTCATCAACCTGTGGGGATGAAATATTTTAAGGGTAGTTGCAGGAGTCCTGCCTCCTCCTGCAGGTCATCAGCCACCTCCCAGGGGCTTTGGCCACCCCAGAGGGACCTGCCCTGCCCTTTTTGGAGCTGAGGATGGTGGAGAATGGTCCCATGTAGCAAAAGGGGGTGGGTGGGTTGGGTGGAGCAGCTCTAAGCTGCTGTCATCTGTCCCTGATGACATCTCTTCCCCCCACAGTACATCGTCCTGTTCGTGGCCAAGGTGCTGATGGGGCAGATGCAAGAGGTGAACGACGTGCGTGAGTACGACGTGGAGGACAGCAAGAAAACCACAGCAGCCAAGAAGAAAGAGGCTGGACTCCAGCTGCCCAAGGCTCTGAAAGAAGGGTATGTGGGCGGTGGGGGGATCACACACGTCTTTGGGCCACCGGAAGGGATGTGGGCAGACGTCCTGGGGCCTTGTCAAAGGGTTCTCCACTGGGCTGGAAGGCCAAAGATCAGGACGCCTTGAGGGAGAGTGTAAAACATTGCTGCAAGTAATGGAGGGAATCAGGAAGGACTTTGTATGTCCACACCACGTGTTGTGGTGTGTCCATCCATCTTTCTGTCCCGTGAATCCTCCCCACTATGAAGAACCGGCTCTTTGCTTGAGGCTGTTCTCTCTGAGCAGCATCTGCACTTCACGTGGTGAGCACCAAGTCTGGCAGGATGCTGGATCCCACAGAGCAGGTCTGGCTGCTGGGGACAAACAGCCACAATCCAGTCCCTGAAGAGGCTCCAGGAAAGCTGGGGAGGGACTCTTGATCAGGGAGGGGAGCCATAGGACAAGGGGTAATGGTTCTAAACTGGAAGAGGGGAGAGCTAGGTGAGATCATGGGAAGAACTTCTTTGGTGTGAGGGTGGTGAGAGCCTGGCCCAGGTTGGCCAGAGAAGCTGTGGCTGCCCCATCCCT
>JAOXJK010000014.1:4538137-4567014 GCA_025774025.1 Xenus cinereus
CCAGGTTGGCCAGAGAAGCTGTGGCTGCCCCATCCCTGGAGGGGTTCAAGGCCAGGTTGGAGGGGGCTTGGAGCAACGTGTTCTGGTGGGAGGTGTCCCTGCCCAGGGCAGGGGGGTGGAACTGGATGGTCTTTAAGGTCCCTTCCAACCCAAACCGGTCTATGATTCTGTGCCCGAGGCTGTCGGGACAGGTCTGACCTCGGCAGTGATTTGTGAGTAAGGGAGGGCCGGAGGCCAAGGCTCACTGTCCCCTGTGCTCTCTTTCACAGGATGCACCTGAAGAATGGACTTGTGAAAGACAAGCGGTTGTAAGGACAGCGTGGCTGTGGTGGCCTGGGCAGCCTGGCTGGATCTGGGGACTGACCCAGGACAACGCTCAAACCCAGCAAATGAAAGGCACAAGGAGAAGAACTTCATCCCTGATCCCCCTTCATCCCCTGCCCGGAGCCGGGGAAGAGATGCCACTGACAGGATCAGGCCCCTGCCGGGGTTTGCCTGTGACCGGGCTTCACCTGATGCTGGTGTGTTTTCTGTAGCCAGTCCCCGCTGGTTCAGCTGGTGGCTGGTGGCTTTGCTGGTCCAGGTAGGATTTGGAGCTGGCTTTAGGTCCCCTGGTGTTCTGTCACTCCGTCCCTTGGCTGTTCTCAGTCCCTTTGAGATTTCCCCTGTCTTTATCCTTGGACCTTCCCACCGACCCTTCCTCAGCAGCCCTGAAGGGTCCCCTGACCCCGCATCAAACTGGGGAGGGGAAACCTCCTCTCGTCCCCAGGCGAGGGGAGCCCAGAGCCAGCTCTTCTCTATCTGCCGAGCAGGGACTGGAGGTGACACCCTGCACCTCTGAGCCTTCTTCCTCAGGAGGGGTCACTACCACAGAGCTGCCCACATTGACCTGGAGGCACAGCACGGGGTCTGCCTGGAAACCCCACCCAGGGGCGCTATTCCAGCCTCCTGTCCCGTCGGATGAGGGCCAGGAGGTTTAATTTGCTTAAAACGCTTGTTTAAGTCTTCAAGTTGCTTAAAAAGGTGGTCCTAGTCCTGCAGGGTCCCCTGCTGAGGGATCCCCAGACCCTCACCCAGCGACCCTTTACCCTTGCTCGAGTAAAGAACAAATGGTTTCTGCTCCCTGTGTTGGTTTTCCAGGCAGCACCAGTCCCGAGGCTGGGCTGGGCTGTGTCTCTGCTGGGAAGCCCCCTGGGGTTTATAGCCCCTCCGTCAGGACCGTCCCATCGCTCTCCTCTCACGTGGCCACCACCCCACAGCTCCCCTCTCCTTCCTGGGACGCAGAGCTGGGGACAGCAGGCAGTGGAGGGGGGGCATTCAGGGCATTAATTTCAGCTGTCAGAACGTGGTTAATTGTTTTTTTGTGGTTTTGGGGGTTTTTTTTCCACATGTTTAGTCTGTTTTATTGATTCAACTCAAGGCTCATCATGTGAGCCATGGGGAAAGTTCCTGGGTAACCAGAAAGCAAAATGTGACTTGGGCTGATGGAAACTGTCCCCAGCGGTGGCAGGATCCGTCACCTTCTTGCTCGTCGTTGCCTGGCAGGGTTTCAGAGGGGTCCACCTTGGTTCCTTGGCTTCCAAGCGGGGTTGGCAGGACGGGGGAAAGGAAGGGAACCACTACCCCGTGCCTCTTTCTGCTGGGTCGTAGCGGAGTTGGTGCCGGGTTGGGGTCACGGCGGTACCAAGCCCATGTGGGTAAACTGAATTTCATAGCGCCAGCTTGCCCAGGCTTCAGCATCTAGCTGGGCAAGGGGTTGGCCACCATCGGGGCGGTGTGTGACACGGGGTGTGCTGCAGCTGGTTTGCTGGGATGGCTGGAAAGGGGCTGTGCCGACGGGGAGGTGACAGGGCAGGGACCAGGGTGGCTTTTTGTGCCGGCCCCGGGGCTGCATGTCCTGTGGGTAGGGAGCCAAAGCAAGAGTTTGAAGGTTTGATGTGCTGGAAGTTGATGGCCTTGAGAGAGAAGTGTTGGGTACTGTGTTTGGGGGGGGAAAAAAGCTGATTTGGGAGGAAGGAGAAAGAGGAGACCTGGATCTGGTGGGATGTCCGCAGTGGATGGGAGCAGTGCTCCACGTGCCGGCAGCTTTGTGTGGGGAAGAGCAGCCTCTTCCCCGCCACCAAGGACTTTGTTGTTGGACCTGGATGGTGTGGAGATGTGGGAGAGACTGTAGGAGCTCTGGGGGAGGAGGCAGCTGCCCACCTCAAAGGGTTAACAGGTCCCGGGGAGCCTGGAGGGACCGTTCACACCCTCTGCCCAATCCTGGGAATCCCTGGGTGCTAATTGAGCACTAACCAGATGAAAGGCTCCAATCAGGCCATCGACACCCCCCTGGCCCCTGTCCTCGGGTCCCCAGCCCAGGCTGCTCTTTGTCTTCTGGAAGGAGAGCGGAGCAATGTGGCTTCTCCCCAGCTTCAGGGCAGGCCTTGCCTGGGCTCTTCTTGGCCTGGTTCTGGGGAGGGAGTTGAGCTTGCAGGAAAGTCTACTCTTAAAATCCTTGGGTTTGAGCACCAAGCCCAGTCCCAAAACCCCAGTTCCGGTGCCGTCTGTGCTCTGGAGGATCTTCCAGAGGAGGAAGATGCTGCCTTCTACGAACAGAGACCTGGGGGATGCCTGTAGGGTGGAGGAATTTAATGTCCCCGGGAACATCATCCGTGTCCTCGCTGACCAAGGTACAGAAACGCCGTGGTTTGGGTCCTGTCTGGTGGAAACCCCCTCTGATCTCTGGGCTGGGAGACTTTTGGGAGACAGGAAAAGAGTCCGTCCTTCCTTCCTTTCCTGTCTCTTGGCTGGGGGTGGGAGAGGCTGCGGGAGGAGAGGGCAGTGCCCAGCATCGGTCTCCGGGAGAAATCCCTGCTGTGTCAGCTCTGGTCCCTCTGGGGGTTGTGGAGAATTATTTACAGTTTAGAAACGAGGCAGTAGACAGTGGGTGAGGGTGGGGGGCCGTGTAAGGCTCTGTCCTGGGGTCACCAAATGCAGCCCAGAGGTGCTGGTTTGACCCCAGGTGACTGGTTTGGCCCCTTGGGCTCATGGTGGCAGAGGTGACTCCTCGCCTGGGCAGTGGGAATGTGGCTATGGGTGCCACCAGCGAGACCAGCACCCAAGGGGGGGTGGGATGCTCCACCATTTGGCTCTGTCCCCCCCACCCCGCCTCCTTCCTCCTTTTCGTCCCCTTGTCACCAGGCGGCACCTCTGGCCTGTGGCCTCTCTGAGTCGTTCTCAGTTACTTGGGGACTGTTTGGTTGGTGTCCTCTCGGTCTGGAGACACCAGGGATCTCACTTCTCTTGTGATTCCAGGTTTCCAATGGAAACCTGGGCCTGGCTTCCACAGGCAGCTCACCACTTCCTAAAATTCGCTGCTACTTGCCCTCTTTTCCCCTCCGTCCCCAAACAACCAGCGCCCCATAACCCCCCGCCGTACTGGGGGGAGATATTTACAGCGGGGGAAAAAAATAACTCGCCGAGATGTTAAATAGAGGAGGTGCTGGAATCGCTGTAGCGTCCCGGTGCCCCAGGATGGAGCCCAGGCTGGCGTTTGTGCCTCCGGACCTCTCTGGAGGCCGTGCCATCAGGCTGATGGACCCTGCTGCACCCTTGTCACCTCCATCCATCCAACGACTGCGGGGTGCTGGGGGCTTCCCACCTCCCTCAGCCCCATCTTCCTCTCGCCGTGCAGCCAAGAGCTTAAAAGGGAGCTCCGGGAGGCTGATCCCGCTCCTGATCTGGGTCCAACCACCACCACCTCTGTTTCTCCTCCTTTGTCAGGCCACTTCATTCATAACGGGCAGCCCCCGAGGCTGCTGTGTCTGCAGAAGCGTCTCTACTTTAACCTCTCGGCGCTGGAGGAGGGCGAGCGCCTGACGATGGCTCAGCTGGAGATCAAATTCAGCCACAACTCCTACCACCCCTCCAGCCGGGGGCAGGTTTTCGAGCTGAGGCTCTACCAAGCCCCCCAGATGTCTCTCCGGGGGATGCCCTCCCAGGGCCGTGGCCGAAAGCTGCTGGTGGAGCGATCCTTCGCCCAGCTCCACAAGTCTCTCCTCTTCAACCTGAGCGGGGTGGCCAAGGACTGGAGAACCTACAGCAGGAATCTGGGCTTGATCCTGGAGATCTCGGTGAGCGGCGGAGAGGGTGCATCAGCCCTGGCCAGCCGGGAGCTGCGGAGCCTCTGCGCCAGCATCGACTCCTTCCTGGACACCTCTCTGCTGGTGGTGACCCTCAGCCAGCAGCAGTGCGAGGCTTCCAGGAGGAGGAGAAGCGCTCGCCACCCCCCTGTCATGCCCAGCAACCTCTGCAAGCCCCGGCGGCTTTACATCAGCTTCAGCGAGGTGGGCTGGGAGAACTGGATCATCGCCCCCCAGGGCTACATGGCCAACTACTGCTTGGGCGAGTGCCCCTTTCCCCTGACGGCCGAGCTCAACAGCACCAACCACGCCATCCTCCAGACCATGGTGCACTCCCTGGACCCCCAGGGGACCCCCCAGCCCTGCTGCGTCCCCGTCAGGCTCTCCCCCATCTCCATCCTCTACTACGACAACAGCGACAACGTGGTGCTGCGGCACTACGAGGACATGGTGGTGGACGAGTGCGGCTGCAGATAGTGGGGGGGCTACGGGGGGGTGTGGGCTGGGGGGTTGAGCGATTGATGGAATAAATTCAGGTGTGTTTAACGCCCCCCCCTCCCGTGCTGGCGTTGAGGGAGTTTCCTCTTGGTGCCTGGTGCGTGGGAGCTCCCCTTCTCCAGGAGTTGGGGGGGGCTGGCACCAAGGGCTCGTTAGCAGAGCGGTAATTGAGTAATAGCTGGGTGTCTGCTGCAGCCAGCAGGCTCCCATGGGATTATGATCCGAGTCTGGTGCCGGTTGACTTGTCCCTTCTCCACCATGGTGGCACCGGGCTGTGAATCCCAGACCCCTCCCCTGCTTGGCCGAGCACCCCCTGGACTTCTGCTTTTGAGCTTTTTTTTTGGGCTTAAACGCTGCAGCTTCCGTAGTGCTGTAAGAAATGATGCTGATGTAAGAAATTACATTATTTTTGGGGAGATGATGCTTGGTGGTTCCTCGCTGCGGGGTGACTCCGGGTCCACAGGAGGGTATGGTGTCACGGCTCCGTGACTGAATCCCTTCCCACGCCGCCAGCGGGGCCTGGGGGAGCTCGGGGGGGTCTTTTGCTGTGGAGACTCGGGGCTGAGATGGTTTTTATGGTGTGGTCGGCGCTGGTGGGGGGTGGCGGTGGTGGCCAGGAGGTGCTGGGGGGGGACAAACACAGCCCCTGGGGCGGGGGGGGGCACACACAGCCCCTGGGGGCCTTGGGGAATTTGCTGATGGAGAAATGCTTTTTTGGCAGAGTCAGTGACACCTTGTTCCCTCCCAGGCCGTATTTAATTTACCTCATTTGCAAATGGTGACCCGGGGGGGGGTGTCCCCCCGCTCCCCGGTGGCAGCGGGACCAGCCTGACCCACGGCAGGAGCCAGAGGGCGGCCGAGCATCAGGCACGAGCAGCGTTACAGCCCTGGTACGTCAAGCACCACGTGCATTTTTTTTTTTTAGGGTTATTTTTGGTTTATTTGTGGTTTTGGTTTTTTTTTTTTGGTTGGCTGTGGGCCCCAGCCCGTTGCAGCAGCCGGGGCTGAGCTCTGACCGAGGCCGTTCGCTACCAAGGCGGGAGGAACAGAAAACGAATCTGTTAGACTTGAATTTTTTGTGTTTTGTTTTTTTTTTTTTTCTTTTTTAAATGTGAACCTTACACCGTAGCATAGATTATTTTTGGGGTGTGTGGTTTTTTTTGCTCTTTTTGTACTGATGTCGTGTCATCTTCAAGGTCTGATGAAGTATTCCCAGGCTGAGCTGGGCCTTCTCCCTCCGGGGAAGCACTAAAGGTCTAACCACTGCAGAGCAAACTGTCCCCCGCGTCCCCCCCCAGGGACAGGGCTTTCGCTGACACCCCTCAACCGCGTCACTGAAGCCCAATTCTGGGGTCGCTCCAGCACTTTAACCGGGTTCTGCACTAATAGTTTCACATCCAAGGGTGGTTCTCGCTCCTGGAGGAGGAGAGAGGTCCAGGGCAGCCCCGCCGTGCTCCAGCAGAGGAGCAGGAGCTCTGCTGAAACCCATTTCAAGCACCTGAATGTTTTAAGGCTTCACTAGAGGAAGCAGGAGCCATTTCTTTCAAATTTAAGATGGGCAGCATTAAGAAAACCTTTTAAGTATTACTGGTTTTGTACCCGTGCTGGTACATTGACCATGGAGCGGGCAGGGCTGACTGCTCACCTGGATCTCCAAGGCCATGGAGGGGGACAGTCCCCCTCCCTCACCCCGTGAGGATAGAGGGGGGTGACAGCCCTGGAGGAGCTGGAAGGAGCTGAACCACTCCTGGGGCAGCCCCAAACCCCAGCCAGGTCCTGCTTTTACCTGTTTCGAAGGTAAATGCCATTTTCACATCCAAGAAGGAAGAAGATGATCTTCCAGAAGGGACCGGTCGCCTCTAGGATGGGCTCCCCCAGGGCTCAGAATAGTCCCCCTTTCCCCTTTTCCCTCCTGTGGCTCAAAGGGAAGGGCATTTAACACATTTGTTAAGTTCATTCGCTTACCCCCCTACGCTATGCACCCCCCCCCACACTTTTGTACTAGTCTGTGTTGAAAAAAAAGTAATAAACTTGGAAGTTTATACAATCAGACTAAGTTTTAATGAACGTTGCCTGGTTTCATCATTGAAAGTTAGGGGCCACCTTGAATGCAAGAGCTGTTTATTAATATTTTTTTTTTTTTATTGATGACAAACAAGTTTAAAACAAACTGAGACAAAAAAAAAAAAAAAGAAATCAAAAAAAAGAGTTAACACCGTGCTAGCACTGATGTCTGGATTTATAAAACTCAGAGTTAACTGCTACAAAGGAAAAAACCAGCACGAAGCAGAGGCAAGCATTCCCAGCCGTGAACTAAAGGGGGCGAGGGGAGAGGAGGGGGGTTACGGTACTGGATGGATTTGCATCGCACAGAGGGGTCACAGCTTCAACCTATCGGAAAAGTCTATGCAACTACGCAGCCTACGGAAGGAAACAAAATTAAAAAGCCCTTCGGCAATGTTAATAAATAAAACAGTCCATCTTACAAGGAAGGAAGGTGGCCCGTGTCTCCATTCTTTCACATTTTAGAAGTCTAAACTCTGGAGGCTTTTTTTTTTTTTTATTCTTTTGTGAGAAAAGAATGGTTTGGTTGTTGTTTTTTTTTTTTCATTTCTGGAAAGTTTCTTGGTTTGTTTTTTTGGGTTTTTTTTTTTTCCCATTTTATTTTTTGCAGTTGTCGAACTAAAGGTTCGCTGCGGGACTGGACGCAAATTCTTCAACACCCGGTTCCGTCTTTGTGTGCGCGCTCCTGGCGGAGCGTGGGGGCGCGACACCGGTCTGCGCTGGGGGAGAGACACTCCGGAAAAAACTACAGTAAATACAGGTTATGAAAGCGGGTCAACAACCTACAGAAAGGACAGGAATGAAAGGGCTTTCCCCCCCAGTTACAAAAAAAGTGGGGTTGGTTTGTTTTTTTTTTTTTAAATGTCACTTAAGTACATTCATATGAGAGGTATTTTGAGTTCCCCCCCCAAAAAAAAGACTAGAAACACTTGGAGCCCTTTGAGTATAAAGCTAACTTAATTCCAACTTTAAAAACGCCGAGGTTAGTGAATCACACTCTACTGAGCTTTGCCAATTAGGAGGTAGAGGTTCATCTAATTTAGGGATCTGATAAAAATGGGATTCTGTAGGAATTTGAAATTCTCTGCGCCGTTTCTAAAAAGGTTTAGACAGAAATAAAATGCTCCCAGTGTTCCCATATGACTTATTTAAGACATGGGTACAACTTAGAAATTGGATGGCTTCTCTTATGTGCTGTTCTCAGGACTTCCAGCTCTTTCTCGAGCCAGCATCGATGGCACAGCCCCCTCCACTCCCTGAAAAATAGGCTCCGGGTTTGGTTTGCAACACCTGAAATCTTTCAGCATCTGCATTAATCACCGAAGAAGCCACACAAAAGCCTAACCCATTATCTCTAATTATACCCAGCCATCAGAGGCCACCTTCCAACAACTGCCTGCTTTTGTCCCAGTTTTTTTTTTTGTTTTTTCAACCTGCTTCGGTAACATTGTAGAGTCTTTACTTCAAAACCAATATAATCCCCAGGTTCCACTACTTCTTCCCCAAAATCTGCGGGAGCGAGTAAAGCAGGCCCCGTTGGCAGCTTTTCCTCCAGGGCCGAAGGGCTCAGGAACCCATCCCCTTTTTCAAGCGCAAAGTTCATCTTACAGAAAGGCTTGGTATTTTTTTTTTTTGTGGTTTTTTTTTTTTTGTTTTCACAGAGTAGAGTCCAGACAGTAGCCAATTAAAGCATACAGAAAACACTTTGAAACCCTCCTCCTGCTCGAGCGCGCAGGCTCCTCTCACTCTAACTGCTATCCAATGTAGGAAGAAGAGGCTGATTGCTGCAACTTTTAATCACACTGAAAGTTCTCAAGGTTGGTGCTCTAATTTAGTTTTTTTTGTTTGTTTGTTTATAAACTTTTTTGTAAGCTTCTCAGAACAAGGATCTCCCAGGTCCACCACTAAGAATTCAGAGACAAACTTCTAAAAATTCAGTGCTCCTTGGAAAGAATCTCTTTAAAACCACCTTGTCACGAAAGACCCGTTCAGAATGTGGGCGACACGATGACACTAGGATTTCAGAGCCAGTGTTGGACAACAAAACCTGCATCTCAGAGTTGAGCATCAGCTACGTTCCGCTGGATTTCTGCTTGGCTCGCTGTCACTTGGGAACTCTCCCTCTCCCTCTCTCTCAGATACTCTGCTTCTAAAATGTAAACAGTTACTGCTAAAATATAGTACCCCTTTAAAACGAGAACAACTCTGAGATGAGGGTTTTCCTCTCCCCATCTGCTCTGAAAAGTAATGCCCTGCTCGCAAAGAGAAGTATGGAATGAAGTGAAACCTGCTTAAGGCCCTTCTCTCGAGCGTTGTTTGACTGGGGGAGCAGGGACTGGGCTGACCACTCATGTCAGGGTGAGTTGCTTTCCCAGTGAGGCGCCAGCCAGTCCGTCGGTGCTCTCTCTCCTCTCCGGTCAGTCTCCTTGTCTCAGTGAGCTAGCAGTGGGCTCTCTCGCGCGCTCTCCTTTCTCTCTCTCTCTCTCTCCTCTCCGTTGGTTGGTTTCTTTCTCCTGTTGCTCTCACACAGTGGTGCTTCAGTTTTAGCAGTGGAAAACAGGTATCCATTTTATTTTATTTTTTTTATTACCCAGAATAAAATGCTGATGAACTAAGCTCCACACAAGCTTAGCTCTTCTTCCTCAACCTGAGGGCAAGAAAGAAAAACAGCAGCATTAGGGATGTCGCTCTTAAGACAAATAATCTCTTTGTGAACTTAAAAAAAAAAAAGGAGAATAAGAAGCAGAGGGATGACCCTCCAGTGCCTTACACTCTAATACTGTGACAGTCCCGTCACTCCACCATGTTGATATGCACGTTCACCCTGGTAAGTAGAGTCCTGTGACAGCGCCACGTCAATCTGAGATTTAAACTCATCACCAAGGTAACTGTCCTGGAAACAAAAGCATGTGTTAGGCCTGGGACTGCAAGCTCAAGCGCTCCCTTACACAGAGGAACACCTGGCAGCCAAGGGTAGAGACAAAATCCCAGAGGTTTTGCTTTGCTGGGGGATTTGTTTTTTTAAAAAAAATCTACTGGTTTTGCTTCAGAATTTCCACAAATCCCAAGGTTTTTGGAATAGCTGGCTGTTAACAGGCAAGCAGTTCTGAGTTACGGCTCCAGCTGAAGTCTATACACACAGCGTTTCACTTTTGTGCCCAAGTGCACTTAGAAACTCAGCCACGTGGAGGAATACAAAATGCTGTGGCTGAGTCACTGAAAAATGGTTTTAGTTTCCATTTCCCTCAGTGCTAGGGAACAAGGATGTGCACGCGCACAGGTCACCGACATAAAACCCAGGAAATAGCGGGGACTGTACAGGGAATTGTGCTCACCTGGGACAGTTCTGGCTGGGAGAGCCCAGGCTGACTCATCTGTGATGGCTGACTCATGGAGATATATCCCTGGGTCAGCGGGCCCTGGGAGAAGGGCTGGGACACCACGTCTTGGCTCGCTTGGCTGTTCGGAAGGTTTGACTGACTAGTTCCAGGAATCCCAAAACGATTTTTCTGGCGCCCACCACGACCAGTCTTGCCTTTGGGCGCCCCACGTCCTGGAAAAGCATTTATCCCAACCAACAGTGAGAAGTCTTACACACACAAACGTGTGAGAATTAACTGTTTCTATCGAGACTTGACCATTCTCCCACTTCAGACCTAAAAATGTGGGGGGTTTTTGTACTATTTCACCCCTGCCCCTGTACCTGCGGCTGGTCCGTTAGCCTGGCCAAAGTATCCCGGTGGTGGCATCGGTGGCATCACGAGGTTGAAAGGGATAGGAATGTTCATGGCGGTGACGTGGCTGGGGCCGGCGCTGATCATCCCGATCTGGTCGTGAGTCTGGAAGTACATGTTGGACGGGCGCCCTGGGGAGGGGGGAGGAAAGCCACGGTGATTTCAGACACGGCAAATATTTAAGAATCAACTCACATTCCTGCTTTTAACAGGAACGGGAGGACTTGCGAGCAGAATAAGTCAGAAAGGACCAGCTTGCCACTGCCAAGAACCACCAATATTTCTATTTCACTGTTTATTCCATGCTTGAAAGTTTCCAAGACCCATCTAACACACGTTCATCCCCACAGTTACTCTTCTACAGCACCTTCTAAGATTCCTGAAACACATCCCCCCCCTCATTTTTCACTTGCTCCAAGTTGGGGCTTCTATAGACAGAGAGCAAAATCCAGGCACATCACGAACATTCTCAGTTCTTAAATGCTGTATTTTTCAGCAGTGGCTCTTCAAACGTTTAAAAGTGTGAAGTCTGTAAGACACTATACCCAAAAATCTATAGAGGTATTAATTTTGGTAGCTTCCCTTACCTTGACTGCTCCGGTCGTAGACAGATCCTGGAATAATAGCCTCACGTGCATCGTACATGGCAGTAGTCATGAAACGGGCACCCTGGAAGCATCGGAGGAGTTAGACAAAGCCTTTGCATAGAAAACATTGCGCTACAACTTCAACACAAGTTATTTTGGGTAAGAATCCAGTAAAACTCCACAGATAACGCACACTTTGCAAGTGCTGAGGAAACTCAACTCATTCTAACACACAGAACACAACCAATTATTTCAGCTATACCATGGTAACAAGAAAAAAGAAAAGGATTCTACAGGCAGCCTATCCCAAAGTGTGAAACATTTAATGACTTTTCAGACTATTTTGAGGTTCTGATGATAGTTCTTCCCTTGCTCCATTCCTATCACTGTCCTGTGATGGCTGACAAACTTCCCCCTTCCCCTTAAATGACTACTTATGTTAAAGGACTAAGCGTAATCCTCAACCTACCTTATTTAAAATACAATGCTATGAGGTACACATGCCTAATGAGCTTGCTGCTTCTACACAAACAGTTACTTGAGGTTTCATTCACCTCAGAAGTTAACCCCTCATAAATAAAGACCAAAAAAAGCACCAAAAAGGCTTTTCTACAAATGTTCAACTTGGAAACAGCTGAAGAAGTGACCTACTTGCCCAACTAATGCAGCGGGATCCAACCAAAACACAGAGTTATGGGTGTGTGAGGTTACGTGGGTGACTGTTTATTCCATCCGTTTATAATCGATTGATCAAACCCTAATCGCTTCATGCCCCAAACTTCTGAGAGAGGGGAGAGGTTCAACTTACCGGGTTGATGGTATTGACAAGTTTGCGGGGTTTGCTGAACTGCATAAGGCTTTCCCGGAGGTTATTCAGTGGTCCCTCCACCAGAACCTTCTGCTCCTTGTAGTAATTCAGCAGGTGATTCCAAAGTGGTTGTTTAGACAGCGCTTTCGGGTTCCCAACAATAATTACTCCGTACCTGTACAACAGCAGACAGAGAAACTAAAATTAACTTTAACTAAAAATAAAGCCACGTTAAATGCTAAATAACGTCAGAACAGCCTCAAAGTTGATCTCTTTTGCTAATTTATCGGGGCTAATTGCCTGGATTTACTAATCCAGGCAATGAACAGAAGCTCTGGACAGTAGGTGCAGGAAAGACCCTGATGCAATTGTTTTGTTTACAGCAGATGATTTCTGTAGCCTGACAAAACACTGGAGAGGAGATTGCTGCAGCCAGTTTCTCAATAATCACAAGCTTCCTTCTGCAGCTTGGCCAAACACGTTTGGCTACTCAACCACCACACCGTACTGGTTAAAGGCTTGCAGAAACCAAGGAAGCCACCATCATACTGACCCCACATTACCCTTCTCAGTAATCAAAGCCGTTTTCAGAGAAGCAAAACGGTAAAAAAAAATGGTTGCCGGGAGGGAAAAAGAAGGTGATGAAGGGAAGAATTCTGTCCTGCAAACAGAAGGGGAACCACACAGCAGCTTCTACAAACTACTGATGTCAAACATTAACAACGATTAGATTGAGATTGCTCTTGGTAAATTGTAGGGAATGGAAATCATTCATGGCTTCCTTAAACCAAGCAAGGAATGGGCCTGTTACTCACAAAACACAGACCTTATGTTAATCAGACTGCATCCATGCTTTAGCAGAGTGAGTTAGGTCTCTACAATAAAGATTTTCCCATTTTTACTTTACCTTGCTCTTGTAAGAGCCACATTAAGACGCCTGGGGTCATTCAGAAACCCTATTCCTTGGTGTTCATTGGCCCTCACGCAAGAAAGGATAATAAAGTCCTTCTCCCGTCCCTGGAAGGCATCCACACTTGCAATTTCCACTTCCTGAAACAGAGGAAAACACGTAAATCACGGAAGCAAAACAGTTCTGCTACCAACAGGCATTACAAAACGCGTTGGCAGTGCACTGGCAGTTCCCATCATTTAACAAAAACGTTATTTTTGTAATGACTAACGATTTGGTAATTCCACTGGTCACTAAATCTCCCTAAAGAAGAACAGCCAGTCTCAGTTTAGGACAAATTACTTTTATGTTCATTGCTCTAGAGTTCTCGTATTTCCCCCAAAACTGGCATTTGCACTATGGAAAGCATCCTTTTTCTAGATATGCTGCCAAAAAACCTCCCAGCTATTCCAAAACTTCGTAGTAAGACAGCTCCAAATTAGCAGAGCTGCTCCCAGCTACCAAGAAACCTGAATCAGAGGGACAGATCATTCCTGGCAGAAGTCAAAGTATTTCCACCAAGTTTTCCTTCAGTGAAAACACTGACCAAGTTCTCAATATTGCAAAACAGACTATATTAAACATACAACCTCCTTGTTTGTAGCAACTAATTTTAATGTTTGGTAGAGGAGCTCCACTGATGGGAGGACGTATTCCCAAGCAAATAAATTGTACGACCATCAGGATTTATGGAGCTTGGTTTCCTGCACGTCTCTTGGCTTGATGCTTTTATCTAAGACACACAAACTGACTGAAGCTTTTCCACAGCTCGAGCACTAGTGACCTCTCCCTTCTGTGCCTCAATGACTCCTCAGAGGATGGACCCACTGAAACCTTCCTTTCAACAGAGACCTCAACAAGGCTTTCTCCTTTATCTGGCCAACTGCTCCCCTGACACTCGCTGGCACTTGATTCCTCCTAAACTCTCCTCCCTGGTCTATTTTAACCACAATCAAGTAAAAACCACCAAAATTACTAAAGAACAAACACAGACTGACGCCTAGGAAGCCAGACTAAAAATGAACATATTGCAAAGTTTCACAATATCTGACATTTCTAGCTTCTCTGCATCCAAGTGTTCTCATCCGTGCAATGATTCCGTACCTGGTAGAGCTTTGTATGCAGGGAACCACTGAATTGCATGTACTGGACCAGATAGGATCTTTGACCTTCATAAGGAGTAATAATGCCGATCTGATCTGGTTTGGCACCAGCTTTCAATAGCTTTGTCGTTATCTTCTCCACATTGGCCGCTTCCGTCCTAGAGAGAGAAAGACCTTTATCTAAGGAGAATCGAGGCATTAGGTCTAACTTTTTGTAAGTTAATGGGGTCTGAAAAACTTGATCATGCATCCTGTGCCAGCCCTTTGTCAGAAAGGCTACTTCAAGAAAAGGATCAATTTTACCCTGTGCTGCTCAAACACTCTGATTAATTTGGCTTAAGCTTTGCAGGAGTATTAATCACCATGTCACCTCTTGACTTAAGCCATGCATGGATTTTCTCAGCCAGAGGAATACGGACAAAAGCCAACAGCTCAAAAAAAAAGTCTCAGAACAACACAGAAATGACACCACCTTCTCAGAACTACACAACTAGGTCTTCTGGAGCAGCAAAATTCATAGTGGCCATCATTCTGAAACAGAACTACTTAGGGGTGTTAAATATACACGTGTACTTTGAATGAGATCACTAAAAATGTTCCAGCCTGCTGTGCAAACAGATCCTTCAGTTGCTTTATCTTAAAGTTTTAAATATAGAATGATTTTAATGCCAGTCTCCCTGCCAGCCAACTATTGTGCCATTTGTTTGTGCACAATCTGGCCTGCTGCAGTCTCACACATGCTGTTCATGAAACAGACCAAGATTAAAAATATCACAGCAGATATTTTTCAGAAGTTGGTCTGGTTTCCCTTCCAGGCACACGAACGAACGCCTATCACTAAGAGGAGCAAAGTGTTTTAAGATTGCTCTTTGAAAAACAACTGGAGCGTGCAGAAAAAAGGGACAGAACAAAGAAAATTAAACTCCCATCTCTTTCTCATACCCACCAAAAAACTAGTATTTAGGATTCTGCTTCAAGAGGTGTTGGAATTCTGGCTTCAAAATGCAACTTGATCAGCATTTCCTGCTGCAACTGCAAATAGTTTACTTGTTGGCCCAAGTTCAGCCCATGGATTAGGCATGTAGTTGTCCCATGCTCCCTATGCTACCAGCAAAGGAAAACATGCACCTCCACAGAACAATTCAAACCCACTTAAGGTCTCAACTGCTCCCACTGGAGATGCTTTTTTCTCTTCGTTTACTGTAAGGGGAGCTTAAGGCAAAGCAACTCCAAAATGCAGCTCAGCCTGTGCTATCCTTGATGTCAGCTTTTATTAAAAAAAGCACCTGAGCCATTTCACAGCTGTTAGCAGGAAAAACCATTATATTAATTTAGAAGAACTACTGCAGAACATAAGAATCAACAGCACTGAAGTACTGTGTCCCAGCACACAACACATTCAAGGTCTGTGGGCTGGCTCATTTGAGGCACAGCTACCACCTGCACAGAAAGTAATTCTTATTTGAAAACACAAGCCCTTCTTAAGCTGTTACGCCTTTATTCACACAGCAAGGGACCACAAGTTGTGCTGAACACAGAATACTATCAATTTTGCTGCAGAGATTCTGCAGGATAGAGAAATGCTTCGATATTTGGTCTGTCCTGGAAATGTATGCCAATGTATTGTGACTGTCTCCAAGGCATGTCACAGGATTATTAACAGATTCATTTAACAGTCTCCCTTCTCTTTGAGATGCACCGGGACAAAGTATTTTTAAGTAAGTTTCTCTATCAGTGTTCAATTTTGTTTACCTGTTCAAGTAAGAAGTGCCTGAACTGGCAATTTCCTCTTGTCCTTGTGTAACATAGAAAAACATCGGCTTATCTGGCTGCGGCCACTGGAAATCAAACCCTTTTTTCACACGATCCGCTGAAGAGCACAAAAACACCAAGTAAAAAAAGTCAGCACCACTTTACTTGCTAGAACACTGGCTTTTATATCAAAGCAACTTAAAGACTCAAAACTTTAAGTGCAGTGGTAATTCTTTTTTTTTTTTAACTGAATGCATTAACAAACTCATCGAGATTAAAGAATCCTTCCTTTAAGCCTTAATGAATGGAAAAAGGAAGTGATTTGTGGGAGTGCTCCTCACTTACCTGCAGTGACGCCGTTCTGGAGCGAGCCCTCGTAGAAGATGTTGGATGGGAAGGCGCTGAGCGCGGGGTGCATGCGATACTGCACCTGCAGGCGGATGGGACGGATGCCCAGCACCACCAGCCTCTCGAAGAGGGACTGAGACAGCCCAGCCTTGGCAGCCTTTTTACACATCACAACAGGCCCCAGCTGGCAGTGGTCACCCACAAGAATAAGCTGTGGAAAAGATAGTTTGTAGAGTTTTTATTTTCCGAAACTGGCTAGAAACAGCAATATCCTACTATAAAATTGATTAGGAACTAATCAGTCTGACTTGGTAATAAACTTCAGATGTAATTTAAGGCTCATAAAATTGCTCTAGTGTCAACTAGCTTCTCAGCTGATCATTTTCAAATAAAATCTTACTTGGCGTCCCCATTGTTCCAACAGGATCAACATGTTTAGGCAATGATTATGCCATGGAAACAAAAAACTTAACAGGCCTAACACAAAATAAAGTCATTTAGATCTGCAGTACAGAAACATCTTCCAGGAAAGGAAAGTTTTTCTAATCCCTATGTGCCCACACTATGAACATTATTGCTTGATGCTGCTTCCTCTATTTATAAACTTAATTCTTTAATGAAATCCAGTGTCTCCTACCTGTTTTGCTCCCAGGACAACCGGCACCATGCACTCTGGCTCAGTAGCCTGTGTGCTTTCGTCGATCAGAATGGAACGGAACTGCATTTTCGCAAGTCTTGGATCACCAGCTCCCACACAGGTGCAGCAGATCACGTCTGCATTCTGAGACAGAAACACAACCCCAATTAATCAATATTTCCACACAGAAGAGTATTCAATACCATTCTAGGAGTCCCCCCAGAAGTTAAATTGTACTCTGATCTCCACCAGCAAGTTGCAACTAAGCCTCAAGTGGGAGAAGGCACTAATTTAAGTTGCCAGAATCCATGGAACCTTACCATAAGCAATTCCCGCTCTGCTGTGCGTTTCAGTGCACGGTAACGTTTCTCATCGGCAGATGACAGTTCTCCAGTTTCATCTTTAAGCTGCTGCAGTTTCTGAAGCTCTGGCATGCTGAAAAAAAAAAAAAAAGGAATTTTGCTTTACAGCCTAATTAACAACTTGGTAGGATTACAGTGGAACTCATTTGTAAAACTAAACATGCATAGAGCCAAGAAGTTATCCCATCAAGCAATACACGTTGTCACCATCTCACAGTTCATCAGTTGTGTCCACCACCAACACTTAAGCTGGTTGTTTTTTTGTTCCCCTGCACCCTCAAGCACTTCTTACCTATCCATGTTTCTGATCTGGTTGTGCAATGCCAAGAAGGACACAGGAGAGTCAATTGCTTCACGACTTTTAGCGCACAAACGAACCACTTTCAGTCCAGTTTGATGGATCTTCTCAGTCAACTGATCTACAGCTATATTACTGGGAGCACAGACCAACACAGGCCTGAAAAAGTTAAGAAAACAAGTAAGTCTCAGTGAGCTGTAAATGTTTTTCCACTAGACTTGTAATAAAATCATGTGTTACAACATATCCCCTAAAAATATGCTGGGGAAGAATATTTTCTGAAATATGCACAGGTCTTCCCAGAAAGATGTACTTCTAGAGAACCTTTTTAGTTCAACGACACAATTATTTTCATTTTGAAAATCAGTTGATTCTTTGACCATTAATAAAGTAACCTCATGAAGATTTAGAAAGAATAGTTCTTACCCGTTGCCCTGTCTGGCAAGATGATAGACGATTGTGGCTGATGTCACTGTTTTTCCGGTACCAGGGGGACCCTGAATAAGGCTCAGAGGACGCTGCAGGACAGTCTTCACAGCATAAACCTATAAAAAGATTTTATTGCTATTTAGCATTCAACGCATGGGATGTTACAAAGTTGTTCAACCTCTCTTCATAAATCCTTTATCGTATTCTTTGCCTGTAGTTAAAAGGAGATGAGGTTACCTGAGAATGGTTGAGATCAGGAAGTCCTTGTGCTGTAAAGCGCTTTGGCAACTGGCATTTAATAATTACATCTTCTACCTCATGACCTAACAGCTTGTGATAGATGTACCCAGACACTGAAGTCTCATCCACAGCAAATGTTTTTAAAGCACTCTGCATCCTGAAATGAGGGAAGGACAGGAAAAAAAAACAACACATCAGTATGACCTCAAATGTAACTATCCACAGGTGTTGTGTAACACAGGTTAATCAGACATTGGGTACAAATTAAAATATACCTTGGGAAACAAGAACAAATAGAGCATTTACTAACAGAATTAACAGACAAAAATTAGACTCTGGGAAAACCGTTCTTGTTGGAATATGACAAAGTATTATAACCAGAAAAATCTGTAGAGAAACACCAGCCTTTGACAGACTCTGCAATGGCAATTTTAGGTGCAAGATTTGAAGAAAATCTGTGCTCAGTGTATCTTTCAGGGTAATAAACTCCTATCTCACAAAATGCAGCACAGACATGGCTGGGGCCTGCTGACCCCATAACAGATACAAATGCCCTGAAATTTCAGCTAGTTAAAGCGATTCAAAATTTAGGAGGGTCAGCTGAAATCAGAGAGCACCTCAGGACGGAGCAGCATTCAGGAAGCTGAACTACAAAACAGTTTTCTTCTTCCATTCCAAGTATTACTAAACAGAAGGTAAACTTCCCCCTTTTGGTTTACGCATTATCTTGATGGATTTGCGACAAATCTTAAGCATGCCTTCAAAGTGAGAAAAATTGACAGTTTGATGGCATTTAAATTAATTCCATTTCTACTAAGTTAAGCCCGTTACTCTCCGAGGCAGCCATCATGTTCATAGCCTTGATACATTTGGCATCCTCAGATTTCCCATCGCTGGTGTCACGGAACAACACATCTTTTCTTGTTCAACAATTCCCATCGAAGGTAAAGGGAAGTCTATACACCAGCTGCACCCCTTATCTGCCAAGTTTTGAAGTGCTTTCTCAATACCTGTCAAATGAAGTAGACTTCCACACAAAATCCACTTGGAAGTTATGAGTAACTTCCACAGGCGCTCCAACGCTGCTCCTCAGCTCGATGGCTATCTCATCACCATAATCTGTAGAACCTCGTTAAGTAGTAATCTATAGTAAAAATTTGAATTTTATTTTCCCCGATTTTTTTTTTAGCAGATCCCCATAAATTAAAATGATCTCAAAATTACTTTTGTAGAAATTTACAGGTTTCTCAGACTTCAGCCTTTAATTAAGCCTTCCCAAAGGCTCACTAAGTAAAGGATACTATCAGGAACTTTGATAACGTGACCAATTCCTTTCCATAAAGGGGCCAGGTCTCCTTTGTACCTCAAGCAGATCTCATCTCCTTGCATAAGACGCATATCTACAAAGGGAGGGAAAAAATGCTCTCAGAATATTCACCAATTAACATCCCCCAACACAAAAAACTCATGGTACTCTCATATATCCCAGGATCATCACAGCTCTTAAAACACTGATGTTATTCACCAGGCATTAAAAAAAAAAAAACACCAGAGAAAACATACAATCAAGCTGTCATTACCTGAATCGGTCTTTGGCAAAGTGAAATAAGCAATTCTTTTCTTGTTCAAGCCCAGGTCCCATCTGACTGTGATGTTGTCTTGGGTCTAATAGTAAAGAAGAGACATCTGTTAGGTTCTTAAAGAGCTGTTTGCCAACTACCACAGTCCTCACTGTCCAATACTTCAAAATCATGGAGAAATACAAAGCCTACTGTCCTAGAGTCACAGTATAGACAAATATCTGCATTTATTCTTATGGACTGAGTCCACACCATCTGCAGAACATAATTCTGTTCTACAAGAGTTACTTAGTTCATGAGAAAAAGTCCTAATCACCACCTGCACTATTCTCTCCCCCCACCTTTAGAACATTCACTAAGCGCTGGCGTGACCTCATATAACTCAAGTTTGACTGGAAACTCCAACTGACAAAGGAAACTACAGGTTATGAGGATTACATAAAAGAAGGTGGCCAAGTTGCGCAGTTCCACAATAGAATCTGGTTCTTGGAAAGATAAGCTTTGAACACACAGAAGAGGGAAGTGTTTCAAGTTCTTTTTTTTATGACCTCAGTTTAAGGATTTTTCTTTCCCTGTTATTACACATCACCACTAGCACTGCAATTACTGCGATGTAACAGAACTGTAATGAAGACATTTATTTCACTTGAGCCTTCTTTCTGTGCTGTCAAACAGTGACCATGTGTTTGATACCACAGAACTGGTCAGACAGCCCCTCGAGCAGGCACATTTCAAGCATGTTACCTGAGACTCCTTGAGTTTCTTGTCATAGTCTGCCTCAAGCTTGACCAGAGGGCCAAATATGTTCTGGTATTGATAAGCATCTTCATATCTCAGCAGGACGTGCTGCGGTTCTTCATCAACACCAGGCTTTTCTAAATCCTCAAGGGTTGCAGATGGATTTTCCTAGAATTTAAAGCACAAACATTTTATTTTGTTTTGAAAATCTAAGCATAAACAACTGACAATCTCTCACCATGCAACAGGATTAATGTGTTTTAATACTACAGAAAGTTATCTCAAGGTATAATAACCTGTTAAACCTATACCAAGACATTATGTCTTGCTCACTCCCATCCAGTCTGGTTTGTTATACAGAAAAACATCTCAAAAAGCAGTAACTGAATACCAGGCATGGACTAACAGCTCCCTACTCAGCCAGTCATCACATAAACCAGATATGAGTGAAAGACTTGATATGGGGAAGAAAAGTTGTTGGTTTTCTTCCAGATTTCTGGACAGTGCAACTCAAACAGAGCTAGAGAACCCAAAGATGAAACCTTCCTACTTTGAAAGATGATCTTCTGAATCCTTCAATCAATTCCCAGTTGCATTATTTGTCAAACCTGCTGCATTTAAACCTCATGTGATTAAAGGATGTTCCCTGCCTTATAGAGTTGCTAAAACAGTTTTGTCCTTCTCCTTCATAAAACCACAAAATTAGCACTTGGTAAAATAGCCAGTATTTGAAAAGCAGCACATACCTTCCAAAGTTCTTCCAGTTTGTTGATCTGTTGAGCTGTAATCTGACGTGCTCTCAACTGTTCCTGCTCAGATGGAATCTTTACCAGCCATGAAAGGAAACAGCGATCTTGGATAAGAGGCTGCCACTGTGAACTGTCCCAATTAATATCCTTTAAACTGCTCTGACTGGCACATGGCTGCCTGCACAACCAAAATATTGAAAAAAATTATTAAATTACACAAGTGTAAAAAAAAGACTGACGAGTGTAAGTGGTAAGTGTAAGAAAAACGGTGGAAAATTAAGAGTATAAAGTGTATTTTTGGTACAAAAATGAAAGCAAGTGTTGCCCTTTAGAAATAAGGCTATGCAATAGATTCGATACAAACAAGCCAATAAAGGCATTCTCTCACCTGCACAGCAGAACAACCACAGAGTCTGCCTTAGCTGGAATAAAGCCAAGGAGAAACACATTACGACATCCACAGTTATAACATTCCAAGACAGTCTCTCCTAGAGGTCCATCTTTATGGAGAGTCACCTCTTTGCACTTCGCTCTCACAAGATGATTAACGATGTGGCTGAAAACAGAGAGGAAATATGTTTATACAAAGTTAATAGGAAAAATCAGATTTAGTCCTAATTTAATATATCAACTCAGTTATTAAAAACACAAAGTCTATTTACACTGTGGTGAACATTGGTAAGAGCTTGCTCTTTTCATCCAAGCAAAGATACTGTTAACACAGTTTCAATGGTTTTTCAGTGCATGAATGCTTCAAGATAGATAAATGTGAAAGAATAGGAAGTGTCTAAGAAGTTCTTTTTATGTTACTGATAATTGAAAGAAGCTTCCCAAACCCTCCCAGTTCAAGAGCAAGTTCTACTGTGCTTTGCAAGAACACAGGATTGGGGAAGCAGCAGCAAGTTCACTTTACAGAAGTGATTCAAGTTTTGCTGAGATCAAAGTCTAAGTTGGTAACAGCGGAAAAGCCAAAGAAGAGGCTGGAGGTTCACATTTAAGTCACTAGACTTCAATTATCACCAAAATGTAAGTCACAGCCACCACTTCAAAACAAACACACCCGAAAACAAGATTGTCATTGTTATTTCCACCATTTGACTGTTTACCTGCCAGATGTATTTCCACGCCCATTACAGAACCACTTTTTGCTGGTGTTACAGTAAACCACACAAGCGGGGTCATGGATGCCACAGTAACTGGAATTAAAAATGAAAAAACAGAAAGTGCTCATAGGAAAATTCAAATACAAGATTTAAACTACCCAGTAGTGTGCCAAAATAAAGGGAAGCAAAAATTAGGGAACACGAGTGCTGGTGAAAGCATCAAACGTGAGCTGAACTTCTGGTTTGAGCCTCAAGTATTTTACCACTCCCCGCCATCGCTATCCCTCACCAGCGTAGCCATCTGTTCTTCAGGGAAGCTCAAAGACCTCCCGGCAGCAGCAGCTCACACAAGAGCTCACCAGAGGGCACCATTTTCCTACCACTACGTGGCTGTCTCCAAGGAAGTTGCTCTCAAATTCCAGAAATCCTCTAAACATATACACCTTTCACTCACCCAAAGTATTCCTGCCCTCTGGAAATAATAAGCCTGAGGCAAAGATGAGGTCTTACCTGCAAGCATGCACGGGAAGATCCTTTGTGTAATAGGTATCTTCTTCATCTTCTTCAAAATTCAGCTCTGCCAGAAGCTGGCTGGTTTTAGCCACGTTATCATCCACAGCTCCATTCTGCAGAATGCCGTCAGGTCCATTAACCTGAGATCCAAGCACAGCGTTTCAGTTACACCATCCAGACTCAAAAACACAGCGCCAAGGAGAGCAAATCCCTACTCCCCCAAGCAAAAACTTGCGTTTCATTTAGAAAAACCTCAAAAGGAAAGAAAAATGCTGGCAAGAGTGGAAACACATACCAGTTATATAATTAATATTGCTTCATTAGCTCCTATTTTACAGGATTATTTCAACTCCAACTGATAAGTAGAGAAAAGGTAACAGGAGATTGCTTTTCTGCAGCTGACATTTCCATCCACTCTTACACAACACAAAAAGTTCCATTTAAACAATTCCAGCAGTATCAAATGTTGTTTTTTCATCTTTCATTTTACTCCAGGAATCCACCTGAAAACAGGACTTTCTCCACCTGTTTTTATTTTTGCTGTTCTCTAGCCACCAAATCAATGTTTCCTCCCACCCCTCAAGATATCAGAAGCACAACATCATGAGACTTCGATAACAGAGAGCAGTTAATCAAGAAACCTGTTCTCATATACACCTAATAAAAACAAACATTGAAATAGTACAAGAAGTAACCAAAACTGGTCTAACCCTCCAGGTAGCATTGCTTGTTCAAGATGCACCGACCTTATTATACACTGAATCAAACGTTCCTGCAAAATACATCAGGAGTGACAGTCACTATTGTCTTTCTTTATATTTGTTTTAGCTACGATGTGATTTCCTTTAAAAAATGAAGCCTAAACTATGCACAAAGCAGCAGAAGCCCATCAAAACCAGTAATGCAGCTCAAGTGTGCTAACACAGCACACACACACAGGTGTGCTCCCTTCCCTCTGAGGACACACTGCCAGAACCACCAAGTTCTGCAACATTTGGTGCTGCGTCAGCAGCTTTTACACACCAAGTCTTACTGCTGTTAAAAATAACTCCTTTTTGGCAATACTGAGTACAATACAGGAAGGAGCATCGAGAGGTGTGAATGTCACAAATCCGATTTTGGCCTGGCCAGAGCAGCCGTTGCCCCCGAGGCCTCACAGGTGTCCTGGTTTCATGCCACGGCTGCATCTCTCCAGCCCAACAGCCACGGGGAGCTTCAGCAGCTTATTAATAAAATGCTGTTAAAAGCCCCCAGGATGGCTAGATTCCCACACCCCCCTCAAAAAACTGTTCACTCCATCACTTGATTCTTTGACTGCTTTAGCCAAGACCTCTCTAAAACCTGGGAAGAGATCAGCCTGACATCACCCACGTTAACTTTGAGTGGAAAAAGGTGGGGAAGGGACCATCACAGTGACTGCAATAGTTAGCACTATATTAACCAAACACCCGAGTGAGTGCTGGGAGGTCATTTCCCCATCACAGCAAAATCATCCCATGTATCAAAACCCCCCAGTGTTTCTAAAGGTATCGGGTTAGACAACATGAGATTTATTTCTGAAAATTTCAGCTACCTAATAAATAGGAGCCTAAGAATCACCTTCATCTATCCATACAGTATTTTAATAGCTTTTGCACTTAGCTATTTAATGCAATTTATCTGGTATCTGTAACTTAATTCTCTGACAAGGGGTGAGAAAGCTGGCCACAGCGAGAAGAACACTAAATCTTTATTAAAAGAAATTTGATAAAAATAGCTGCTGTAGCATTTTAAAGCTATACCCGATAAGCAAATCCAAACAAGCTCATTTCTCTCAAAGTCTCATTTAGATTCCACTCCAGCTTGTTTCGGTATTGCACATTAAAATTTAACAGCCAATTGCAAGAGTTAAATTTAAAAATAAAACCCTCAGCCACTTCACATTTGCCCTCAGCAGAGAGGAACCGGACTCAACGGCACAAGCTTTATTTCATTATCTTCAAATGAAATGCAGCGCATTTGCAAAACACAGTCTAAATGGTACGACTTTTTATTGCTGTTACCTCCAAGTACAGGCTTTTAATAGAAAGATCAGCCAAGAGGAAGCTTCAGGATAGAACGTGCAAAAGAAGGAGAAAGGGAAAAGGGGGAAAAAAAAACCAAACAAAGAAACCACAGCAGCATGCAATAACCCATTAGTGTGATGAACCCAAATCCGATCAGCTCCCTGTGTAATAGCATCTCCACGGATGTTTCAAGATAAATATCCATTTTAAATAGATAGTGCCATTTTATAAAATACAAAGATAACTTATTAACCCAACAGGTGGAATTCCAAAGCCTTAAGTTAACCTGAATTTCTCAGAAGCACGAATCCCAGGTGCATTTCTTTCGGTCAATTCCAAAGAGCAATAATACATTATTATACACAGCAGCTGACAAGTTTAATCCATTTTTTTTTTTTTTGGGGGTGCTCTTAAAAAATTGGCTTGCTGAACAGTAATAAAATGGTAAAGTTGATGGGGGTTTTTTGGGTTTATTTTTTTTTTTTTAAAGACAGGAAACCAAAAAAATACAAGCTCTTTGTAGCTGTGCACCAGGTGACAGTGTTGTGGACACGGCAGGGAGCTCCTGTCCCGTCGGAGTTCGGCAGGAGTGATGTCACCTGTTACAGGGACCGTCCAGCAGCGGGTGCGAGGCCTTGGCAGGCACACGACGAGGAAGTGACTCAACTTATTGTTCCAAACCCTCCCGTGATGTTAGCCTATGTGCATATTATTAAAAATCTGGCACCATCTACTGTTGTATAAGGGAGGAGGGGGGCCTTCTCTCTTTTAAAAGTCTTTGAGTGAAACTTCTGGCGCGGCAAGTTGAGCAGCGACAGCAATCCGAGCGCTCAGGAGCTACAGTCCCTCCCTCGCCACGGTCGAGAGGCAACGGTAAAGATCCAGGAAACCGAGTTACAGAAAAGCCAACCAGACGATGTAATTTACGTAGTGGCTTCCTCTGACCACGTGAACGTGCCCCCCCAAATCAGCGGTAACAGAATATTTCCATCTCCCATTTCTCCCCGGGGCTGACACGCTCCCACCCACACCAGCAGCACAGCCACATCCACTTCATGCAATTCCACTTTAAAGTGGTACATTTCAAGCTGCAACAAGAAAAAAAAAAACCAATTGCAGCTAAGTAGGAATTTCGCTAGCCCTGGACCGTTGTTACAAGACTGCAGTCCAATCAATTGTGGCAACGCCACCTCAACCCTGTAACCGCAGGGCACCCAGTCACACTGTCCCCATTTGGGTGATTTTCCTCTCATGATTTAGAAAAAAAAAAAATACACATTTTTTGGACTCGCATGGATAACCCAACTATTTGTTGTTTGAAGATTCTTTACTTTAAAGCTACAGATTATTTATTTGTAATCTCTTACAGTGATTTGCCTGCCTTTTCAAAATAAGGGGATATTCCTGAGAACATTCACCCCCACAACAGCATGGAATAAGCTCTATTTCCAGATGGGAACCTGAGCAACAGGGAGTAAGTCATCTTGCTAAGACAAAAGGTCTTTGTTACAACTGGAAATTAAATCCAGCCCCCATCGTCTAGACCAAAAAAATCTAATGGAGACCCAGCCTCCTTCAACCACTCAAACAGCTCCACTAACACATTAACACTGTGTGCCTTCTCACCGAGTGTGTGACTGCTCCCAGCAGCACAGTCCTTGTGAAAGAGTGAAAAAATAAAACAGAAATCAGAATTTATCTTAAAATATTTAGAAAAAAAAATCTATTATGTAAGGTTTTAATTATATGGAAATACAGTTTTCTGAAGAGAAAACATTAAACTTTGCATCTTCTACCCACCTCTCGCTATCTTTTATCAATTGGACACTAATCAATTGTAACAACATCCTCTTAAACAATTAGTTAAGTGGACATTGAGAAAGGAAGCTCTTCTAGAGTAGCTAAATCAATCACATTTTCTTAAGAAATGAGGTGCTGTCTTGCTCAACTAATCTTTCTAAACACCAGGACACTAAAAATACGAAGCAGAATAAAAGCATACACCTCCAATGTTTATCAACTCCAAATAAAAACTATTTATTCAAGTAGCTTTAATTATAATCAGCAACAACATTTAAGCAAAATGTATATGATCAATTTTGTGGCCTTTGAAGTTATTATTTACTACATCCACTGCCAAAAGACGTAACAAGTTTCAATTATTTGTTGGAGGCAGCAAAATTGTCGCCGGAATCTTTAAAAAACACCCAGTTTCTGATCTTATCACTCAAGAGACCGTTGAGACGCACAAGTCTAAACAGATCCAGGGATCTGGGCTTTGCTGCGCTTCAGCTCAGGAGGACGCTCTTCTTACACTTCTGAGAGCTCTTTTTGCAATAGATCCATTCTCTCTCCCCACCCTCCCAAAAACCTGCATTTTCAGCATCAAAACAAGGATCAGGATGACCGCAAGAGTTTGCGGAAACATCATGAACATGTTTGGTTTAAAAAACATAAAACACGAAACCCTTCCTTCTTGCCAGGAGAGGTGGTTATAGATATACGAGTACCTCTATGTGCTCTCCAGATATTTTTTTTTTTCTTTTTACTTCAAAGGCTTTTCAAACATGTTTAGACAAAAAAAAAAAAAAAGACAAACTAATCCTCTCGTCTAGTTTTTTTAGCTTATGAGGCTTATTTTGGGGTGGTTTTTCTTCTTCTTCTGGCCACATATTCTCTACTGCGAGTACAACCACAACCCATTAAAGTTTTAAAAAGTAAGATTTTACTAAAACTGTCTTTTAAATCAATTTAGATATAGTCTGACTGGACACAGACAGGAGTTTACTGCTACTACTTAATAATTCTGATAGCTCAATGCTCCAACTGGATAGTCTACCAAACCCAAATTCAAAAAAGCTGTAAGCAAACAGAAAATAAACAAACAGCCCACAGGGTCAGGTCTCTAATTCTCTTGTAAACACGGGAACCTGGAGCGAATCCCCGCGCAGCGGCTCCGCCCAGGCTGAGAACTTTTCCAACACAAGAAAGTCATTCAATTCGTCCTGGGATAAACCCGATCCGGCTGGGAGGGGATAATGCCACCTCCAGTCCCGCACTGCACACCTGTAGATTCTCAGTGCTGGGACACCCTGGCCCATTTTCAGCTTCTTACTTGTGTTTCCACACCTCTGTCACTTCCAGACCCCGACACATTGCATTTTGTAAGGAAAAGGAAAAAAAAAAATCAAGCCCACTCAAAACTATGTTTGTGTCAGGATTAAGGACTTATCTAAAGCATTTCAACTCATCCTTTAAAATACAGATAATTTACAAACGTTTAATGGTTAATAATGGGACTACAGGAGTATTTAACTAGATGTAATAAAACTTCACAGAATATTCCATGATCCTTAAATGGAGAAAAGTTTCACTTTTTAAAAAAGACGGAAGAGTTCTTCAGGATTATTTTGATTTTTGTTTTACTACAGACACAGCCAAGACGTAGAACAGTGACAGGCAGCGTCTTCATTCGCAACGCTTCCTCACCTGCAAGCATATAACCCCAATTCCCTCTTTTCTGTCCCTTTTATGACTTGATAAATAAATACTATTTAATTATCATTCATATACCAACCATCACCAGGCTAAATATTAAAAAAAAAACCAAACCCAAACCACTTCTTTTTAAGCTATGAGGAACCAGACCTCTGAACTTTAGTCTCAGGCCATTATGGACCGTCACTCCCACACAAACCCAAAACAAACCAGCCTAGCAACGGTGCAGTGGAAAAGGTGGCAGAAAAAAATTTAAAATAATAAATTAAACGCATGTTTTGCTTTTTACTCAAGAAAGAAAGCAATTAAAGCAAGTAATGCCGAATTTCCCCAGTACTCCGCTTTTGATAACCAAGTGCTAACTATAGACATGTTTATTTTTAAGGAGGAAAGGAAACTGGAATCACAGACAGCTGCGTTTCCGATTTCTGACTTCAACATCGCCCCCGAAAAAGGGACACAACTGTCACGACAGAGCCGCGCGCTCCCCCGGCTTTACCACCCGACAACCGGCCGCCGGTTTTATCCCATTCCCAGGGCAGAAGCCGAGCCTTCGGCTGCCAGGCCCGGCCCGCCGGCAACGGGCGGCCCCCGCGCCCCAGCCGGCCTCCTCCTCCTCCTCCTCCACCGGGGCAGCCACACGCGGTTTCCACTTCCCCGTCCGCCGGGGGCAGAGCGCCCAACCCCACAGCCCGCCCAGGGCTTCCCCTCGCCGGCC
>JAOXJK010000014.1:4570265-4607805 GCA_025774025.1 Xenus cinereus
TGGAGACATTCCAAACCCACCTGGACAAGTTCCTGTGCAACCTGCTCTGGGTGGACCTGCTTTGGCAGGGGGTTGGAGGAGATGATCTCCAAAGGTCCCTTCCAAGCCCGTGTGATTTTGTGATTAGTCTTTATACCACCAAGGCATGGCTTGTGAAGAGGGTACATTTGGATTTCATTACATTATTCCTTAATTATAGTTCTCTGCCTGCTGGAAACCCTCTGAACTACCTTGGTGCAGGTATGCAGGCTACACTGCAAAGCTCCTAGACAATTTTTTTTTTTGTGTGTAAGCATCGTATTTTGTGAAAGTTTTCTCTTTTAAATCTGGGCTAAAGCAGAGAAATGGCAGTCTGACTCATTGGTCTTTACTGATGTGCATCCACTATGAAATTTAAAAAGATAACACTTCAGAAAGCTGGAGCACGTTCTCTGAAAATGTTGCGGCTTTACCATTTTTTTTAGAAGCTAGAATTCACGGGACACACAGCCATAAGAAGCTACACAAGAGAACAAATGTGGGTGCACTCAATTTTAAAAAAAAAAAAAAAAAAAAAGATGCTTTCTGCTTGCTTCCATGAGCTAAAAATTTTACGGTGATTATCTTGAAGAGGTGATGATAAAGGTTCCTGATGATTAGAAGTGTAAAACTTATGTATGATGCACACAGCAGTTTAGGTGCTGGTAGAAATAACACAGTCCTGACTCAAAATAATGAGTCTGGCTTTGCCAGAGGACTTTCCTTGAAACTCATTTCAATTCCAAGACACACTAGCACTGGGATTTGATAACATCCTCCACTCAGGACTGCACAAAGAGGGCTGAAAACAAGCTGTTATGGAAAGGAATGAACTGATTGGTCTCTGCAAACTCCAAGCCATGGAGATAGTGCTGGAAAGTGTCATCGTGACGTGGGGGGTTCAGAGCCAATCAAGCAGAGGGTGAGGAATCTTTGCAAAACTGCTACTTCAAATGACAGGGTTGGATAAAAAAAAAAAAAAAAAAAGATGTGTATTTTTATCCTGGGATAAAACAATTCAGGTTAGGGGAAAATGAGCGTGAAGCAGAGATCAGATGCTCTTGACAAAGAATGCTTGAGGAATGCTCACACATTACACATCTGATAGTGATGTCTATACAATAGGTACTGTGGTTAGTAATACATTAGCATATTATAGAGCAACAAATATCAGTAATCAGTAAATTTTGCGTATTTAATGACTTTCTTATCTGCTTTGTCACTTCATGTCTTTATTTCTTCTTTTTTGTTTAACGTTCAGGTAACTCCTTTTGTCTTAAAAGCTCTTCGTTTTCTCTCTCTCTGATTTTCTTTTTGCTCGGCTCTTCCCTAAAACAAATTTTCAAAAGAAAATTGGGTACAATTTTACCTGTTTGCCCAGCCTAAGAATTAGCACATGGAAAAGCAAAGAATACCTGGTCATGGTGGTTTTTTGTAAGAAAAACTATTCCCCTGTATATACTGACAAAATTTCAGTAAAAGAAGGGGTTTTTTTTATATTAAAAAAATGCACCAAAATGCAGCAACAAACCACAAATTTTGGAAGGCTGTGAATTAGCTATTCCACTGCAGATGTTACAGTTCTTCTTGGTTACCACAAGAGGGACACAGAAGGAAAGCTAATGCAGGGCTGGGGAAAAAAATTCAAAGAGCAGCTTGATGCAGGTTCATAGCAATATACATTTTCCTTTTGTTTAGGAGCACCTTTTGGGATCAGAACATTCCTATAGCTTCCTTCATCCCAAAAAAAAGCTTTATAGACCTTAGAAAAAGTGATAATAAGCATTGATAGCTGAAATGGATCTTTTCCCAGAACTTCTTCATCTTTCCTCAGCTTTTTCCCATTGGAATGTCTGCAGTAGTGTAGGGACAGGGAGCGGTTGGGCTGGCTGTATTTTTGTTTCATTTCTAGCTGGTGGGCCAACAAATATTGCAGCATTTAGTAGGCATGTGGAGAAGAAGGTTAGGGAGCTATTTTTGTTTATTTCTATTTAATTTTCCCAAATTAATGGCTGATGATACAAATGTCGTAAGATCAGAGCTCGTATAAATGCCTTCCTGAAACAAAAGGACCATAAAATCCCCTTAAGTAAATATTGAGGGGTTTATTGGACTCCCGTGGCATTAAAAAGCACAGTCTTAATATGCACTAGATTGAAAGTAATGCAGCGTGTATGTTTAAGGTTATGCAGTCTATTAATCCTTCATGTCAGTAAAGCTTTACTTCCAGCTGTGGTGAGACAGAGGCATCACCAGTTGGGCATGTTGCTTTATGGGATCCGGACAATAATACTGGGAGAAAAAGCTGTTCTGAGTAAGATGGGGAAAAATACCCAACTTTTTTTAATTATAACTTTATGGACTTCAGTCTTAACGCTTCCGTTTGTACAACAGGTATTTTAATATTGCATTAAAAGATCTCTGTCAAGTGGTACTGGATTGAATGGTCATTTTTAAAAAGCCCTTTAATGCCCAGAATGTTTTCACAAGCTCAAAGCAGATCAGAAAAGTATTATTGTGTAAATGTAAGGATTTCTCTAAGGTGCCAGAAATCTAAGTGCAACAGTAAATGCAACCCAGCTTTGATTTCAGGAGTATGAGTAATGTAGCGTGGAAAATTCACAGAAAAGGGCTATTACTCATTATCAGGGGAATCTCAATGCTTTTATCCTTCAGCAAGTTGTGTAATATTTCTGTTTCAACTGATTTACCTGCAGGTTCAATTGTGGCTATAAAAAGTATTCCTGAAGCAAGTCATGGGTAGGTAACTTAAAACGATGGAAAAGGAGGAGAAGATCCTGACATTTCTTCAGTGATCTCGAATGAAGAAGGTACTTAGATATTAAGGTGATGAGTGACATAAAAAGATAACAGCAGTATATGAAAGCCAGTAAATGAAACTAGCTATAAACTCTGTGTTATAAACCAGTTTTCTTTCATTGTCTGAGCTAAATGGATACTAAAAAGCTAATAAACTGTGAAAAGGTAACTTAATATTAAAATACTAATTAAAAAGACTTTATTTCAGTATAAAATTTGAAATCCTTCCCTTGAAAAATGTATTAAAATCCTTTGTAGCTCCCACTCCTTGAAAACAGCTGAAGTTTGTGTTCACCCTAAACAATGCCACGTTAGCACATGAATCTGAATTCAAGGAACTAATGTAGGGGAAAAATCTTTTTATGAACAGAGCTCCTGGCTTTCTGCAGGTTTTTGGTACTACGTGAAGTGTTCTACTTCTCTTGAACTGGCCACAGAAGTTAAAGATTGCTAGCAAAAAGGCATCGTTTCTAAAATCCGAGAAAAAAAATGCTGGAATTGATGGATATATTCAAGAAGATATTTGAGAGTATCTGTTACCTATTAAATCTGTCTTTGGTAGGAGTTCTGGAAGGAGCAGACTTGTTAAAAATATTCGGTTTCTAAAGGGGCATCAACGTTTCTTTAAATGGGAATTCTTCAAAACAGATGTTGTTGTATCTGAGCTTAAAAACAAATTTTGCAGCTCTTGATTGACTACAAAGAGTGTCCATGTTTCTTTGTTTTAATTTCTGGCAGTTCTCCTGGGCAGATGGAGAAGCAGTGAGGTTATTTCGGTGTAATGTAAAATCCAGGACTTCACAAAGGGTTTTGGTGTGTGCTTGAATCTTGTGGACGGGTGTTCCTCCCTCTCTTTTAGTGGGGGAAATAGGAGAGTGGTGAATTTTCAGGTTATCCCTGATGTCTCATTTAAGTTTATAAATACTTTTGAGTTTTAGCAACACGACTTCTAATGTGGTAACAGCTTGCTTTCTTCTCAAAGCATTACTGCTTTACAGACATGTTTTTAATTCTGGGGGAAGGTAACACGCACAGGGTTAAATATGAGGTTGTTTTTGTAAAGAGTATCTTAAGAGAACAAATCATTTGAAAACCAGTATTTTTTTAGTCCCACCCTGTCTTTTTCTTTGCTTTTTGTTTAAGTGGATAACATACTTGCATTCTCTACATATAAAGTAAATCCTTCCAAGTAAATCCTTCTTCCTGCTGGGAGAGAAGTCTGTTAATTTGGCACTTGTCTTAAAATGAAATAATGTAAGCAATCCAGTAATTAGGTGTGTTGCCCTTTGGGTTTCACCGGGGGGGTGTATCTAAACACACATGTAGGAATGTGTCTTTAGCCATATTATATGGTTACATGACTTATATGAGTGGTTCAGATTCCTGTTGGACTAAACACCTGCATCCAAGACGGTCCTTGTCCTGAAATATGAACCATTTAATTTTTTGGTCTCCAGCTCTCAAGAATATTCCTCTTTCTTTTTTCCATGGACATCTCAGTTCCTTTTGGTGTGAAACGCAGAGTTCACCAGCTAGGCCTTACCTTTTTGTTGCAAATATTAAAGGTTGAGAAAACAACGAGTGTAAGAACTTTCATACTGTAGTAGCAGCTATAGTTCAGGCTGGTAATATTAACAGTTGCTTTTCCTTTATTTCTTGATGGAAAAAAAACCCCAGATCTAGAATTGAGGGAGGCTAAATGTTTTAGATGTTGCAGTTGTTTTGGCATCATGGAAGCCCTTCCTTTAGAAAGCCTCTATTTCTGATGGCTGGGGGTGAGTGCAGGGCAAGAAGAGGTTGGGTGCCTGAACCAGACTGGTTTCAGGATGGAGAAGCTTACTTGAAGTGGAAAGAATGTTTTCTTTGCAGAATGCTGTGGATTTGAGGAGGAACCAAGCCAGTACTGAACGCAGGTCATGAATGGTTACAGTGCAGCTTTGTAATGCCTTCCCAGAAGTCATGAGTTCCTTGGAAATGTACCCAGGCCACTGGTGGAATTCCATCAAACAGGGTATGAAAAGATCAAGAGGAGAGTGGGCTCCCAGATTTTAACAGTACTCCTGAGAGTGAACATTTCAGTTGGTTACACCACCTACTTCCTAAACACGGTGGGCTTAAAATACAGTAGATTTGCCCCTACTTTCTTGAAACAAGATTTCCCACTATCAGATTGATGTTGAGGAGTGTTTCATATAGTTCCTTTGCTAAAGGTTATTGGTTTTCCCTTTCTTGGTATGGTTTCATAGGCTGCTCCAGAGCTGCTAAGCCAGGGCAGAGGTGGAGCGATCCTCTCACCCCAGCTTGGTGGGGCCGGTTGCTGAGTGTTCCTCAGACAGAATGATTTAAGACCCACTGACCTGCCTTGGGAGCTGCAGCACCCTGATGGCAACACCTCAGGACCTTCTCTGGACCTGATCTACCAGGCTTTCAACAGCTCAACAGTGTGAGGAGGCAGAGTTCCCACCATGGAAGGCAGCCAGCGTGACAGCAAGTAAATCAATGGAAAGGTGCTGGAAGAGCTATGAAAAGATAGAGAGATAAGGAGTCCTTCCACGCCATTCCCTCCGGTGTCACGCAGATCAGCAATTATCCGGTGGTGCCGTTTGAGATTCCCGTTGCAGAAGCTTCTGCAGGTGCTATAATAAAAGTGGAGTCTGCTTGAATTCCTGGACCCTGAGCAAGGCCCATGGCAACACCACGAACCCATCGTGGAGTCTGGAAACTCTGAACTGGGGCTGTTTTTACTAAAAAGGTAATTACCGGGCTTGATTTATGATCAAATAGAAGTTTTCAAGCAGCTTCTCAATTCTGATCCAAAAATCCATGAGCCTTATGTCATGTGGAGGAAACCCAGAACACAGAAAATTTTTTTTTTTATGTAGTTGTTAGCAAATGTTATTAAGAGAATGAAATGTTGTTGAACTCCATCCTAAAGTCCTTTATTTCAGCTTTATTATGAAGACAGAGCAAAGGTGCTACGGGAAGCTTTCTGGCAAGTAAAAGGCATTCCAATCTCAGACAAGATACTAACTTATTAGGCCACCTTCCTGGCAGCAGATTAGTTTATGACTTCGCTGGAAGAGGTGATTGCACAAAGGATATGAAGAAGGTCTGGAGAGCAATAATTCTAAATAGCGCTTTAGTAATGATGTCATTTAAACAAAAACCTAATGTTAAACATTGGGCAATGGACGCCTTTGGATCAAGAGCAACACAGGGCTACTGGCCAAAATGCAGAGGTTCTTCAGCAGGAGAAGTTGCACAGCGTAATGAAGAGCTTGTGGAAAGTCCAAAGCATGCAAGGTCATGATGGAAAAGCCATATTAGAATAATCCTGAGGAGCGGCAGGATAAATAACCCAGTATTTTCTGGGAGCGTGAGGGCTTGGAAATGGAGGGGAGGAAGGTAATGTAACTCTAGTCAAATAGTGTATTCACTCGAGATCAGTCCATGTGTCTTGGAGTCAGAAGACCCAGTCTTGGGTCAGCTGGAGCCCTGGAACAGCCCAAATGATAGCGAGTTGTTCTCTTGGGGCTCCAAACAAATCCAGTTATTACCTGCATCCACCTCCTTTGCTGGGGAAGCAGAAAGGCTGAAACAAAACAAGGGATATTATTTGTATGGACTTGACAACTTGGTGAACATCAGGAAACATGGAAAATGTCTTTTAAAAACTGTGGGTTTGTATTTTTTTTTCTTTAGAGGATGACCCATTATGGTGCTGGAAGCGGTCTGAACTGATGGATGACTCAGGCTGGGGTACAGAGATTAGCCCTTTACTAGTAAGTGTGTATCATTTTAATCAAATTCCCAGTGAATCCAGCTATGAATAGCTCAAGGCCTGGTCGGCTTTGTAGGAGGCCGCACATGCCTTCCTCCTTTTTTTTTTCCTTTTTATACCATATTCCGCTAGAGGCCACCACAAACCTGATCTGAAAAAAAAAAAAAAAGAAGAAAAAGGGAGGGGGCACCTGCAGTACTAAATGGGAAAAGCTCCTGTTTTATAGGGAGATTTAGAAGTGGAACTTGGATGTCCCTAGAAACAACTTCTCTTCCCGCTGTGTTAGGAGTAACTCCCAACTGTGACTTGAAGCCAGCAAATGATCTCAGGCTGTGAGATCAGATTTTGCTGAGTATAGAGGGTTAGACATGTTCATTACTCTTTCCAGAAGATCTCCTATCCGAGCCATGCGTTGATATTTGATTTCCTTGGGAAATATTGGCCTTCACGGTAGCCTTTACTGCACTTGTGCATAGAGATTCAAAGTTTCAACGCTGGTTTCCTGCCTTGCCAGTAGAAAGTTGCTTTTGTCATTGCTATTTATTCACCTGAGGCGTGGGGTTCCTGGAATTGTGTGCGCTTTCCTGGAAGAAGTGGTGAAGGGTGTAATGGCTTGTGCAGAAAGCATTCAAAGGCTGAAAAGATGTCAAGGAGAGACAAGGCAGCTGGAGTTTAGGGAGAGCTCTCAGATTCCACTCTCATGATAGGTATTTCTCTGGCCGTCATTGTCTCAGGAACTCGATGTCACTTACACCCAAAGTGTTTTGGCTTGAATAAAGGTTAATGGAAGAAACTGCCTGCTGTGCTGGCCAAAAGCAATTGGCCTTTATTGAGGGATGCATTGCACAAATACAGAGGTTCAAACTTCTAGTTTCCATGTGGAATTAAAATTAGAATAATTCTGTGACCCTCACAATTAGGCTAAATATGTATCCTTGCAATCTTTGGATGGGAAGAGCAGTTTAGGTGAAGCAAGGACTTACTCTGAATCTTTACACAGACCGTGATTCTGAAAAATACTGTGGAAAAAAAAAAGATTGGATTTGCTTTTGTGGCTGTTTTTCAGCTCTGGGTGGGGTCAGGAGAAGGAATTGCCAGAAATCTCCAGAGCCAGTTCATTCCTGTGAGATTTCTGGTCTGATATTTTCTTGAAAACTCAAGAGGTTTGGATTAGTCTCCAGGCTCCATCTTTCTGGAGCGTGTCCCACCACTTGTGAGCCCTTGTGTACACGCCATTTTTCCATTTCTCTAGGGGTGAAAAAAAAGCCCCAAGCCATAGTCTGGATGATGTTGAATTTTCCTCTGACTTTATAAATGATGCACAAAGAAGCACAATTTTTGGATCAAGCCAGTAATCTGTAATGTCTCAAAGCTCATGAAAATAAAATGTGCATGTGAAAAGAGATGCATAAGATGACCTGACAGCGTGTGTGCCAGGAAAAGCAGGCATTTGGTAGCCAGTGACTTCTTTGTTTCCACAATCTGTGACGTTGGTGAAACAAGGAGTTTCACAAATGCAACTATTTACTTTAGGGCTAACAGGCCTCTTGAATCGATTCTTGCACCCCTTAATAACTTTCCCTAGCCTGGACCAGGTAGCAACAGACGTTCCCTTCAGCTTTGTAAAAGCCGCCACTCGAATAACATTTCTGAGTCGTTCGGGTGTGCTTTCAGGGGAGATACTTCTGCGTGAGAATAGCTGAGTATTTACCGTTGTTATCTAACCCAACGTGAATGAGGGCTCAGCTGCCGGGCTCTCCGCTATTATTTGTTTGAAAATTCACCTTCATATTGTATGAGATCTCTCTTTTGAGAGAGACAAAGTGCTCCTGCTTCTGAGGACGATACCTGTCCTTTCCCACCCCCGGAGCGTGGGCCCTGTGAACATCTTTGTCTATTCATTCCTGTGACAGCCCTAATTATCTTTGACGGAAAGCCTATGGAATGCCTCCGGCAAACACTGGAAGGGGGACAGCAGTGTGGAGAATACACTGCCTTGTGATAATAATGGGCTCTGTCTACAAGAGACCAGGTTTGTCATTCTCTGCTCATCCTTGAGGAGCTGGCATCCTTTTGTGGTCAAGATTTTGGGAACAATTAATGAAGGCATAAAAGACGGTTTCCAGGAAGAAGCTCAAAATAAAAGTTGTTAATCAGTCGAAGTGGGGTACAAGCAAAAAAGATTGAGACAATGTTCCGCTGTACCACCATCATAGGAGGAAGAATGATTTTTGTGGAATACTATGGCTCTGCTTTAATAATAAACCCATTTTCTTTTTTCATGTTCAAGATTCTCATTTTACATATGGATAATAAGACCACTTTAGAGAACAGCCTTGACAATCTGCTGTTGCTTCCTATATCTCTCTGTCCTTTGTGCCCTCCACGAATCTCCTAGTCATCCTGATTCCACTGCAATCGAAGAAAGCACCTCCACTTGAAGCATTTTCATTGTTATTCATACAGGCTTTTTCCCCTATTTTCCTTGTGTAAGAAAAAGTCATATTTCTTCACGAGAGCTTTAAACTATTAATATTAAAACTGAACTTAAGCATGTAGCGTCTTCCTGAGATGAGAAAAAGATTATTGCATTTAGTGATTGACTTTTTCCCCCCCCTTTTCTGTTCCATCTGATATTTTGAAGAGTTGAGTTTAGAGAAAGCCATGGTCAGGCTTCTGCCCTCATGCTTTTGGCATCCCCATAGCCAGGGAAAACGTGGGGAGGGATTAATGTGGTATGATCTGTCTTTTCTTTTCGGACAGAGGAAGTTAACTCTAATTCTCAACAGTGAAAAGGTTTGTGTCTCCTGCAAACAGCTGACTGCACATTACATTTTTACAGAGTACCTCAACAGTGGTCTTTTGATCACTGGTGTCCTGAAAAGACCTGATTGCTTGGTGCTGGTTTTGCTTATTTCCAGCTGTTAAATCACACTAGATATCTTCCTTCTGGTTTTTGGCTTGGTTTCTTTCTTTTTTTTTTTTTTTAAGTGTAAGCAGTAGAACTAATTGCTATGGAGAGGTTACGTGAAGGCGAGCAAATGGGAAGAAAAAAATGGCCCCTGTTGCAGTCGGTAAGAGAGGAAATGTCAAGAGAACTATCATTAATTTTGAATCAACACTTATTAAAAAGCTACAGCTTTTTTGCTGCGTGTATCCAGGAGACCTGGACAGGTCCGCTTAATATAACTTTTGGCGTGGAAAATTTCTTGATGTTCCCCCGAGGTGTGCACAGAAAGGACAGCTTTGTGGTCTGTCTGAACACAGTTATTAGAACTACTGCTCCAGCTTATTGGGAAAGGTGACTTTACCACTTCATACTGCTGGGGCAGACTAAACTGCAAAGTTCAAATTTTCTCTGTGGGTCTTTGGGATGTGACCATAGAAAGCGCAGTTCTGTCTCCCGTGAAGGGAAGCCGACCATTCCTTGGCTCTCTCTATAAAAAGCAAGGTTTTCTCTTGCAGTCCCATCCAAATGTTTCCCTTTTTTTCCTGCTGTTCTGCGCTCTGTTATGTTTTTGGCTGGGCTCTCTGTCCCAAAGGTGTCTATGTTCTGGTGGTATTAGGTATGAATAGATTGTCGAGCTCCTTGGGATCTTCCTTGCTGAAAGGCGTGATGGAAAGTTGATCTTTTTTTGAAGCTGAGTGTCAAAAGGCTAATGGCATGTGCCAACTTGTGGGCAGAAGGCGGTAATTTGAGGACAGCAAATCCTCATCTATGTAATACTTGTCTGTATGATACAGAAATAGTATTATTCATACACAATGTGTGCATTTATGTATAGCTACCGAACTGGTCATGTGCAGACAGCTCCACGGACATATCAGAGTAGATTTCCAGGGTCCCTCAGGTTTAGGATTCTGCCTATGCAGGGGTCAATGCCAGATGTTTCTTTTGAATTAATAAGCCTTGGTACATGATCAAACCCAAGTCAATGCTTCCTAAGAGAGGCCCCGAGACTGTGAAAAAGTGTACGTGCCGTCTGCCCACCTACATGTGTGATCTCAGAGCACTGAGCACTTCCAGTCCCTTCTGTAATGAGACAATTCCTGTTTACACACTTGCTGAAGACCCCGGGATTACACAATAAGAAGGTTTGACCACGGAGTTGAGTTATATACATCATTTAGGGGAAAAGAAAAACCAGTCTGCGTAGAAGAGCTTTTGTTTTTAAGGTTTGCCATCCTTCAGAGTTTCGAGAAGTGACTTAGTACATACTGAACAACAAGTAAAAGCAATCAGTAAAACTGTGTTATTGTCATTATGTCTCTGGGAGGTGTCTTTTAGTAGCAAAAACCAAAAAAAGGGAGACCACGGCCAAAGCAGTTTTACTGAAAAAAACTGCATACTCTAAGCATTAATGATAGTCCTAACAATAATTCCCAGCAAGACGTGATGGCTTAACCATCGCATCAGTTTGCATCTCTCTTGGTCAAAACAGCCTTCGGTTTTCTCCTTTTTTTTTTTTTTTTTCCAGTACAATTCAGTTAATTATTCCCAGTTCCCTCAATGAGTCTCAGCTCCCGCTGGCTCCTGGAGCAATAGTAGCTCATTGTTGCAAATGAGCTTAATCCAATGTTAGAAGTCTTTATTGTCCCTAATAGAAAATGGCATGAATAGTAAAGGAAAAAATGTGAGATGTTTCCTGTAAGGTTTTAACTACTCTCCTGGGTGTGTGATTACAACATGTGCTGGGGAATAGCTTTGAGCAGGGTGGCGGTGGGGAGAAGGAGCTCTGGCAGCATTTTACACCCCCATCTGTAAGGCTCATTACAGCGAGCTGCTGGGGAGGAAGGGAGATGGATGGGAGATGGGAGACAGCTCTTCTTCATCTGCACATGCCACCGCTTTCCAGCCCCTTGGGCTTCTGATTTGTTGGTGTTTCTCTTTGGAGGCTTAAATAAGAGGCGAAGCAAAACTGAATGAGGGCCGATACGAAATTTGTGGGCCCTTTGATTGGCCTCCCGCCCTTGGTTTTATAAAAAGCATTTCAGTTCCAGGTGTCTCAGTTCTCCGCAGACAGGACTCTGGTGACACAACGGCTCAGGCATTTTGGAAGGGGTGGGATTATCAGTGTGGGACCCGGGAGTGCGGAACATTTGACAGTGCTGCGGCCTTCCTAGAGACAACAAATTAGATTATCAAAACTCAGGAAATCACTGGGAAGTTCTGGACCACATTTTAAATGAAGGACAACACTCGGGGTGATCTTGTAGCCCTGTCTCTGGATAGACCTTGGACCTGTATTGTGGCTTTGTCACCAGTCCTGTCACTGGCCTCGTCTCCTGCTGTTCCTGAGTAGACTCCCTGGATGGAGCTACTGGTAACCAAGTAATCCAGTAACCGAGACCACCCGAACAGTCCAGGTGAGTCCCGTTCATGTTTCCTGCTGCTTTCTGAGTATTGGAAGTTCAATATCACGTCTGAAAACCGTGATGAAACTGGTGTTCTCACTGCCTTACTGGACGCTTTTTATTTGTTGCAGGGCTATAGTTGTTTGATATTTCCTTCTCTTGTAAAAGTACAGCTTTTCTTACTGTTGCTTCCCAGAGTTCCTGCGTCATCGTATGTCATTGTCTCAGCCGACGTGGGCAGATTATGTCACTTCCAGGAAGACGAGCCACTCACAGCAGTGGTGAGGCTGCCCAGACAATATGTAGTATCACTTATTTGAGATGAACGTGCATGTGCTTTTTTTTTTCTCTGAGTATCTTGCCCTGCCAATGTTTGTGAATGAAGATTCCCCTTCTTCAGAGAAGAAGGACGGTTTAGTTATTACAGTCCTGGCATGAGCTTTGGGCTTCCAGGTTCAATTTACTTGCATGGTGTGACCTAGCACAGGCTGCTGTGATTCCGTTCCACGTCTGTAGAGCAGGAGTCTTTCTAGCAATGTGGCGATGAAAAGTCAGGCCATTTCGCTCTCTCATGGTTGCTACCAGTTGGTTATCTTGTTGGGAGTCTCATTAGAGATGTCAAGAAGCACAAAAACCTTGTGGGACCAGAGCTGCTTCTGACTCTTACTGGTGCCTTCCTCGGTCAGGTACAGAGGGGCAGGGAATCTGTCCTGATGACACACTTGGAAATTTTCAGATTAGCACCTTTCTTTTGCCCCTACCTCAGCATTCATCGAATTTAAATTAAAAAAAAATTTAAAAAAAAAAAGAAAAAGGAGGTGATAAAGGCAGCAATTTCTTCCTATGTGTCTGATGGCTTACAGATGTCTCCTGCTTATTATATGTACATGTGTTGTGTTGGCTATTCAACAGCCAAAATCTTGGAAAACCCCTGCTCGGGTCATACTGCCTCTGGTTACTATTTTTGGTTGGGGGTTAGGAGCTGAGGATAAAACAAGGACTTTGAATGTGTTCTCGGCTCATCAGTCTCTTTTTTGTGGGATTCCTCCCTCAGACATTGGAAAGCATCTCCGCGCCTTTGTTCAGAAACCATCTTGCAGCTATTTTTATACACTAACGTTATGGTGTTTGTGTTTCGTAGCGTTCAAAACTCTAAGAAAATGTTCATGGTAAAGACTGGTATTTCCTTGAAAGCTGGGCTTTCATACGCAGAAAGTATAAAAGTCATCAAAATTCTACTACTGTTGGAGGAACACACGGGAAAGTTCTTCTGGAACTCTTACTTCATGGAAGGCCCCACTTTCCGTGGTGTAAAGCAGAAGCCTCCTCCCAGGACAACGTGCCAATTCCTGTGACACTGTGGTCGTGGCCTAGCTTTGTGTCATCCTGCCTATTGCCACAGCCACTTGTGCCTCTTTTTTTTTTTTTTTCTTTTTGTTTTCAGCACATGTAAATGGCTTTACTGACATGAGTCAAATTCCATTAGTAGGGGAGAAAGCAGCAAGAAGAATGAATGGTGAAGGTTGCGTAGTGCGCAACGGAGCCATGTCTGTTTATTATATTTTGCAGGCTTGATTCTCTGTCATTGCAGTTTGCCATTGATTAAATGAAAAAGACATTAGAAGTAGTTATAAAAGGTCTTTGGTGACCTTCAGTGCCTCGCTTTCCTGAGGAATTCACAGTCAGAGACATAACCCAGACTGCAGCAAGCTGTAACTCTTCAAACGCGTAACAAACCACAGCCTTTAATCATTTTTCAGTGAATGAGGCATCTGGGGAGGGGATGGAGATGTTCTTACCTATTGACTGATGGATTTTGTCTATATTTGCATCACTTCAGGTGTTTATGTGAAATAATGACCGTCTACCATAAAGCCATGGGTGCTTTTCTGTGTTAGTTAACACCTAAACTTCATTACCTCAGGACTGCAAATAGCTCTAAGTACAGGTCATTTAAGAATCCTGTTTGTTGAGATTGTGTTTTAGCAACGGATGAAATAAGTATTTGTACATAATCGAGCTGTCAAATCATGTTTTGCAAACTTCTGAGAGCAGGTTTTTGTTTTGTCTGGAAGCATATAGCAGAAAGGTAGGACAAGGCTGAAGATCCTGTTGGCTGCTGAGCATCAAACTTCAGTGTCCAGTCCTCTTCCTCTTCTCAGTGTGTGTCTTTTGAGCTTGCAAATTTTAGACAATAGCATTCAAAAGAAGTACAAACTGACAAAAAAAAACTGTGCCATGAAATTCTGGTGTATCGGGCTTCTTACTGATCTATTTATGAGTGAAATAGAAATGAATGTTGCATAAATGTGTCATGTTAGTTCGACTTCAGCTGTAGTCTAGCAGTTCACCACAATCTTCTGAGTCACGGATAGATTATGTTTTGTGACAATTAACAAGAATCATGACTGATTAGGATTTAGTTGAGACTTCAAGGCTTGTATTTCTCTTAGAACTGACTGTTGACAGTCTGCAATAACTACCATAATTTTTCATCTCCACCTTTCTGTATTGACTGTATAAAACCTGAAAGCTGCAGACGCTACCAGGCTCTTTTATGAAAGTATAGAACTGAAATGCAGTTTTCAAAGAAGGGACTAATCTGCTCTTTGAGTCTGCGGTGAGTAAGAAAAGAAGCAATGGGCTTAAATAGCATCCCTCGGAAACCTTTTCTAGCAGCGGGAATATAAAGCACTGGGAGGCTGCGTGGGGTGGCCGCGGCGTCTCCATCGCTGGAAGCCTTTAAGAAGAGGGTAGAGAAGTCTCCGTGAAGAGTTCCATTGGTCCCATTGATCCTGCATCGGGAGGAGACGGAGGAGAAGTTGTTTGAAATCCTTACTGATTAATCTTTTATATAATTTGGTTTCTTACGACCATAAATATATAAGAAACATTGTAAAACACTTAGCATACCATTTCAGAGGGTGTAGGTGTTTTTCACTTATTTTTAGAACTTGACCTTACAAGACTGAAAAATAACTTTTTCCTTCTGACTTTTGTCCTTCGCTTGGCAAAGATTAGTTAAAAACACAGAGATGGAAAATATTTAAACTTTAAACTAGTATGAGCTTTTCTTTTTGTTGTTTGTTTGTGTGCTGGTCTCATTTGTGATGTCAACTCCAGGCAGGGAAAAAGGTGTAACGAACCTGGCACTGCACAGGGTGCAAAAACACTTTTACACTGAAGCCCAAGTAAACACTTTTTTTTTTTTAAATCAGTAATGCTTAAAAAATTATATTGACAAATCTAGAAGATGTTTCCCCATCAGATACTAACAAATTCAGATATACTAGCTACTTTTGAATTTGTCCTTTTTAAACAGCGGCAGCCAACCAGAAATAACCAAGTCATGACCAAACACTTTCTGATCTGCTACTGTGTGTTTAAGCTGTGTTGGAGCAGCAATTTACAGGGATTTCTAGCCCTCAGATCTGAATATAGCAAGGTATAAAGTGAATCCAAGGAAAATAAAGGTAGGAATGACCTCACCCTGTGGAGACACCGTGTCTTGCTCAACTCAAGAAAGCTCTGTATAAACTAGCGATGTTTTAATTTGTACAGTTAATTTGCTACCGTCAATGTATAGAAATGAACCCAGAAATGCAGACTAAAGAGAAATGGCTTTGGTTTCTGGAAGAATGTAAAGACATATTGATCACTGCCTTAATATGTGGAAGACTTACTCGTTCAAATATTGAAAATTGGTGTAATGCAGGTTTAATATGCTTTGGTTCGTTTCATTTAGACTAAGTGAGCAATAATAAGCACTGTTCTGTCACCGTGCTGTCCTGCACTAATTGATGATGAGGGAAATCTCATTTCTCATCAGTGAACATTTACTGAATTTGAGAACTTGCACCTTCTAAGCACATACTCACAGTTTTCCTCTTGTGCTGCAACACATCAGCCAACATAAGGTGACTTAGAAGTAAGATGTGCTCCACTTGAGTGTAGTCTCCAGCCTCTACTAATTAACTCATTATTAGTGACTCTGTGGCAGAGGAGAATAGAGATGGTGATTGTCCACACTACCAAAGTTCTCCTTTTCTCTTCCCTGTGAAGACATCCAGGCTCATCACTGGTAACCCTGAATATTTTAAATCCTTTGATGACTTGCAGCTTGTCCATACAACATGCTTTTCAGAAGAAAGGGGTTCACTCTTTTCCTTTTGTCCTTTGCAGTGACTCCAGGAGCTTGGGATACTTCTTTTTAACATCAATTATTTGAGTTTCTTCAGTCTATGGTAAAAACAAAACAAATTTATCTAACTTCCCTATAATATAGTTTCGTTGAGTTAATTTGGATGTTAAATGATAGGCATATGATAAAATATAGTGAATTTTACATACAATGTGATCACCATTTTATAGTATTATAAAAGGGCATGTGATTCTGGGCAGCCACAAGTGTTCAGGAAAATGCTGAACTCCGCACAGAGGAAGCAGGGCTCTCCTTGACATTCTTCGAGAGCCCCTCCTGGATGTGAATATCGCTCCCTTGCTGGCTGGGGGTGACACTGGTTTACGAGCCAATTTCACATGGTCTCAAAAATGGTTGTTTCTAGTCAGCCTACTATCTTTTCTCAAAAACTGGGGATTTTTTGGCCCCTGAAAACTTAGAAACACAGAAGTATGCGGTTAGCTGGATACTGGACTTTCAAGCAACTTTTTTATTAGGTGTCTGACTTTAAGGGTTTTTTTTTAATGTGGTTTTATTTGGTTTTATATCCTGATATCATTGAGTAATACTTTGCTTAGATAGCAGAAAACATCATTACTGCTCCTACGTATTTAATTTGCCTTGTATTGAATAGTTCCCTATTTCTGTTTTATTGTACTAGGTTTTTGATTGTCTCATCATTCTATAGGGACATCTAGTTCTCCATACAAAGCAAATCCAATGGCAATTGTTTCCAAGGTGACCTCACAACTGACCCTTGTCCATTTTTCATTCCATGTGAGTTACAGCTCTTTCTTTCTGAAGTTTTATGACTTTTCCCCACTTGAAAAAAAACAGATTTTTTTCTGAATAGTTGGCAAGAACATTCCTTTATTAATGACCTATCAGGCTTCTGTTGAGGTAATGTGTTTTTCCCTTAAAATTCTCCATACCCGGTACTAATGGGCTTCCTCGCTTGTCATCTAGCAGGGGCCTGGACTCAGCAATCTGCAAAGTCCAAATGCCTCTCTCACCTCTTGATGACAGAACCTTCAAACATAAGCTGGACGGACATCAGTTCTCACTATTTCAGGTGAAAGACTTGGTCTCTGTGGGGTGGGTGAAAAGGCGTTTCTCATTCACTCCCCATTTGCTGCGATAAAATAAAAATTGTAAATAATATTTTGCAGAACATCCCTGGAAAAAAACAGTATCTTTTATCTTTAATAATCAGTTGCCGTGGTTCTGATTTGTCCAGAAGGACCCAGAAGTGCTAAAACCTGGGAAACTCAGTTGTTCTGAGTTCCAGCTAAACCACTTTTGCTTACCACAAGTATCAAACCCTCAAAGCTGATTTACCTGTGGGTTGACAGCAAAAAGTCACTTGCTGTGTGTAAGATGAGATGGCATGTGCGCCAGACAGGCAGAATCACACAAATGCCACCTAGGTAACACAGGCAAATTAACTTTATTTTGCGTCTAAATTTGCTTGGTGCAAGAAAGTGTAAAATCTGTCTGCTGCAGCAAGTCCTTTGATATAAAACTAATAATATTTATTTGCTTACTTTAGTGAACATGCACCCTCGCCAGCGCCTGCAAGGCTGCACCCAGTTACCTTCAAGAATTCTGCACAGCCACAGGGATGGGAAGTTTTTTCCTGAACACGGGAGGTCTGAGGTCGAAATGAGAAAAAAAAAAAATAAAATCTTTCTGTAAATATCCAAGGATCCTGCTGCTCTAACACTTTAAAGACTGAGCTACTGTTTCCTGGGGCTTTCCTGTCCATGCCCCCAAGGGTGTTGTGTGATCGACACCCTGACAGATTTCACAATCAAACAGTGAGAACGTGTGATCGGGAATTTCACTGGTCTTCGGACTAACCTTTTTTGCAGGTCGCAGTTTAACTTGCAATTCCCTTGATGTAGTAGCTTTAAGATTTTCTTTGGGCAGATTTTCTTTGGCTGCTCTAGGTGGATTTCTCAATCCGCTCTGTGTCTTCTGATGGAAAGTGCTGGATTGAGACCGACTGATGGAAAATGCTGGATTGAGACTCATTCCTTCACAGACAAGAAACAGCAAAGTCTCCCTTCCTTCCATGCCGTCACTTCTGCTCTGCATCCTTCCTTTAGACAAGCCCGGGGGGGGTAATAAGAACATCAGCCTCTAAAGGCCAGTATGTTTGCCCCATCCCTCTCTGAAATAGGATGTGGTGGCTCCTCTTTGGAGCTGGAAGATGATTCAATAATTCTGCCCCCAGTCTGAGTGGTAAAACTGCCTTTTTGGGAGTTTAAAGAGCCTTTTCTGAAAGTCTAGTGAAGTCCAGATGTCTCATAGCTTTTGTGATCTTGTGAGCAGTTTTAGAAGGAAAATCTGTGAGGGATAGGGCTATGAATCATCCGTCTATCCTGCGTCCATGAAGAAGAAATAAAAACCCCAATCCAAAAAGAATCCATTTAATTCTGGAATTTTCTGACCTATTTTGGTACAAGCCGGTCAAAAAAAAAAAAAAAATTAAACTACTCTCCTGATGAGTTTCTCATATTGTTTACTTTTGTAACGTTCTCTGTGGACTAGCAGCCAGAAATGACGTCCACCCCTCGTCCAGCATCAGAGAATAAGAACTTCAGAGGAAGGAATGCAACTTCATAAATAGCAAACCACAGACACTAATGGGGAGCAGAGGCAAACCTGCAGGTTAAAAATTCGTTGCAAGAGAAGCCCATACATCCACACCGTCTGGAGAGTCCAAGATGATTTCGGCTCTAGCGTTTGTTTTTCTCCTCTGCCTCTCTTGTCCTTTTTCATCATGTCAGCAGAGAAGACTAGGTAAGTAATTTTAAATATCTCTATATTTTCTGGACTCGTGTGCTTTCTGGACCCCTATGAAAATTCTGTTTTGCAGAAGGGAATGAGGAAGAAGGGTAACATTTCAACTGCATCTACCGAAGCCTAAAAACTATGTTTAGGGATTTTGTAGTTTCATATGAAACTTGAAGCTTAACTGTGTAAATGTTCACTCTTAGATTTTTTTCCCCAGTTCCTCTCCTGAGCAGGGAAGTTGTGTTAAGAAAAACATTTATTCTAGGACAACTGGGAATTTTGTTGTGTTTCGTAATGACCTGCAAGAGACACTTTACATTAATCTGCATTTTGCATGTGATTTAAGTTATAAAAACCAGATCGTACAGAATGTCCTATAGCAGGATCCTCAGGTTATCTTCTCGGCTTGTGCACGCAGAACTCAGGGAAGCCTTGACTTCCAGGAATGTGGCCATGCCAGGTTCATTACAAAAGTTTGTTAGGGAAATGCTCAACCCCAAGAGGATGTGTGAGAAGCGGCAGACTCAGACTGTACCAGAGACCAGGTGTGGGCTCGTGGGGACAGAATGAGTCCATGGAGAAGGATGCAGAGTAATGGAAATGTCTGCAAGCGCATAGATTTCCTTGGGAAATCGTTTCCGAGTGTTTGAATCATTACTGTGAATTTCAATATTAAAAAAAAAAAAAAGCCCAAACTTTTATTTTAAATTACATCTTGCTACTAGGGATGGAAAATTCTTCCCCAGAATAACGGAAGCTGCCTGAAGCTTCATGCAGAGCTTATGCAAAACCTCTGTTTGAAGTTAGAAATTATGTGCAGGATCCTTGTTTCAATAAAATAAGAAACATCACTTTAATACAGTCTTTCTGTCTCAGAATGACACATTTGTGGTACTTTCAACTGAGTTCCCAAACCAAACTGTATTGGAGAGCTCACAAATATGCAGAAAGTCCTCTCAGTTCTGTGCTGTGAGGATCCATGAGGTTTTCAGGCTCGTTTGTCGCATGAGAACGCCGAAGTTGTTGCATTAAGTCAGAGCAGGGCTCGCATCCTGCCTTTGGCACTGGCAAATTCTTCACATTTGAGGAGACAGACACCTAAATCCAGCTAATTTTCCCCTGAACGCACCGAGCTGTTTGTAGAAGATGTCATTTTTCTCTTCATAAAGTTTGTCTTACATTGTAGGCAAGGTGTGACTTCTGTTAGAGGATTGATTAATCCAGAAAAAAACCCGAGAGAAATGAGGTTGTATTTTCTCATGGCATACAGGAGAACACCAGGGTTGAATTTGGTGTCCAATTGTTTTTGAAATGGTTCAAGTTTTCTTAAAATTTACATAATTCTAGAAACAAAGAGCTACTTCCATTCATTCTTCTTGAGTGAAGCTGGAGCATAGACGGGATTTTTAGCGTGTCTCAAAGGACCAGGCAAGTCTACAGTCTAGCAGATGGGAGGGAAAAATCATGTTAATCTGCCCTAGATGACCTTGTAGCATGATTTATATCCTCTGTTCAGGATAGCTTAAATAGGATTTTGCAAGGATACATGAGCAGATGTGTCCTTTGTGCCCCAAAGCCACTACACAGCGATTTGAAATTGCCGCTACCCAAAAAAGGACCCATCTCTAGCAAGAAAAAAGTCTTGTACCTTGAGAACAGGCGAGGCAAGGGCTGATGTTCCGTTTTTCCACGTTCAGTGCTTGGCAGCACGTTTGGGATAGACTCAGCAAAGAGCTTTACTTTCGCGGTGCCCTTCAGAGCAGCTTCCACAGCGCTGAATTATTAATTTGCTTCTTTTGGCAGCAAAGCCTTCCTATGTGTGAACTGCAGAGACCGTGCCAGATTAACAGCTACAACAACTGCTGGCTGCCGGGCCAATTTGTTTGCCGAGGGGTAACTGTTACCTGCCTGATGGGCACGGCTGATTATCACCCTCTGAATTTGCCCAGAGCAAAGTCTACCCCATGTACAAGTCTCTGTTATTTCCAGCAGGAAGGAACTGGCAGAGACTGGTGTGGAGGAGTCCGTATCCTTAATATTGAGCTGAAGTTAATAATATCAGTTGGTTTATATTGCTAATGGCTCTTCTGTGTTTCTCCCAACCACTCTGGGTTTTTTTAGGAGGTGAAGTTGGGCCAGAAATGCTCGAAGAGATGAGAGAAACGAACCGTGTGCTAATGGAAGTTCGAGACTTGTTGAAACAGCAGGTAAGTGAGAAAGGGACCTCATCCCTTACATGCTGCCCGAGGGAGATCAGGGAATCCTCTGCCTTATGTGCCGAGTTCTGGAACTGGGGAGAACTTATTTCGCATTAGGTGAAGGTGAAAGGAGCAATAGAATTATTGCTCTGAAAACCGGGATGGAGAGGTGGTCTCACAATTAGGTCTGTAATTCTTCCTTTGAATTCCGAATTCTGCTGCTTAGAACCGTGTCTGCTGAAAAACAGCATACATGGAGAATGGGATCTTAAAAAAAAGACAGTCACACGCAATGGGTATATATTTAACTGGAAAAACAAGTCACTTTTTCCTTGGTTTTGTGGGCTCTTGAAATCAGTAGAGAGTCCAAACTTGGACGATGGAAGAGACCTTTCAGCCATCCATTAGGGTCCTGGAAAGGGAAGTCATATGGAGTCTAAACAAGCTCTGCATTCACTCTTTCCTCTTGTTGTTTTAATCCTAAGCCTTTCTGGCTCCAGTAGCTTCTTGGGGAATTTGGAACTTCTTGGGTGCTTAGATCTTTTCCCATTTTAATGAGGAGATGGTGGTTTGTCTGGTCAACTCTCTTTTAAGGATAGAAAAAGGTTCCATTCTCCCTTTATCCACTCCGGGAGCCGAGGACAGCAGCCTCTGCCTGCCAGATAATTGGAATGGCAGACGGGTCTCTGTGCCAGTGCAAACTGGGCGGCCTCTAATCTGCAAAAACATCTGTTGCATTGAGTTACTCTCACATTTCAGGCTGCTGCATAAATACCCAGTGTTTACTAGGAATCAGGTCAGACATGGCTCCTGGCAGCCTCAAGCAATGATTTCCAGTGCTCCTTTCCAGCTTAGCACTGCTTCTCCACAGGTTTTCTATTTGTTCTTCCTCTCGCTTTTGCCACCTACTTTTTCCTTTTTTTTTTTTAATCCACGGCCTTTTTCTCAATGGTGCTTTCAAGAAAAACCTTCCTCAGAAGAAAAACTTGCCTGTACAACCGGAGAGCCAAGGTGGCAGTTCATAATTTCTTAACCCGTGTAAAGATTTTCTAAAACTTACTTTTCCTTGATTCAGCACATTGGGATGTTGGCAATAAGGATGGCAAAAGGCATGACAATAAAAGGTCAGATCTACTCTCCTGAGCCAAAGGCTGAAGAATTCCTGGCACAAAGGAACCACTGATACTCGTTAGCCGGTCTCCGAATTCTCCCCTCTGCTCTCTGTCACCCATTTCTAGTGGGAGATGTTGCGGGGATTTGGGTTAGATCTGTCTCTGCATTAATAATTCAAAATACATGTCCCCTGGCTGTGTTGGAGGGAAGAGAGAATCTAACACAATTAAACTTGCTCTTCTACCTGGGAGCTGGCAGAGAGACACAAGTAGAAGCTTTTGTCAAAGTAAAATGACTTAATCATGGAAACATAAAGTCCACAGGGTGTGAAAGGCTTTTGCAGGAAAGAAGCCTGCTCAGATTGCTCTCTGAGATCCTAGAGAGCCACATAAATGTTAGCTGGAGACTCACGTGCTGACTTGTGCCTGTCCCATACTCCTTTCTTCATCAGAGGAACAGCATCTTTGCACTGCCGAAGCTACAGGTGGTCTCTTTACTGAAGTAAGCTTGAAGGAGTACAAGCTTAGAGGAGATCAGGGGAAGTCTGGAGGGAGGAGCTTTTGGGAATAGATTCTAAATATCCTCACAGCAAGGGCATTAGGGCCAAAGAATGGCATAAGCAATATCAGAGATTATTCATGTGTCTGCAATAGTAGCTCGTGGGGGGGGCCCTCCTGACTTTACCTGCGTGGTGCCTGGACTGCAGATAAAGCAGACCTCTCTGGGACTGCTGGTTCAGCATCTTCTGGAGTCGAAGACCCAAATAAAGTAGATTCCTCCTTCTCTATGACACTTATTTCTGTGTATTCTGTGTTTCCTGCACCTGTGACAGAACAGTATTACGATTATTATTACTGAGTTGGCCTGTAGAAACACTAGAGTAGGGGGTGACATAGACTTTGGGGTAAGAGTTGATTTGTTTGTAAGTAGCTGTGCAGTCTCAGAGACACCCTGTTTGCTGGCAGTGGGGCTATTAGTTTGCATAGGATCAAAACTCAGCCTTTGGCTAAGTGGTGGTTCTTGTTTTCTTCTAGATAAAGGAGATAACATTCCTGAAGAATACAGTCATGGAGTGTGATGCCTGTGGTGAGTTACTGAGTCCTATATTCAACCGCCTCCTCCAAGTCCTTCATCGCTTTGTGTCCAAACAAGTAGTAAAATGCTACCTGTGACCATCTCCCCAAAGGAAAAGCTTGTTTCACAATTATCCCGAGCGTCACAGGACAGTAATATTAGTGATACTTTTTCCCCCCACAATATTCTGCATGCATGGACTGGTGTTCCATGCTGTTCTTGTGGTTCAGTGGCAGCTGAAGCTTTTACCTGAACGTGGGGTGCAGAAGTAGCCTTTAAAAGCTCATTTTTCCTTCCAGCAAAACCCCAGCATTCGCTTACTTCCACTGTTGCTGAAATGAGCTTTGTTAGTGGCTTTGTACCACGCTGTACGTCTCAGGGTAGCTGCATCCTCCTGCAGAAAGCTGCCCAACCACGTCTCCTCCTAACACAGCCCCTGGCCGGTGTTAGAATTGCCTGGGAACGCACACTGGGTATCCTCCGGGATATAGTTGGCTATTCCTGAGCTGCAAGTGGAAGAGAACATCACCCCCAAGAGGCATTGCTCTGCTATTCCTTCCATCCAAGTGCTGCCACCATCCAAACTAAGAGGTTGTTTACAGAGGATTTGAGAAACAAGGTCATAAATTTTCCCATATAAAACTTGCCCTCTGCTCCCCAATAAATGTTTTTTTCTCTAGACTGGAACTTACTTCCAGTATATCTGGCTTTCAGAAAGCATGGTTCTTGGAGATGCTCTGTTATTTGCCAGTACACTCAAAGGGTGGAGCAATAACCATTTCTGCATTTGGAGAGATTGTACTTCTGCTGGAAAAGACATTAGCCAAAGCTTTTGGGACCCGCAGTACAGAAATGCATTCATCCACAGAAATTGTTTTAATAATTTGCTCATAAAACTGTCCTGAACTTTCTCTCTGTTACTTGATTTCTGCCTTCCCCACTTGCTATTCTGCTTTATATATGTTTTTCTCCTGCACTCCTTACTGTAGAATTTAAGTGTCTTCAGTCATGCATTGAACAACGTGACTCACAGCAGTCGTGTGCTTCTCTCGTTATTTCTCAGAAAGAGATGCATGAAGAGAAGGTTTTGTTTTTAGTGAAGATTTTACTGCTGGTGGCGGCAGAGTGTTGGTTTGGTTTTGTTTTTATTTTTTTTTATGTTGGGCTTTTAAGCAGGAGAAAGCAGGAGCAAAAAGTGTCCTTGTCACTTAGAGCAGTGAGTGTGGGAGACTTGTGACCATTCTAGATTCTGGGAAAGTTTATTCAGTCTTGAATTGGCCTTCGGTGAAGTTCTGTGTCCCATACAGATTAATTTTGCAAGTATGGTTGTGCTGTGGGTCAGGTCATGAGGATAAGGACAAAAACCTGGCATTTGGCCTAAAACTTTAAGGCAAGCTGGTGTGCAGTGGTGTGGGGACAGGCTTGATGTGTTCAGAGCAGTTCTGAATAAGACTGTGGTAGCATTTTATATGGGTTAGAGTTTCCTACACGTCACACAGCCCTTCATGCTTAGACCATATTGCTGTATTCCAGCCTAGAAGGGATGAATGTAAAGATTACAGATTGATTTCTTATCTGCCAGGATGAAGTGAGGTTTCCTCACCCCATGGAGATACCAAGCAGCATGTTATGCATAACGTTTATGGCACGAGAGCCTTATGTGAGCCTGATGTGAGTTATTCCTGCTCCAGACCAAGCTGACCTGTTTAACATGCTGCCTTCTACAGCGGAGATTTTGGCTGAAAACCCTCCACAACCCTCCCAGATTTAAGGCCGTGCTGGGTGGGTTCTGCTTTGGCCACCTATTTGAGTCCATGCCACGGGTCAGGTGTAGTTGTAGAGGAACCAGGGAGAGAACTGATGTGTGTGGAACTCCAAAAGCAAGGGCATTACACCAACAAGGAGGGCAGCACAAGAGTTTTGGACTGGGAGCTAGGACTTCTGGGGTTTTTTTATTTATTTTTTGTGACTCAGAAATCTGTCAAACTGCTGCTTCTGGCTTCATTTTTCTCCATTTACAAAATAGAGCTACGACTGCTCAGCCCTCAGAGAGGATGCAAGGAGACATCCTGTGTACGAAGCAGACCAATATCTTCTGAGGTGACGGGACCACCTGATGATAATCTCTGGCAGTGACAGCTCTGTTTTTAACATTTCTCTTATCCCCCCTAGGCATACGCCCCGAGGCGACAGGCCCTGTCATCACCGTGACACAGTTTAACCGGTGCCTCCCCAACCCCTGCTTCCCTGGAGTGGCCTGCACCGAGACCAGCACTGGCTTCCGCTGCGGACCCTGTCCCCCGGGTTATTCAGGCAACGGGTCCCAGTGCACAGATATCAACGAGGTAAAAAACAAGTAGGACGGGCTGGGAGTCACAAAACTGCCTCGTTTTTCTTGGAGCGTTGCAGGTTTGTCTTGTGGTTATAAAGAAAAGTCTTGCGATTCCCCCTGGGAGCTGGAGTTCCACAGAAACATCATTTCACTGGAAGGAAATCTGTATCTCACCCTCCCTTAAGCTCGGTTCCATGTTGGGTTTATATCCAGTCTAGCTACATATTTCTTTCTAAAAGACACACAGGCTCAAACAATATAAATCTCTTGGTTTGTACCACACAGGAAGGTGAGTTTGGAAGACCAGAACAGTCCCTTTTGGTCTTAAAATCTTTTGAGCCTAACAGCTGATGACTTGTTAGAGATAAGATTTATTATGTGTGGAAGAGAATCAAATGCTTCCCAAATAGTCCTTTATACAATAAATCTTACCACACTACTCGTATTGCTTTACCTCTGCCATTAAATCAAACCTTGCTAGGCAGATAGTTGAAATTTTTTACTAGAAAGTTTGGCATTCCATCAAACTTACTCTCTGTGTGTATCAAGGCTTTACTCAACCATTAATTTTCCATGTCCTCCTTAGTTCTGTGGTTCCCAAAGCGTAGTTCTGTGCTCGCTGATTAGTCCACCAAGCAGTTTTAAGCGTCTTGCAAAGCCCTATCAGCTCTGTAGCATTTCAGTTTAAAAACCTGTTGAAGTTAAAAGGATCGATGAGAGATTTTGAGATTGATGATAGATCTGTTGGTCACCAAAAGGTAGGAACTGCTGGATTAATGTAATGCATCTGCCAGTAGGAAGTCAGTGAAAATAACAAAGTTTTGGAGAAAATAAAGCAAGCATAGTAGCAACTCAACCTTGGAAAGAAAATTGCTTCCCAGAGTAGTAAACAAACAACTGTTCTTGTCTTTCAAGCCCAGTGTAAGAAATGATCCAGTTCTCTGGAATCGGAGACTGCCAGGAAGGAAAGTGTGAGGTGAAGCCAGCTCTTTGCCTGGGCAATTGATATCACCTGAGAAGAATTAGTCCTGAAAGTTGATTTGTTTTACTTGTCTGCACATATTGGAACTTGGGAGAACAACTGAGATGAGGAAGCTGCATTTTCCACTTGCGAGGAAAGCCAGGAACTTCTATGCATTTTTTTGGGGTTTTCTTCTTTACAAATAGAAGCACGATAGCTGGATCTCACCCAGCACGGCCTGCTCTGAGAGCTGCCTTCACAGCCGGCCGTGAGCGAGCCTCCCTCACGGTTCTGCACAACCTCTATCTATTACAGTGCAACGCAAACCCCTGCTTCCCGAAGGTCCAGTGCATTAACACCGCCCCCGGCTTCCGCTGCGATCCCTGCCCTCCCGGCTTCACTGGGCAAATGGTCGAAGGGGTTGGACTAGCTTATGCCAGGGCCAACAAACAGGTAAGGCCCAGAAACTTTTCTGTCTCCTTCAGAAGCCGTTCGTTCTTTCCCCTCTGTAATTGAAATTCAAAGGTCTTGGAGCCTTCAAAGAAATGGGAGGGAAATGCAGGTTGACTGCATTGTGTTGGTTGTGAAGAGAAATGAGGGGAGAGACCTGCCCAAGGATGTCCCAGCACATCAACAGCAAAGTCACCTCTGCTCCAAGACCTTCCCACTGCTGAATTGATGCTGGACAGAATATGGTATCTCTGACACCTTTGTGGCTGTGAAGCCAGGCTGGGGAATCCTTCATAACAGGACACAGAAGAGTTGATGCAGCTACTGCACCCCTCCAACCCCTGCTTTCCCAACAGCTATAGACAGATTAAAGTGGGAAAAAAAACCAACCCTCCACCCAGTCTTAGTATGGTTTATAAGAACATATTGCCAAAAGCAGGAAGGGCACGTGGCCTGTGTTATTTCGAGACCTGCTAGCTGGTCACAGGACACAGTATTTGACCTTCTTGCTCCATTGACTCTCTTCTGTCCTTTTACAGTAAGGAGATACTCTGAGAGCTCGGCTCAGAGCTAAGCTGTTCTGCCAGGCTAAAATCTCTGGTGACTGTGTAGAGGGTGAAGAGCTTTGCCTGGGGTCAGGAGCATTGCTGGGATCTGGCTTGAGCTTGTCTGAAGGAAAACTTTGGGCTGTGGGTCCTAGTCAGGTGTGTCAGGGGCTTTGCTTCTGCACCTAGTGATGCCCTGACTCTGTGATCCCATCTGGTATCTGCTTAAGAGTGAAGTTCACGTCTATTTTGTTCTCCCTGGGCAGGTTTGTACTGACATCAATGAATGCGAGACAGGAGCTGCCAAAAATTGCGTCCCCAACTCAATCTGCATCAATACCCGGGTAAATATTACTGGAGAGCCTCGTGCAGATCTCTCTTCCCCAGGCTCTGGGGCCTCCGTTGGCTGTGGCTGCTGCGGAAGGTCGCAGCTAAAGTTTTCCAGGACTAGGAAGTTAGAGTTAGAGTTAATTCCCTCTTGCTTTTTCTTGCAGGGATCCTACAAGTGCGGGGCTTGTAAACCTGGCTTTGTCGGGGATCAAGTCAATGGCTGCAAGAGCCAGACAGCGAGACGCTGCCCCAACGGTGAAATCAGTCCGTGCCACGAGAAAGCACAGTGCATCGTGGAGCGCGACGGGTCCCTCTCCTGCGCGGTAGGATCCAAACCTCCCCGCCATTGGGGTCTGCTCGATCCGGCTTCCCTTCCACTTCCCTTCCACTTCCCTGGCTCTCCTGGGTCTGCCACTGCCCTCTCCTGGAGAGCAACCCTTCCCGACACACAGACCTCCTCACCTGAGCTTCCAACAGCTCTTCCAGTGCTCTCTGGAGAACTGGGCTGCTCCTGGCACCTCACAGCCGCTCTTGGTTGTTTGGGTTTGGTTTGTTTTTGTGGTTTTTTTTTTTGCCTGAAGCGCTACAAATTTGTCAGTCATGGAGCATTACACGCAGCTGAGCAGGGAGACACACTGTTGTGCTGGAGCCAAGGCGTTTTGCTGCTGCATCTGTCTTTATAATCTCAGGAACAAGGAGAGAGCTTGTATCTGAGCTATTTAAAATGCTGTTTACAGCGTAACTGTTTCTTCCAGACAATATTTTTTCCTGTAGGGTATTGTCTACCTGGATTTGCAATGTTTTGTGCTGGTTCTTGTGTAAAGGCTTCAATTTTGGAGGCGTATGGCCATCAGGGGAGCCTCATTTTGTTTATCTGCTGTCTTCCAGTGCCTCGTGGGGTGGGCAGGGAACGGCTACGTCTGTGGGAAGGATACGGACATCGATGGAGTCCCCGATGAGAAGCAACGCTGCTCCGACAAAAAATGCCGCAAGGTAAGATGCAGTTTTCTCATGTTTTGCTGGAAACAGTGCGTCAGAGGGATGTCTGACCAGAACTGCGTGACTCTGAGTTGAGAGAAGGCCCCTCGTGCTGTGAGGGGGCCCAGCCTTCGGAACTGCAGCTAAATGACAGGCACAGCTCATTAGCAGGCCTTTTGTCACTTTTCTTTCAGGATAACTGCGTGACTGTCCCCAACTCTGGCCAGGAGGATGCAGACAGGGATGGAATTGGAGATGCTTGTGATGATGATGCTGATGGAGATGGGATATTAAATGCTGAGGTTTGAATTCCAATGCTTAAGCTCTGCCATACCTAAATGTACCCAGAGGACCTGCAAAAAGCTGCCTAAACCTTTAATGTGAATTTAGAGACCCTGCAGGTCACGGTGTGCAATGTTTCCTTTTCATCTGAAGACTAAAAACAAGCAGACAGGAGAGAACATCACGGCACTCAAGGGACTTTACAAGTCACGGTCCCCTGAGAGTTAGAGACTCTCTCCAGCTTGGCCAAGCACTTGGTTGGAGATATTTTCAGGTGCTGTTGATATTCCCCAAAAAGGCAGTGACAGGGCTGAATAGAAGAAACCAAGACTGGCTGTAGACAGGCTGCTGCTCACATACCCCAGAACCTTTGTCTTTTGGGGTCACGTATCCCAGAACCTTTGTCTTTCCTGGTCATGTACCCTAGAACCTTCGTCTTTCCTCACACACTCGGTGCCAAACGTTTCCCCCCAGCCCGTCCCTCTCTCCCGCAGGACAACTGCGTGTACACACGCAACACAGACCAGCGCAACACGGACAAGGACAACTTTGGCGATGCCTGTGACAACTGTCGCCAGGTGAAGAACAACGATCAACGGGACATCGATGGCGACGGGAGGGGAGATGAGTGTGACGATGACATGGATGGAGACGGTAAGAGCAGCTGGAGAGGTGCATATACACCGAGCTAAGAACCAGAAAGCTCTTCAGCACACAGCTAGAGGTCCTCACGGCAGGAACCAGCCTTCAGGGGCTTGAGCTTTACAGGTGTAGAACTAATTTCTGATGAGATGAAGCACAGCTCAGTTCTTAAGATGCCAAGCTGAGCAGTCAGACCAGCATCCTTCACAGGTCAGCTCCTGCAGGGTTTAAAGACCTGTCTTCAGGACAGCGCTAACCATTTTTATTAGCACTTCTATTGTGCACAGTCACATCAAACCTGTGTCAGACTTAAGAAAGAAAGATGTACCGTGAGAACTGAGCTCAGCCCAGACAAGGGCACTACTTTGTGCTGCAATTTAAAGTTAGGAAGAAGTGTGGGAACATCCGAGTCGTCGGCAGCTACTGGCTCAAGGGAGCATGTGTCAGGGCTGTCTTCTGGGGGAGGAAAGAATCCTGGCAGGCTTTAGAAACAGTCTGTGGGCTAATGATGCTGTATTTGCACAAAGCCTGCTTTCAAAAGCCAGAAATCACAACTACTGCTGGCCCGAGACACGCTGTATTTATTTACAGAGTATTTCTAGTGCATCTAGTTGCTGTTTGGGTCTGGCTCCATCCTGCCAAGCGGATCCCTGCTGGCAGGATTTGCTGGTGCTGTAGGTAAATGCAGAGACGAGGGAAGTGAAGTCACACAGGTCACCAATTATATTGTTCCTGTCCCGTCTCGGACCCTTGAAAAGGCACCGTCTAAATCTTCCATGTCAAACAGCCAAAATTAACCTTGACTTGTTCTCTGATGATGTAGACGTCTGCTCTAGAGGAAAAAGACTCTGTCGCGGTTTAGGGAACCGCAGACAATTTCATCTCCATCCTCTTGGCCTCTCGCTTCTGCTCAGATACGGTGCCAGTTTGGGACGTTGGGACACAGTTCAGGACGTTTCCTCTCTGGTTCGTGTGCAATAGCACACTCAGTTGTCCATCACAATGCAGTTTTAAGCTAAATTAAACATGAAGAGTATGTTTTAAGATCAGTTCCTGCTGATCTCTTCCACCCTCCAGACCTGCTGGGATGTAACTTAAATTAGAAGTGTGTAAAATGTACAGAAAAATTGAAATTGTTGCTTTATTACATGAATTTAACTGTCCTAGATTTTTGCTAGCTCTTACCTCCAGAAGAGATCTTGCTGCCTAGACCTTCATAGCCCCATTGCCTTGATGGCTCCACTTTGCATGTTTTACAGGGATCAAAAACCCCATGGACAACTGTAAGAGAGTTCCCAACCCCGACCAAAAAGATGCCGACGGTGACGGGGTAGGAGACGTGTGCGACAGCTGCCCCACCGTCAGTAACCCAGACCAGGTGAGTGACCTCTCGTGGTCCCATGGGTTCATTTCTCTCCCTCAAGACAGCGATTTGTGTCATCAGCCCAAGGGCTGCACCCCTGGGGACTCACCGAGGTTGCCATCCTGCAGTCCAAAAGCACAGCCCCGTGAGATGAAAGGCCCTGGTGTGTAGAGGAGGCAGCAGAGGGGAAGCCTGGGCTCTGCCCTCTCGCCTCCTCCCCTGCCCAGCTCCTTAGAGTTCATCTGGGGCGACCTGTAAATAAACCCCGCAGAAGGAAAGCTCCCGCTGCCCTCAGTGGTGTTTTCAGTCCGAATGACCATGGCACCGAGGCTAATAACCACCTCTCCTTCTTCTCACTGCCTAATCATCCTCTTATCTAGGGAAAGTTTAAATTATTATTGCTTTCTTTTACTAGAAAGATACCGATCACGATCTGGTGGGAGATGTCTGTGACACCAACCAGGACAGGTGAGAGCCTGCTGCAAGAGCTATACTTAAATTGCACGAAATCTTGGGGATGGGGAGTGGGGAGGGCACGTGCTGGCAACGCCACGAGAACCCAACCTCTTTTTATCAGACAGAGAAGGTGGAATTGTCTTCAGCCCTCTAAAAACCTCACCACTGGAATATGGCCCAAAGGCCAGCGGGTGGCAGCAGGTTTGTGTGTCACTGGCCACCGCGCTCAGATTTGATCACAAAGTTGGAAAATTGGAATATTTGCTCACACAGTTGGAATATTTTCAATCTCTTGTTTGTGTAACTAATCGCTTATGACTTTATAAGGCTAAAAACCGCCAACTTCTGCTGTCTTGTTGAGGATCCCAGCTCCTAGAAAGCTGTTACTTGCTTATTTTAAAAGCAGATGTCAGTGGATAATCTTCACCTGTCACTTTCTCCACCAGTGATGGCGATGGCCACCAAGATTCCCGGGACAACTGCCCGACAGTGCCCAACAGCTCCCAGGTGGACACAGACAACGATGGGCTGGGAGATGAGTGCGACGATGACGACGACGATGATGGGATTCCAGATGTGAAACCTCCAGGCCCTGACAACTGTCGCCTTGTCCCTAACCCTGGCCAAGAGGACTCCGATGGTAAGAGAGATGGGTGTACCTTAGCTCTGCTTGGGGGGGTTCTTCTGTTCCTGGTGGCCTGTGCGTGTTGGTCCCACCTCTAGAGACACACAGGATCTCCTCAGCACTAACTTGAGACAGTCCCATGTCATTTTCCCGGTCTCCAATAATCCTGATATCAGGCTTATGTCTGGGAAAAGTTCTCTTCCCAAAGTGTCTACATTATGAGGTGTGTTTTCTACTCACAGCATCTCCACAAGCAAAAGAAGCCTCAGGGATTCCTTGCAGCTGACTTAAAGGAAGAGCTTTGAGTGCTCTGAACACCTCAGCCCTGTGTAGACACGGCTCCCTTCAACTGTGCCAGCCAAAAACTCACCGAGAAAACTCGGGTGCAAGGGGCAGGAGAAATTAATGACAGCTCGTTTCTCCTTCTCTTCCATGGTGCCCACAGGTGATGGCGTGGGAAACCTCTGTGAAGATGACTTTGACAGAGACATGGTGATCGACAGGATTGACGTGTGCCCGGAGAACGCAGAAGTGACCCTGACGGACTTCAGGGCTTTCCAGACGGTGGTGCTGGACCCCGAGGGCGATGCACAGATTGACCCCAACTGGATTGTCCTCAACCAGGTGGGCAACCGCTCCAGGAGGGGGCCAGTGAGTCGGGGGCCACGAGCCTGTGCCGAACGGGGTGCAGTTTTCATTCCAAGACCCTGCAGGATTAATGGTGCTGACCAACCCCGTCCTGACCCTCGAGTCTCTCCCCAGTCACTGATCAACAGGGAAGTTGGTACCTTTGGAATTTTATTAATGAGTCAACTTTCGTCTTTCTCAGGGCATGGAAATTGTCCAGACCATGAACAGCGATCCTGGCCTGGCTGTAGGTGAGACATTTTTATCCTGTTGGAAAACTTATCGCTCGTTAACCGCGTCCTTCTCTGCTCAGAGCGGCTTTTACGAGTATTTCAGAGGCTGCTTAATGATTCCATCCACCTCCTGGGAAAATAGTCTCTGTAGCTGGCAGAGCCTTCAGATTCAGCTTAGCAAAATCCACCTCCTCCGTCTGGATCTGGGAAGAAATGGATCTGGTTTGTTGTAGAAGAGAGTATTTGTTTTCCTTCCGCTGGCAGGTTACACGGCATTCAACGGCGTGGACTTCGAGGGCACGTTCCACGTCAACACGGCCACGGACGACGACTACGCTGGCTTCATATTTGGCTACCAGGACAGTTCCAGCTTTTACGTGGTCATGTGGAAGCAGATGGAGCAGACGTACTGGCAGGCAAACCCCTTCCGAGCGGTGGCCGAGCCTGGAATTCAACTGAAGGTAAAGAATTCCGGATTTGCGCCTTTTTCTCAGCCGTGCTGCTGGGACGCACGAGCGGCTACGCTCAGGCCTTTACCCACACGTCTTACCGGCCTCCTCCCTGCTTTAGGCGGTGAAGTCTAAGACGGGCCCGGGCGAGTACCTGCGCAATTCCCTCTGGCACACCGGAGACACCACCGACCAGGTCAAGCTGCTGTGGAAAGACCCTCGCAATTCCGGCTGGAAGGACAAGACCTCGTACCGCTGGTTCCTGCAGCACCGGCCCCAGGTCGGGTACATCAGGTGAGGGCTTTACAGCAGCCTTCACGCAGCCGAGGGGAAGTTTAACGCACCAAAGCGGCACCTCTCCTGCGGTGAGGAGGAGGAAGAGCGTCTGAGCGAGGAAGAGGTTCCTCCAGGGAGGTACCGTTGTCCCCCTCGTGTCCTTCACACGCTCCTTCTCTTCCAGAGCTCGCTTCTACGAAGGCCCTGAGGTCGTAGCAGACACTGGAGTCGTCCTTGATACCACCATGCGAGGAGGACGCCTGGGAGTCTTCTGCTTCTCCCAAGAGAACATCATCTGGTCCAACCTGCGTTACCGCTGCAACGGTGAGTTACTTTCGAAGCTCAAATACAGGCGTTTTGGCCATTTTGCTTTCAAGGTGTGAATTTGTTCTCGGGCAGCCTGATGTCGCGCAGCAGCTTATTCTAGTCCTGATTTCTGGTTCTGTTTCTCATCCGTATTTGCTTTAATCTCACCTTCCTCAGACACCATTCCGGAAGACTACGAAACCTTTCGAGTGCAGCAAGACTAACTCCCACCTAAACGTCTCTCCAGCCAAAGCCAATCTCGCTTTAATTAAAACCCCCTCCCCGTGCTCAGCTGCCCCGTATCGCTCCGGTATAAAGAATCCTGAGGACCTGTAGGTACCGTACCACTGCCCCCGCGCCGCGTGGCAACGCCTCTCCCGGCCCCTTTCCCACAACGGCAACTTCCTTTAAACGCTACCCAAAAAAACAAAAAAGAAAGGCCCCTGGGAGGGCGGAGGCGTAGACAGCGAGTGTGGACAGAAGCCCCTGCTGTAAACACTAGTTTTTCTACGCCGCAAGGAGGAAAAAATAAAAAAAAATAATAATTAAAGAAGTGCTGAGGAGCTGCCTGCGGGAGCTGGAATCGTTCGAGTGGGTTTTAGCGCGGATGAGGCCCAGGAAATCTCTTTCCCGACTCAAAGGCTCTCACATGTGAACGTTGGTCTCTTTTTTCGAGCCCGAGAAGGACCCAGGGAGCAGCCCATCGACAAGTTGCTCACAAAACATTTTAAAAAAATAATAATAATAAAAAAAAAAAAAAGCACTTTAAGGAGAGTATCTTTGTTCTGGATTGTGGGATAATAAATACTTTGGAATGTTGGATAATAAATACTAGATTTCTCCTTGGTCACGCGCACGTTGCTCTTTCCTCTTCTCAAATCCCTTTCCATACAGACGCGGAACAGAGAAACCCCCCGAAGCCGAGGGGAGCCCCCGGCCGAGGCCAGAGCTTCGGGGGCAGCTCCAGGGCCCGGGGCCACTGTCTGAAGACCCTCCCTCCCCTCAGAGCGTCCTGCCCGGTGCAGTTAGTTCTAGAACCATAAATCCTTGATTTATGCTTGATTTATTGTACAACTCCGCACTGGGGCTCCCACAAAGAGCCGAGGAACCGAGAACCGCAGCCGTTGGTGTCTCGGGTGCTGCCCTGAACTGGGAAAAGGGTTTTTCCACGGTTGGTGGAATCCCCGGGCCCTTCCAGGCAACCCCCGGGCCAGCACTTCCCTCCTGAAAAGCCAGAGTTCGGTTTTCACAGCTGTAAGGAGCCAGCTTACCCAAAATTAAGGTGATTTTGCTGTTTCTTTATAAACACGAGCGCTGAAAACACCGATATTTCAACGGGAAAAACCCATCAGTCAAAAAGCAAACAAAGGACAAAGGAAACTGAAGGAAAAGCTGAGCAGCCAGAGACAAAAACATTTCAACTTTTATTACATTTCATTTACAAATAATGCAAAGGTACAAAGACAAAAGCCTTCACACAAAGGGGAAAAAAAAAAAAAAGGGAAAGGATTGAAAAGAATGTACATTTAGTTGAGCTGCTTTTTCACATCGTTTCTCAGATTGCGAACACTTAAAGCCAACTTCAGCTTTTTCCACTTTTACTTCTAGAAAACCACAATAAATAGGACATTTTTTTTTTTTTTAACGTCGCCGGGGTCAAGTTTTGCAGAGCTCCTGTGCCACCACCGCTGGGGCTGGGTAGAGGATTGCATATATCGGTGAAATAACCCACAAGTTATTTGAATAGAAAAAGTTTCGCTTGTGAAGAACAGGAGATTCTACTGTCCCTGAAAATGCATAAATCTGACCTTTTTTTCCCCCCCCAAGCTCAATGAACCGCGTGGAGTTTCTGGTTGTAGCTGCCGGGCTGTGAGAGAAGCTGCCAAAAGCAGCTGCATTTAGTTTTATTTAATAAAAAAAAAATAAAAATCAAACTTCTCCCTTCACGAGCACTAATACCTTTAAACTTCCATTTCTACGAAGAAGCTACAAGTATCTAAACCTTCTAATTCCTCCCCAAAAGAAAACCTCGATATCTACTCTCCTGTTAGTTAGCAGTGGACTGGGATACGCTATGTAATGGTCGGACTCGTGCCTGAATATATGAATATTCATGCCCTGAATATTCATGACCCAGTGAGTAAAGAAGGGTTTAAGCAAACTCTATCCCCCCTGCAACGTCCCGCCCCATAAATATGATCATATAAGATTTATGTTCGTCCTCTACTCTGCAAGAACAAAAGCTTCACCTATTTAATGTCTTAGAAATTCTTTAATGTCTTAGAAATTCCAGAATTGGGCCAAGCTCCGTCTCTCCCATCCCAGCGGCGGGATATTTGGGAACCCTTCGCTTTTCTTTCCCGACAAAGAGCCCGGAGGAGATTTGGCTGAATCCACAGCTCGCTCCGGTCGCGCCGTAACTCAGCTCCGCTTCCAGGAGCAAGATCAAGCCCGAAGGACTTAAACCTTCCCTAACGGTTCTGAAGGAAACACCCACAACCCCAGTTCCTCAATCAGACCTAGAAATTGAGACTTTTCCTCCCGTTTTTCCTAGAAAAATGTAGGATCGAACACCCCGCGGGAGGCGCACGAGGAACCTCGCGTGTCCCTGGGCAGAGGGAGAGCCCCTGGCTCCCGCAGCGTCCCCGGGACGTCACCACCCGCTTCGCTCCTTACCTGTGTGTGCACCCCCCTGAGGTTCCTCAAACACCAACCTCTCCCCGCCGCCCGAAGCTTCACCCCTCCCCATCACCCAATTACCACAAATTAACCTTATTGAGGGAAAAACACACACACGGGAAGGGAAGAACCGAAGGGGGGGAGCGGGGGGACGAACCCGCAGCAGCTTAAATTTAATTTAGCAAAATTTGTGCCTGGTAGAGAACCTTCCCGGGGGCACAACAGCCCTTTCCCCATCACTTGGCATTTTCCTCGTTAAAACCCCAACGAAGAACCTCTCCCTTTCCTCAGAGAACAAATTTTCAAGCTTTCTCTGCTCGAGGCCGTATCCCTATTTAATGCAGAAGATGGGAAAAAAACAAATGGGAGCTGATGACCCGGGAAATTTCCACCCGCTGTGTGCCCCCCACCCCGGGCTCGTGGGGGTCTGAAAACACGGAGCAGAAGCACCGAATGCCATCGGCTGTCACCGCAACTGTCACCTCCCAGCGCACCCCAAAATTTCCCCCGCGCCCCAGAGCCCAGCTTCGCTCCGACCCCCCGCCCCGTCACACACACAAAAAACCAAAAAAAAAAAAAAGAAGGAGAAAAATGCCATCGAACAAAACCTCAATTCAACACAGATTAAAAATAAAACCCCACGATTTTAAGAGGAACGAGACTGGAAC
>JAOXJK010000014.1:4624513-4664227 GCA_025774025.1 Xenus cinereus
CCACCCTCACACCAAACAAGTTCTTCCCCACATCTCAGCTCCATCTCCCCTCTTTCAGGGTCAAACCCTTCCCCCTCGTCCCATCGCAGTGGGTACAGGCCACAAGCTGTCATATAACAGAGTTCTTTGGAAGCTGGAGAGCTCTCACTTCTCTGGCAGCGTAACTGGGAGGTGATCACCCACCCCAGCACACATCTTTTAGAGGAATAAGCAGAGGTTTAGGAGCGTGTAGGACGGATTCTCGGGCAGGGCTGGAGCGAGGGCTGTGGCTGTGGGAGGTGCAGGATGAACTCCGGTCACCACGGCGGCTCCGCCGGGCACGTCCTGCAGCCCTGCAGGAAACATCCCCACTTATTGCTTAAACAGAAACTTTGCTTCTTACTCACACGATTCCCCTGACAAATACACCCAAAAAGGAAGGGAAGCCGTGAAGGGTGGCACCCAGCACGTGTACAAAAACGTGCCAGAAACTACACGTTGGCCAAGCCTTCTCCTCCGGCGCTGCCTTCCCTCTTCCCAGCCCACATCGCCCTGGGAGGGACCACAACCGCTGTCGCGCTCCCCGGGTATTTCTGGCTTTGACAAACAGGCGTCGGAACGGGCTGGTGGGGCTCGCTGGGCTGGGCTTTCAGGGCCTGGAGAGTGGTTTTTGTTGCCAGCCTGCTTTTTCCAGGGATGAATCACACGACGGTCAGATGGTGGCCGCGCTGGGGGGTGTCCCCGCGGGGGGTGACCCATGGGGGTGTCTCTGCTCCGCTGGCAGAATCCTCTGGGGGTCAGAGCCGCCTCCTCTCCTGCCCCACGCCGTAAGGAAGGAGCCAAGAATGAAGCTTTCAGCTAATCTGTGGGAGGCACAGAGGGTGCAAAAATGTCCTTCTGCGATGGACGGAGCCATCTTTTTGCTTCTTTCCAACAGAGTTGTCTCTCTTTCATTAAGGAAGGCTGACAAGTGGCTATTTTTACCCTTCCCCTGAGGATCAGGGCAATACAGCCCGAGCAAGATCACCAGCAGCTGAGTGGGTTCAGCAAGAAAAGAGCCATTCAAGTACCCTTTTTCCTGCCCATATATTTAATCCCCTGCTGTAGGCTCCAGTTGGACATAGGATACCGGGCTTGGAAAAGTTTTGGGCTGATCCTATGTGTGCTTCTCATCCTCCACTCGCTTCAGCTTTATTTTGGCTGCTCAGTGACTGGAACATTAAAAGACAAATCAACCTGGGTTCCACCATGAATCCCTCAGTTTGAATAACTCAGTGTTTCTCAGATGAGAAAGGAAAAGCTCCTTTTCTTGTTTTCACGCTGGCTGGCAGCGATACCTGGCAGACAAACTGACATCTACGGGTGCCAAGATAGGAGCTGCGATGGAGGAACAAGCGGAAGGGAGATACAGGGGGACCACTAACCCAAACCAGAGACAGATCAGCAAATTGCCATCAGGAGAAGCGCTCACATCTTCCTCATGACTGTGTTTGCCCAGGTTTTGATATTCCAGCAGTTGGTGGTGAGAGTAAGAAAGAGCAGACATCGCTTCTCGGGCCGCAACGGGACCACATCCCAGTCCATCTGCTCCGACTGGACTGGTGTGAGGGAAGCAGCACGGGATTTATGGGGCCAGGGAGGCTCAGGGAGAGGGTGTCTGGCTCCAGAGCACCGATACCGCGCTCCTGGAAGAGAAAGGGCTTCTCACTGCCCCAGGGACAGCTTAGAAATCAAAACAGCTTCCTCTCTTCAGCGAGGTCTGAGTTTAGGCTTCAACATGTGCTATAGGACACGTTTCAAAGCATTTTTGCCTTCATCTTCAAATTTTTGTGAGTCTGCGGTGCAGCACATCTCAAAGAGCTCAGCTCCTCTCACCACCGTGCTTACAAAATGTGGAGATCTCCACCTCATGTAGACCAAAACCTCTTCTGCCTCCAACTCCATCCCTTCCCTCTTGCCTCACAGTCAGAAAACAAGCTCTGCCGGGCTGGACACACCTTCCTCCCCTGTTTAGTCATTCCCTAACACTAAATGCTCCTGCTGTGTGACTGGGAACACCTCTATGTTCTCTATTATAAAAGAACATACAGGAAGTCACCAAGTCACTCTATTTTTGATACCAGAGCTGTTCAGAAATACATATTTTCTCCCAAACATTCACTACAAATATAAAACCTGAGACAAAAAAAAAATCCATTTAAATGAAAATCCCCATTCCCTCCCCATTTATAAAGGAGCTTTTCCTCCAGAGGCCCAGTGGGAGCCCTTCAGAGCCAACTGCCTCCTGTTAAGTGTCTGCACACCACCAGTACCATAGGCCCTTGATCCTAATTGGCACCCTTGGGTGCCATCGTTATGTAAATGAGCAATAATCCTTCTTCACTTCCTGGCACAAACAGTTATTGCAGGCTCTGCTGCGCCATTAAGCACTGCCCAGCTTGCTCCAAAACGGCTGCACTTCGAGGGATGATTCCCTTAAAATACTTCCCCTGGACAACCTTCAGAGCTGCCCCAGGATTCCCGTTTGCAAAGAGCCCCGGGATCCTGAAACAGATACGAGGTTGGCTTGGAAAGCACCAGGTAAACCAGTCACAGAAGGTAAGGAGCTGGGTCTGGCCGCAGAGGGACGTCCAGTTATTTCCTTTGCTGCAGCAGTTGGAGGCTGCAGCTGCACCACGGGATCTCCCGGGTCCCCTCTGCAGGTCTGTGCTCCTGCCTTGCCCTGACGTCCTACCCAAATAAAGCCAGGCACTGTATTTCTTCCCAGTTCCATACTGGTTTCCATGCGGATAGAGCCCTGACACTTGGGCTTACGGGAAGCTGCGGTGTTCGGCAGAAGGTCTTTTACCTGGGCAGTGAGAGAGATGGGACCGGCACCATGTTGTGAGCGTGACCTGCTTGAGAGGCATCAAACAAGCAATAAAAAACCCAAGAGAGTGGCCCTGGTGCCTAAAGCCGCCTGTTGGGGGGCTCCTTCCCCAGCAGGGCCCTGCCACGGGCCGTACGTAAAACACAGGTACCTCCATCCATCGCCCACCCGTCAAATACAAAGTCCAGGGAAAACGTCTGGGCAGTATGAGGGACAGAACTCGCACTCCTGCACCTTCTGACAGACTTCTCCTGAGCTAAAGTAATTTAAATTTCACCTGTTTTAAAAAGGCTGTGACTCACAGAGCCAGGTGTAGTGTCCACCCAGGGCACAACAGGGTGCAAAACCACCGACCACGTCTGTGGGTTCCACAGGCTGCAGCCCAGGCCGTGCCCAGACACAGCAAGAAGAGATGCTGAATCCTTTCTGTGGGCAGAAATACATTATGCTTTTTCTATTCTACATAATTCCTTTGTCTTGGGACTCGGCGGAGACTGGTATTTCTGCACCCGCAGCTCTGAATGGGTGTTTCAAATAGGACCCAGCGTTGGGACTGGTGTCCTTCCAGCCAGCGTTAGGAATAATATTTGGAGACTGTTTTGGTTTTGTTGTTATTTTTTTTTGGTTATTGTTGTTACATATTTTATATATTTATATATAACAAATAAAATATTTGTTATTTTCCCCTCCAAAAATAAATATTTTTGGAGAAAAAAAAAAAAATAAGGAGACCGGTAAATATGTGCCAATTTCACCACATTTTTCACCTTAAACCAAAATGAAGATGGAAGTGCTTTGCTTGCAGAAGCAAAGGGCTCTGAGAGATCCCTCTTGGTAAGAGAAACCAGGGGAACCCCCAAGAGCTGTCACAGCCCCCCCAGCCCCTGGTGCTGGACACGGGGGCTACTGACCCCCCTGGCCACGGGGAACAAACCCCAGACCGGGGGAGCAAACGTACCCAACTGCAAAAGACTGAATTTCTGAAGAAATAGCCCCACAAAAGCCCGTCTGCGCAACAAGGTTTAATGGGAGGCGATGGAATCAAAGTGATTCTGTTTCCCAGGATAAACCCCTACAGGAGTTTTCATCTTCTCATCCTTAAAACCCCTGACAAGAACAAAGGGAAAATCTGAATCAGCCTGGAAAAGCTACAGCCGGGATGCCTAGACCCCAAGCAGTGGTGTATCCATAGGAAATGCACTCTGCAGACTGGAAAAAGCTGGAAAAAACCCCCAAACCCCACAGGTTCGGTCTCTAAGGAAGGGAAGAGCCCCGAGCCCTTCAGCGAGTGACTGGGAGCCTGTCACTCGGCTGCGGCACCGCGGCTGTAAGAGGGTTAACTCCCCGCTGCCTCGGCTCTCAGCAACGGGAAAAACTCAGACTAGATGGTGACAAACCAGCCAAAGGATTTAGTTACACGTTATACTGCTATATACGCTCCAAAGAAAATTAAATGAAAATTGAGGGGGAAAGACCCACGGTGTTTCAAAACATAAATGAAAATGTTTCATTGCAAAAGGTTTAAGTTCGCCTTCGGTTTCAGGTTTTAACTTCTTTTTTTCTCGGGAACGAAAACTTAATGAAACTTGCAGGGATTTTTGAAAGGGTTCAGTGTTGTTAATTCTGGGAAAAAAAAAAAGAAAAAAGAAAAAAGAAGGAAATTGTGCCAGTCTTCCCACTGAGCTGTATCAGGTTTATCGCTGCCTGTCCAAGTTCCCAAGGCTATAGCCTCCCAGAAGCACTCCAAATGTCTCCTTTACCACAAGCCTGGCCAAAAAAACCAACTCAATATCCCCTGAGAAGACTCTTCCCCAGCTAAAATTCACCAAATGCTCTACCCACAGCCCAGGCTTTGAGTTTCAGGTGTATCTTCCCCAGATCCTAAAGATGTACCTGCTGCGATTCCCCTGGATCCAGGAAAGCTGGGGAGGGACTCGTGATCAGGGAATGTGGTGACAGGATGAGGGGGAAGGGTTTGACCCTGAAAGAGGGGAGATTGAGATGAGACCTGGGGAAGAACTTCTTTGGTGTGAGGGTGGTGAGAGCCTGGCCCAGGTTGCCCAGAGAAGCTGTGGCTGCCCCATCCCTGGAGGGGTTCAAGGGCAGGTTGGACGGGGCTTGGAGCAACGTGTTCTGGTGGGAGGTGTCCCTGCCCAGGGCAGGGGGTGGCACTGGGAGGTCTTTAAGGTCCCTTCCCACCCAAACCAGTCTGTGATTCTATGAAATCACTGCGTTTTAACAGCGTTCAAATAGTAGCGTTGGTAAACAAAAAGGCAATTCACCAGCTATTGAAAAACTCTGGAACTGAATGAAACTGCGAACAAGATGAGACACCGGTAATGCATGAGGCACACAGAGTTACAGTGAGACAACTATGGGTCAGTAATGGAGAGACTCAACTAAAAACAAACACAAGAAGCAAGGCCTGTGGAAGCACAGAGTCCCTTACTTGAGGGGAGCTGCCAGGAGAGAAGCCTTGATTGGAGACAGGAGAGGTGGGAGACTGGTTGGCTGGGGAGCCAGCATTACTGCGGTACTGCTGGAGTGAAGCCTACAGAACAACACAGAATTAAAGACCATGGGATTGATGGAAGGTTGGAAAATTCTCAAACTTCTGGCGCGCACAGCTGGAGGAAGCTGGGAGAAACCATCCTCTTCAGCAACTCTCGCGTCTGACCGAAGGGCTGAGAGCAGGGCAGGGCTGTCGTACAAGCAAAACTGGTGAAATGTTTCCTCACTGTTTTCAGTTACGCTCAATTTAAAAAATAATAAAAAAAAATCTGGTCAGCCAACGATTTAGGGGAAAAAAAAAAAGTCTTGAAAGCTGGGAATAACTCAAAAATAATGTAATTTATCCTTTAATTCAGCTGCCGTACCCACACATCCTTAACCTGTGTTTACACTGCTCTGGGAAATCCTCCTTGTTTCACTCTGCCTAGTCCTGAACATCCCGGGTGTGTTCTCAGGACTGAAGTGTGTAACCTGGAATCCTTCTCAAAGCTGCGTTTTACCCCAGGACACGGAACAGACACTGTCTGAGAATTCACACGACGTTCTGCAGGTTTATATTACTGATATTTACATTGTTCTCAGTCTTCTTGAGAACACATTTTCAAAGATTTATCTTTTTTTTGGTCATAAAGAACCCTGGATTTGAACAAATTAATGATCTTAACGGCATTTAAGGAGAATGGTGCACTAATTAACATAGACAGTACAGCTTTTCTCATTGTACTTCCTTTAGAAATTAACATCGAGGTAAACCTGCAATCCAGGTTCTAAGAAAAAGAGTAATTTAACCAGAGAGCTCTTCAGTGTGGGAGAACGCTGCCCCACCAACGCTTCCTGACACGCAATTCTGGAAATCTCAAAATAAAATACATCTTTGTAGCCCTGCATTGCTTCTTACACACCTTAAGCAGCTATCCAAACTACAGCAAAATGAATTTCAATATTGCTTTACAAAAACTAGAGGTTGCTGGTGAGACCGTAACACAGCTCAGACGGCTTTTCAATAAACTAGTGTTAAACTTAAGGTTATTAATGAATGATTTCAGTTGCTTTAAAAGACAAGCACAGCACCCTAAAAGTTAAGGTCGTAAAGAAGTTCAGGATGAGGAAAGCAACACAGAAAGCAAAGAATGAAAATCAGAATAATCTGTAGCTATGGGAGTATTAGAATCAAATCGTGGGGACACATTTTGAGGAGGTTTTCCCACTGCTGGATTTGTCCTTCCCTCTTCCCCTTCCAACCCGGAAAGGGAAGCAGCTTCTTTCAAGAAGCACTAATCGGTACAAACCATTAAAAGATTTCATCCACTAATTAAAGCCACGATCAAGTGCTAGGATCAATAGATACTGATTTCTTCTCATTCTCAAACCAATTACTGTCACTACGACACTGCCAGGAGGACACAAGAGGTCAGACAACCCAGATCCTACGCAGCAGGGCAGAAGAAGCAGAGAACAAGCTGTGAAATTCTTCCCTCAGTAGCCTGGAACCCTCCTCCTGCTCTGCATTTTGGGCTTTCGTGTGCTGAGACAGAGAGAACATTTCATACCAGACCATGTTAAAACAAGCAAGAAAAGAAATCTGTCCATAAATCCTCGGTATCCGAATGCACACACTCCGTTTCTTCTGCGCACCCGAAGGCAGCCACAAATCCAATTTTTGAAGGTAGTAATGTATGGTCTAAAAGTCCTTAAAATAAAGGGGTTCTAAATATAGGAAGTATAGAAAATACCCGGTTCTCTCCAACTTTTGGAAAATGTTTGTTAGCAGGTTTCTTTATCGAATTTCTGTTAGCTCCTCCCTCCGGTCTCTAGCACAGCGTGTAACGTACCCTGTGCTGGGGGTGCGTGACATTTAACAGCCTGAAAACCTATCAGTGCAACGGCAGCAGCAAGATATAAAATAAATGCTGATGTATTTAAGCTGGTCCGATCAAACACAGAGTTTTAAGTGACACCGTTTTATGAAACTCTGGCCTCTCTAAATGTACATTAAACCCCAATTTTCCTCAAGGAAAAAAACATTTAAATGTGGATTTAACCAAAAATCTTTCTACGTCTACTTCAGGCTCTGCTTAAAAGCTTAGATGTTACAAGGGCTGCTCAGCTAATCCCTGCCACTACGCTGCATTTTTCCAGGTTTTCCAAAGGAAAGCTCTCTCCCTTCCAGCCCTGCCCGTGCTTACCGAGTTGATGTCTATTCCCATGGAGGGCTGGGTCTGGCTGCCCGGGGGGGACTGCGGGATGGTGGAGGGGACGGTGACGGAGAGCGGCGGGAGCTGCGTTCCTCGCTGAAGGCCCGAGCTCTGCATGAGAGGAGTGTTCTGAGGCAGGGTACTCGCCACCTGGGGCGGCTGCTGCTGCTGCTGGGAAGTTGTCTGGGTAAAAAACGGGTAGGGGGGAAGCTGCTGCTCCAGAGACAACGCATCCATAGCCACGGCCTGAAAAAGAACAATCAAGATCATCCGCGCTGGCAGGTCATTTCGTTTTCAAGCACATCAAGTTTCACCCCAAGCGAACTTGTACTAAGTCAATCTCATCTTGCATTTAAAAAAATCTTACCAAAAGATTCAGATACAGTCAAGAACACGTTTAAAAAAATCTTAACATCACCCCCAGTGTACAATAAACAAATACTCCAAAAGCCCAGCTGAATGCCTGGGTCAGGAATTGACAACCCAGGCAGTTGCGGAGTCACACTTATGAAATCAATTTAAAAAGCTAATTGAGCTTCTCTCATCAATTAGAGAAGTGTCTTTCACAACTAACTTTGGGACAATACCGTTACAGAAAAGTGTCCCAATAGATGTTTTTTATCACAGTTCTAGAAAATCAAAAGTAAAATCCGTCCCCTCTACAAACCACTCCCCTTTTTAAGGCTCTGAATTAATGAACACATTTAAGGAAGAAAATTACAGACCAAGAGAGATGAAGTTACAGCCGGCTCCTCCCCAGGTAGAGTGAAACAACTCACCTGGGATTGAAAAAAAATTAATTCTCCAAGTAAGTTCCTACCTGAGTGATCGGTGACAGAGGGGAGAGCGTCGGAGACATCTGCTGTGACTGTGGTCGCCGAGAGTCCGTGCCCAGGGACAGGGGACTGACAGTCGGCTGACGGTGCTGCTGGGAAGGGGCTGGCGTCGTCGTCATTCCTGCCAGGAAGGGAAAAAAACCACGGCTCAAACGGGAACAGAGCAATGGATTATTGATACTTGTACAGAGGTAATTACCTAAACGATGAAAAATGAAAGGCCTAAGTGGACAACCACTTAATGCAAAGTGCTGAATGCGCCTTGGCCAATCAGGCTGAAAGTCGTTAAATAATTTACAATTAATTTTGTCGGGCTGAAGAGCATCAGGGTGGCAGAAAGATCCCTGTGGTTTATCCTGGACCAGGATTCGTGCACAGAATCTGACTCTAAACCAAAACAGGCAGAGCAGCTTCAGGGCTTTACAAAAAACCACAGGTATCGTTCTCGCTCCCGGGCTGCACACACTGATCCCAGGAAAAGCACATTCTGCTCCATTTGTAAGGGCTGAAACTTCAGGAAGAAGATAACAGATCATATAACAAGGCTAATCAGAAGGCACTTGAGATATTATAAAAGCAAACACTTATTTAATGGAAAATGCAGAAGAAAAACTGGTTACACAGGAAGCACTCCATTTTTAATGGCATAGCAGCGCACAGGAAGGCAGGAAATATCCTTCACACTCTAAAGAGCCACGACCGAGCAGGCTGTAGGGATAAACAATTCAAGTATTGTCATTTTCTTCAAATTCAAGACAAAAATCGGGAAGTTTTGAACCCTCCCCTATTTTCTGCCTCACCCTAGAGGAACCGAGACACCCTGGAAAGTGATTTCAGGACAATCTGACGAGTGAGCTGTTCTCCCAGAGCTGCCAGAAAGAAGGAATTCACAGGAGCCTGCGAGCTCCCAGGCACTTGGCAAACGTTCAGGGCTTCCAGGCAAGCTGCCAGGGAGCCAGGAAGCCCGGGCTGCCAAGGAGCCAGCAGGCAAACTGGCTCCAACTGTGCAGATTCTGAAGCCTGCCTGGCTTCCCCTGCCATGTTTTCAAAATCAACACCGTCTCACGGAACATGTCAGTGAACCGACAGACTCAAACGCACAAACGCGTACCCTGAAATCCCTGGTACTTCTCCGTAACCTGACAGATATTTGTTTCCCCACCTTTTTTTGGGAGCTGCTGAGGACATGCCTGTGCGACACAGAGCTCCTGCAAGAGGTTCAAAAGCCTTTATATTTTCGGCTAAAGAGCTAGAAGATAAAGAGAGGCAAGGAGGGTGTGGAAAAAATCAGTTAAAAAAGCACCAAACACTGACTATGCCAAAGATTAAACCATGGGACAGTCTCCAAAGAGAAGCAGAAAATCATCAATGAGTGTATCTTTTTAATTTGTTATGTCTTTGATAGATCAGGAAATGTTTTCAAAGCAATTATATACTTACCGGTTTGGTTTTATACTATTTACTTTGCTAATTATGAGTACGGCAAAAAAAAAAAAGTAGTGACTCAATCTGGCCTAACTCCACCAAAGTAGCTCATTTCTTTTTATACACACAATAGTTCTCTTCGCACAGACTCAGGAAGTTCTGCTTGAGTGACAGCCCATCTCTGAACCTTTATATAATCTTTTTTGAGACCTGAAAACTTGTTATAAGACGCCGAAAGCTGCTGCTCTACTCTGTATTTCAATGGTTAAACCGTCTTCTTGCTTCGTTCTTAAATAAAAACCCCTCAGTCATAACACTGCATTAACCTGATTAGAATTATTTCCTTTTCCCAATGTACGAGAGGATTTTTAAGTGGGGAAGGGAATCCTGCCTAACACAGGAAATATACTTGTATTTTTGGATACAGTGCCTCATTTCTATTCTAGGAACCAAGAGATTGCAATTGTCACTCACAAGAAAAAAAATACAACCACGTTCTCAACTATTTGAGTGCGACCCAGTGAAATTACATAAAAAAATAGCAATCACCAGTTTAGGCTGTAAAGTTAAATTTAATCCTGAAATTATCAGGTGATCAGTATATTATAAACTGCCAGCACAGCAAATAATGTTTGTCTACGGTTTAAGGTTATTTTAAAATAAAATTATCAGTATTACTGAAGTCCAAAAAGCACAACAAACACAACTGGGACTCACCAGGCTGAACAGCTCCAACAGCAACGGCCCTTGAAAAGAACTTGCAACAAAACCTACCTCACTGGGAAAGCAACAATTTCACCACAAAGGTACCACCCTGACAGCAGTGAGAAATTAAGGTGTGCGCTGGGGTACACACAAAGACCTGCTGCTCTATAACGTAGCCTGAATGTTCAGGATATTTTCAAAACTTAAGCTTACCAAAACTCACAAGCCTTGTAAAGGCTCCACCTTATTCTTGATTGCTCAAAAGAGAAAATTTGCTTCAGACAAAGCACGAAAGGTTCTCTCTCCAAAAGAATTCTCACACAGGAAAAAACCCCCTAGCATTCCAAAAGAATGAAAACAAAAGGTTTACTTAAGATTTTTCCATAACACAAGTGCTGGAGGGGTTAAGGACAATGAATTACAAGGGAGGCAGCTTTGGGTGCCAGTCTCTCCTGGGGTCTTACACATAAAATAAACAAACAAAAACCAAAGAAGATGATCTGGACACCAAGAACATGAGAAAAACGGAAGACAATTTGTAAGTCGTACAACTAAATACAGCTTTCTCACTTCTTTGTGCAGAAATAGCTTGGTAAAACTTGTTTACAAAGAAATGTCAATCAACAGCAAAGTACAATTATCTCTCAGACAAAACAGTTAATACCCAGCAAAGAAATTTCCCTAAATGTGACATATTATGGACAATCTGTACCAACACCTCAGATGATGCTCTTACCCTGACTGGCGGTGCTGATGCCCAGGTGAGTCAGGTTGGCAGCAAGATTCCCGGTGCTATTCGAGCTACTCAGGGCTGGGAATGTGGATTCCTCGGGATCTAAGGGTGTGGGGAGCGGGGAAGGGAAGTGGATGTTGGTCAGGTCTGGCAGGGAGCCACCCGTGTTATGCGTGGCAGGAATCAGTGTTGTAGTGTTTTCCTGGTCAGCTGATGGAAAGATGCTAAATAAGGGAGAGAGAAAAAGAAAAAAAGACACATCTCAATTTAAATTTCAGCCTGGACAGATCTATAAAGTCTTTTTTAAAAAGGAAGGTGCCATATACAGAACTATATATTGTAATTCTGATAAACCAGTCAGAGATGTAACAGCTAGAGGGTCACCCAGAGAGGTTCTGGCTTTTCCTGCATCTATTGCAGTGTTGTATCATCTAAGGACTTCTCAGGAAACTCAAAAGCAAGAGGACGTTCAATATATAACATTAATTCTTAAAGATCTCAATGCTCTTTAGAAAACATTTTTCAAAACTTACTTGATTCCTGGAACTTCACATGATTTAGGTCTTGATGACCCGGTCTGAAATAGAAGGAAAACATTTTTAAAGGCAAAGATACTGCTAGAGATCAATGCTGAGGATATAGTTCAATTAGTAAGTTTTATTTGACTTAATACATTTCTACAGAACAGCTATTCTTCTACACAAAACCCCTGTAAAGAAACTTGTCACCTTCATTGCTTTATTGGCCCAACAAGGCTCAAATTTGAAGAGTTTCTCCCGATAAAATCAAACATGTGCACGCACACATAAAGTGCCTTTCTGACCTACTCTTTAGTGATTTGTCGCTAAATATAGCATTTAATCTCTAATCTCTGCAAGTAGTTTGTTTTGGTTGACAATATTTAGAGCATGGGTTTACCTAAATACATTTACATTAGAAAGTAAAATCTCCATGCTTTGAAATGTGAGATTCCTACCTTTTTAGTGTCCCATCCTTGCTTAGAGAGGGTTTTGTCTGCCTCAGAGGTGGTTTCCTCCATTCCAGGGACAGTCAGTAATAGAACTGGAAAAAATGAGAACAAAAGGAATCATATTATATAGTATATATATTATTGTTATTATACATTATCGTGTATTAAGCTTCTCAGTAAGACATTTTCAGATTGGAAGGTTAACCATTTGAAACCTCTTAAGTAACCTATTATCAATCAGTATGAACCAGTGGCACTCTACTGTTATAAAACCAAAATTTAAAAAGACGAACACCAGAAGAGACTAAAATCCTATTTAATTGGCAAGGAGACGTTATCAGCTTCAAAAAAAAAAAAATCCCAAATAATACGTTTAAAAAATTTTGGCCTCCAATTTCGTCTGCTTAGATCTAAATGGAAAAGTGTATCTTGGGACTTAGTTTTTCTTATCTTTTGCATTTTGCACAAATGATCCACACCCACTACATCTAATGGGTGGCCACAGGATGATTCCAGAGGGGAAAAATCCAGACCATCTTCCCTGGGACAGAGAAATGTTATGAAGCTGTTACTTCTCCATATTCCAAGCACGTTTGTTTGTTCAAAGCAATCAACTGTTTCATCATTGATGAAATTAATGTCACCTGCTAATAGCAAGGTGACAAGGAAACAGCACAAGACAGCCCAGCCAGAGAGATGCGTCAACAGGAGCCTTTCACTCTGGTGACTATAAATCCATATTTATGTAATGCTGCTTAAGATGATCATTATTTAATGTTTTACAGCTCTACAAGTACATGGAAGAGCTGCAGTACAGCACATACGCACCCGACTGTTGCGTGTTCACCCATCTCCAGGTGGTTATTTACGGATTAAATTTCTCCACCCAGATTTAAGAGCTTTTAATGCATTTCTTGAACTGGCAGCAGGAAGAAGGGCCAGCAGAGGGCACCAGAATTGTTAGCGCCGGGAGCCGTGCTGCTCCAGCTCCTGACTCGAGATGTTGTCAGAGAGTACTGTTTGTAAGCGCTGCCTCTGAGGGTGTACTCACTAGTGATCACCATCCCATAAATATAAATTAGATGAAGTCTTACTACTTTACGATGTCGTATCACTGACCATGGCCTGTGATCTCTACAAACCTCTAGTGCCCCTGAGAGCAGCCCAATCACCGGAGTCCCAAAGCCCAGACTAGTTTTCCCCACAGGACAAGGTCTTAGAATAACAGAATACGGGGTTCAGGAAAACATTCTATGAGCTTTGTATCTTCTTTTCTGGATTTCAGTATGCAGAAGAGTAAATGTGGTGCTTTGTTCCAATTCCTGCGTAACTGAATCCACAGAGTGTTATCCACATGGGTATTTATAGAAATAGATGAACACCAATACGTGTGCACATACTCTGACGTACAATGCTTTCAATGTTACACATATTTTTACTGGTTTTCTCCATTTACCTCTTTTCTGCTGCATGTCCTGTGACCCTCCTGAAAAGGATTCTTGTTGAGCTGGGGTCATAGTACTCTGGTGCAAGGCAGAATCGGAATTTGTCCTGAAAGGAAGGAGGCAAACCCAACATTTTTATTGTCAGTTTCTCTAAATAAGGGAATGTTTCTCTCAGATAAATGTAACCAACTCAATAATCAACCCGAATACACTGCATTAAAAAAGCAAAATCTATATATGGCATATACCAGGCACAATTTCCTTGTGAAACAATCGATTCACAGAACAAATTAGTTCAAGTTTGAAGAGCAATTGTTTCAATAATGGGATGGAGAGGAATACAGGATAAATGGGTTGCCATCATTAGAAAATAATTTGATATGCTTTGTTGAGATTATGCATGATCAAATAATGCAATTTTTAAGTGCTTATACATCCTTTGGTTCTACTAGTCTTTGAAAAGAAAGCATCCCTGTTTCATGGGGAGGGAATATGACTGGTTCAGGATGGAATTATGTTGTGGAGATGGGAACCTCCACGCTCAACACATCTCATGATGAGCTGTCCTTGCTTGGAAATGTAGGCAACCACTTGGGCAACTGGGCACCTCAATGTCGGGAGCAGGAGGGGCAGGAACAGGCAACGAGCAGTGAGAAATGTCCAAGTGCTTTACAATTCAACAATTTTGGGGTATGCCTGGGTACACCCAGCAAGATTTACGCTTAAAAAGATTACATTAGCTGACACACCTTAAGTTTAAAAGTGAGTCATCTGAAAGAATAAGCATAATAGAAGGAAAAAAATCAATTTCTAAATTCAGGAAAGTACAGCAATTCAGATGACCAGCTGCTGTGGGGAACAATAAAGGCCTCTGTTGCACACGAGTGTTGTGGTGTCAGAGAACACAGGCCAAACACTAACACACATGCGCACAATTGTGCTACAAACCTTCTCCAGCTCGTGTCCGATGGAGGTGACAGATACACAGTGCCGTAGGGACAGCTGTCCACGTGATTCCATCCGTTAAGGGCAAGAACACCACTTGCTTGCTTAAGCAGGAGGCCTATTTGAATGCTTTTTCTAAGGAATAACTCAAATTACCCCGTCAGAACCATTAAGTTCACAAGAGAAAGGCAAGCAGAGCCCCTGTGGGGAATATCCTGACTTTAAAAGGACACTCAAAACAAAATATTTTCTGGACTATTGTATGTTTGAGCAACAGGACAATCATCCTCCTTCTCCCTTTCTGAGCATCTAAGTCCTCCCTGAGAAGCCATCATCTCCTGCTCTCCCACTCACACGGCCCCTTTAGCCCCATCAAACCAGTCTGATTGCGGCACATTTTAAGCCAGTCAGAAATAATAAGCTAATTCATTTTCAAAAATGGCGAGAAGAAATAGCGCTTTGGCAAATGCTAAACCGATGAATCAACTTGTAATAAAATGCACAACGAACTCCAAAGAATTATTCTGGTTTGGGTTTACTCGATTCTGAAGGGAAACTCAGTTACACCAGGACCGCTTTGCCTTTTTCATCAAAGGATCTCAGTCCCTCTCAGCTTCATGTGTATCATTATCCCCACTTAGAGCCGAGGAAACAGAGAAAGGTAAATGCTTACTCTACAGAATAGTAGGTATTTATAGACTAGATCCCAGTTCAGAAAAAGCAGCTGACATCAACTGCACAGATAAATGGGAAGCAACTCCGCTGACAGGTGAGGAGGGGAGGAAGAAGGGAACGCTAAAACCTGAAAATTATGGTATTGTTGAAAAGGTAGGTGTTTGCTGCCAGCTCACGAGCCAAAGGATATTTGTCTTCCGTGTTTATCCACAGAGAGAGGGCGTCGATGCGGGGAGCCCAGGCGGTTTCTGTCACGATACACTCTGTCCACCAGACCGTGATGCCGAGTTGTTCTGCTCGTGTCCAATGCTGACGACTGAAAAGGAGTCTGAGAGAGACGCATGAAGTTATACGCAGAAAAACAGACACACCAGCACCCAGAACCTATCCAGATCGTATGCAAGGCTCCATTAGTCTAAGGAATAAATCTCAAAAAAAGATACGGACGAGTGTACCCACATAAATTTTCTCTCCAGCAACATTTTCGCTACAGCCATGGAAAGCAATTACCAAGGCTATCTCTTCCAGACAGAGATTAGAGACGAGTGGAGGCAGACCATGCTGGACCTGCCCTCTCATAAATCAGCGCTGCTCTCCAACCTTTGGATCTCTAAAATACCACAAGTGAGCGTGGCAAGGAGCCTACTGCCGTGAACATTCCCTCGGTGTCGCATGCAGCATGCAGCCAGAAGGAACGTGCCGACAACTGGAGCTCGAACTACAAGGGCAGGAGATGCGGGAAGAAGATGCACCGTGAGCCTAACATTCACCAGAACACCTCTCAAAGCTTCCTTTCACCCCTCCTTTCAGCGTAATTATTTTAAGGGGACACTGCTAGGATTAAAAGAAAAAGAAAAGCAGTTTCCTTCCTCCTCTGTCTAGAAAAAGTTACGGCATCCAATATTTTTGGAGTGATTTTCATTTCCTTCAGGTCGTGCGGCGAACCCAGCTGGGCTGAGTCCACCCCGAATCTTATCGGCGCTGATATCTGGAGAGCGTTAATTGTCAGCGAGTGATTTCAGAGAGCGAGGGTGGCAGAGAAAGGACAGGGGTGATGAATTCCCAGGTTGAACTGGAAAACTTCTCCCACATTTTCAAAAGCCCGTCCCAGTGTATACCTGGGGGGGGAAGGAAAGGAAGTATGGAATGGTCAACCTCTGCTCGTACTTCCAACAGCAATATATGGGTCTCTGGGGGGAAAAAAAACCTACAGAGTCTTCCACTCCCTGCCAATGTGAACAGCTTTGCTGAGTCCCTCAACACCATCTGTTTGGAAATCCAAAATTTCCTCCTCCATTCAGGTGCTGCACGTGGCAAATGCACCGTCCTGGCTGCCAAGCCATGAAACCATCTGGCTTCCACATTCATCTTGGGTTTATTTTTTAAAGTGTCCAGCCTTGGTTGTTTAAATGATTATTTCTAAAAAGTTTTACAATTCGTTTTAAATCTTCTATTTGTAATAACTTTTTAAAGAGTCCTCTCGCTATTTTAAACTCTTTTCTATTTAGCAAATATTAGTCTCCTCTCCCTCTATGCACACACAACCTGTGCTAATATAAATGGAGGCAAAGTGGCTGCGGTGTTTATTTTCTCATTTCAGGGCCAACACTTTCTATGCAGCAGAATATTGCTTAAGTCAACACGGGACGAACAAGAGAGCACAGTGACTTTTTACTGCACTGTCAGTCACTAAGATCATGGTGTTTTGCTTCAGTTCCTTAGCATGTATGACTTCCTTGTACGAAGAGTTAGAAAACTTCAAGTCATAGCATCTCAATTTTAAATAATCTAAATTAAAACCCCTTGGTTTAATCTCTGCTGCAAACACTGAACAAAAAGTTCTACCCAACTGGCACCACACAGAACTGGGAATATTCGTAATTCTAAAACAACAACAAAAGTTCTTAAACTCTTCTTTGTGTTTTTGTTATATCAATTCCACCCCAAGAGGCAGGAAAATTTGCAAATACACGCGTGTTTGGAAGTTCAACAGGAGAAGCAATTTCCTGTGCCAGTGGCATCAACCACAAAGTTACTAAAAAAGGAGAAGGCAAGTGTGAAGCACTGACCTCACCTGGAATTTAAAAGGAAGCCAATGCATATTAGTATACAGACAAAAAGCTGAATGCAAAAAATAGTTATTTCTTGAGTTTCCTTTTCTGGCACAACTTCTGTATTAAAAACACACCAAAAAATCAAATTTGAGTGCAACAGTGGCACAAGGAGATATGGACCATGCCCCATCACAGGGCTACCATTTACAGAGCGAGGAGTTTTTGGGCAACCCTGTTCTCTGGCTTTCCAGGAACAAAGATCCCAGGTGAATCCCTAACCTGCTTGGGGAAATCCAAAAAGAATACAAACACTTGAGAAAACGGGTATCACGTCCAACAGGTTTGGCTCCTCTGAACAGTTTTCACCCCATGAAACCTACCCTGGACCAAACACCAGGCAATACACGGTCATTAAAACCCACATCCTGGCAAGGCACGTGAGACTTAACTATAGTAAACAAAATTCAAAAATGTGAATTTAAAAAAAAAAAAAAAAAAAGAACAGGTCTGAGCATCAATTTTACTTGGGTAATGAAGAAGGAGAACTTTTCTGCTTCCTTGAAAAACGTTCAAGGCTTTGAGATCAGAACCAAAACTTCAGAAAACACTAAAAACCAAAGCAGCTAAATACAGACAGGAAGGAAAAAGCTGAGTGCTCTAAAGCAACAGTGTCCCTTTAAGATTTATCAAGACATCGACTTAAGGAATAAATACGAGCAAGGTGGATGAGGGGGAAAGAGAGGGATGGGACCTACTGAGGGTTTACATTTCGGTGCCTCCTGGAGACAAGCAGCGTTCGGGTTATCATTCTGCCCTTCCCGATGGAGTTTAACATGCAGGCTAAGTGCACATGCGCAGAGATCGCTTAAGTCACAGGCCAAGACAGAGCCAAATAAATCACCGCCTGCATCAAATTAATCCCCCAGAAATCATAAGTAATCACACCACAGACCACAGCAAGTCCGGGGGAGTCTGTACAGGAATTATTATGCATGTTCCAAACCGGGATGCATGGCAAAACCTGTATTTATGTGACAGACCGTAACTCCTTTGGAGCTGGGAGGGTGAATCAAATAAATACTGTGCATACCAGGAAAAAAAAGTGTAACATGTGCTAAAATACGTATCTACCTGGGCAAACAGTACACCAGTCCTAAATACGTATTTGCACAAACCTAAATACTTGTTTACCAAAGAGACAGGAACTGCTCCAAAGGCTTCTGCCAGAGCTCCGTTGTGCTGTAAATGCAAAGAACCAAGATTCTCAGACACTAACGCTCCCACAGGCTTCACCTGATCCGCACATCCCACAAGTATCTTTTGGCAATTTCATCGTATGTTAGCTTAAAATTGAAAAACCTGGAAAGCATTCATCACCGGTAGAAATACATGGCTTTATTTCGTTGCTTGTCACCCTTTGTTATCTGAAACAGGATCAACTTTGGAATTTTGTGTGTGTGTGAAAAAATATATAAAAAAATATATAAAAACCTGGAGTTTAAGGACAATTTGTTTCCGTATCCTCCTCTAGTCATTCATAAATTTTTGAATACTCACTTTTCAAGCATTCCATTAGTTTCAGGACTAAAAGAGTCTCTGTAACAACTGTCAGTACTGGCCATCAAGCACAAAAATACTGAAATACTATTGCTTGAAAAGAACAGTAACTATGAACCTCCTTAACAAGAACCTAAAGATAAAATCTTGAATAGACCAGAAACCTGTGGAGTAACACTAAGGGCTTCATAAGCTTACAGACCCCTGCACTGTATTCCCTAAATCGGGTTAAAACAGATATTTGCTTCTCCTCTTGCCCAAAATTCAAGCTTTTAACCTCCACAAATTGAGCTGCTGACACATATGTCTAAATGCAGAGTTAGATGTTTCATCAATACTTTCTCTGTATTTATGAACTGCCTTCATCAGAAAACCACAAACTGCAAAATTTCATTCTTACCACATCCTCATGAGATAAAATATAAACGTTACTGGCGCAAAAAAGGAAAACTAATGCAGAAATTTTAATTATTTTGAGGACCCTCCAGAAATCAGGAGTCCCACAAGTATCCATCACCCAACCCTATCCTCTGTACAGCACCTTCTGCCCAGACGTGCTCACTCCCAGCAAAACACTCACATAAAACACTGATTTTCTGTTAATAGTGCGTTATTTCTGGAGTCACAGCAGCAGGAACAAATAAAACGAGTACATCTTTACATTTACTTTTCAGCCAGCCCAAAAAAAAGTGACTACTCTGACTCTGGTGTGGGTCCCGTTTCCCCTTCTCTCCTAAACCCCCCACATTACTTTCATCATTTGCTTCCATTTTTGCACTGAGTCTACAGTATCTTTGCAGATTTCATTATGAATTTGGTACTGAACAAAAAACCAACCAAACAAACAAACCCACCTCCATGAATATTCACTGAAAAATTGCATCGCCTCTGCCTACTCTTGACACAAAAGCATCGGGAATGGGAAAACTAATATCTATCACTAGATATGTACAATAAAATATATCCACACATCCCATACACAACTATACTCCATTCCAAAAAAGCAAAAATTTTTAAAACAGGGTGATTTGCTGAGGCCACGGTGCTGTGTTCTGAACCAGCAGCTAGTTCATGGTCTTCTGGAAGGAAAAAATAGCATGTAGGCAGAGTAATAATCAAGCAAAAGAAAGAATCCCCCTGTTGAACTCACCTGGAAGGGCAGATCCATGGCACTGTTTCCAATCTGATTCACATTTGGCAGCGACCCACCGTAGTACTGGCCACGACTCTGTCCCAGTTGCAAATATTGGGTTTTCTGCAGCTGTAACTAAAAGAAAAAGAGGAGGAAAGCGTAAGAGCGACTCATTTATTTTTTCAACTCTTTTAACTAACTCAACACCACGTCCACTGTCGTCGAGAGCATCGATAAACAGCATGAATTCGACTTGTGCGAGGGGATGTCAACCCTCTCCGCAAAGCGCGGCTGGGAAACCACCACGGCAGGTCGTGTGCGATAGCGTGAAGAGACGGAAGAAAAATAACTCCATAGTCAGCGATCGTATTCCATTTCCAACAAATTACCACCACGTGAAACCCCATGGTTCTTATGTCACCTGCTATTCTGAAAACCAGGAGAGAGAATACTCCGGGTCGGTCTGATCATGACTCTGATCAGAGCTGGTCTTGTGTGTGACACACACGTAAGAAAGTCACTTTAATTTAATATATTAAGTGTACTGTTTAACCAAACATTCAACCTTTTAGCTCCCCAGCTAACAGAGACGACGCAGCTTTCCACCAGCAGGTGAGTATTCTTGTTTCTTGCACCAGGAAAAGCTCTGCAGGGAGGGCAGAGACACAGGTTTTCAAAGAAAACCCAACCAGCCAACATTAAAAAAAAAACCCAGCAAAGAATTCCCTACTGAACAGGTACACATGAAAATAAATCTGACATTCTCCAATGTCACAATAAACCCTCAGCATCGCTCTTCGGTTCTGAATGACACCTCTCTACTGACATATTCTACTACACCTTCACGTCATCGTGTGCATTGCTGGTGTACAAAAAAGCGTGCAAGAGAAAGCTGTGGGTTTTCTACTCAAACATCGACTTATTTTCACCGTCACTTCATTCAGAACACTGTACCATCCCAACAGTTCAATAATAAGACCAGCAATTTTTGATTAATCGTTTGTTAGTGACCTTCCTCAATCTTTTAGTTTAGTAGTAGCAATATTTAAAATCATTTCCCATTCAATTCTGTAATGTTCCCTAGACTTAATGCCACTGAAGCTCTATTTTGCACTGATAAAGCAGAATTTGCAATCATCTGAACACAACAATCCAGCTCCCGGGGATGCATCTTCCAAGGACTCAAGAAACTACAATTAAAGTAGCAGAGAAATGAGCTTACATAAGTTCCCTCTCCTCCCACGGTGGAGGAGTACATATTTTATAATGTATGTTGTTCCTCGCTAGATGTCAACTAGTTTTGCACTCTGAAATGCAAGAACATTCCTAGATTGGTAGCAAAGAATTGTTTAAAGACTAAATGTTCAGCTCTTGGCCTAGATGCAGGTTGGTTGCTAAGGTACTGGAGTGTGTACATCAACAAATCTGCTTTAGTTTCATTCAAACAGATCCGAAAGCCTTCGCCTCCCAACGCCAGGATTTGGAAGAGCAAAGTTGGGAAAAGTACTAGAAAAAGGCGGGCATCCCCAAAACGGGATGTTTACACGGGGTTTTGTTGGTTTGGTGGTGGTGTTTTTGTTTTTTTTTCTTTACACTTTCTTCAAGCAAAGGAAATGGCAGGATGGAACCGAGTGGCTCTGCCTCTACAGCTTTACCACAAAGGCCCGGCGGTTGGGCGAAGATCTTTCCGGCACTTTCCATCTTGACAAGGCGATCTGCGCAGAGTCCGCCCATCAAAGGGCAGCAAGGCAAGCAGGGATGCCCCAGCGGCGATGGCAGCCGAGATACCACGCTGGGAGTGCCAAGATAGGACAGGGAGAAAAGCAACCGGTCTATCTATCCCTAAGAAAGGAACTCAAATACCCTTTATTGTCAGAATCTCCCCTAGAAGCCACCAATTTCATAGATTCATAGAAACACAGAATGGTAGAGTTGGAAGGGACCTCAAAGACCATCTTATCCCACCAGACCAGGTTGCTCAAAGCCCCATCCAGACTGATCTTGAACATTTCCAGGGATGGGGAAATTTCCAAATATACAGCCAAAACCTTTATGCTTTAGCCGAGGGGCCAAATTAATCCAAAAACTCACAAAACAACTCTGAGATATGAAACCTCTCTATGGAACGGGCTCTCAATGCCTCAACTCTTCCAGCAGGACACCAGCCACAACGCGCCCGATGGGTTTTTTTTTAACCAAAGGGCAGATAAATCCCCTCAGCCCCAAGAACTTATAAAACATTCCCAGTGTGTCGTATCAAATGGTTCCAAAAAAAATCCCACCTAAAAAGCAGGAAAGGGCCCTCCCCTCTTTTTTTTATTTTTGCAATCTTTTGACACGCAATTACAACCCGGCGCTCTCTAAGCAATACGTGAAATTAGAGAAAGGCTCCGCGCTGGTATCACTTAATGAGTCACAGCCCCGTTAAGGCAGAGCTGCAGAGCACTAAAAGCACAATATCAGAACTAGCTGTGCTTTTCGCCTGGCCCGTACATATGTTTTTGTTGTTAAAAAAAAGGCTGGCTTGGGATTTGTGCCAAACATTGAAGTAACTATTTCAACAGGTGTTAGTTTCTTTTAAAGAACCTACTATAAGACACCCAGGGAGGGGTGTATGGGGGGGGTTGCTTTATGTTTTTTTAATGTTTTAACCTTCCCTGGTACAAACCTACCTCAAAGCACAACGTAAAGAGGAGGTCATGACTATTTGTCTTTCCACTGCAGTTAAAGGTAGAAATGAGGAAACGCAAGAGATGGAGAACTAAAGTGGTTCCCGAACCCGAGCTCGTTAAAATGGCTTTGCAGCATCATTAATTTTAGCGACGCTACCTTCGATAAACACTTTTGGAGACGCCTGCCAAAAATAAGGGAAGCGATGGCTTGTTATTGCTATCGTATATCATCACACCAGCGCGTGGGTCTGGATTTGTTCCTCTCTCCGGCGAGTGGCCCCCAGACTCCGCCGTTCAGAGGAGCCCATCAACAACTGCCACTTGCAATCTGCGAGGGATGAAGAGGAAGCAGAACAGGCCACGTCGCCGAGCGCCTTCGATCTCCGGCTTTTTAGAGTGTAAAAAAAAAAAAAACCACCAAAAAAGCATGTTTAAATACCGCGACGTCAGATCTCGCTGCCGTTCCAACGGGGGAGCGCCGGGAAAATCAGCTCGAGTCCTTCAAAGCAGAGGATCGCCAAAAAAAAAAAACCAAAAACCTGCAAAATTCATGCTTGGAAAGAACTCTGGAGTCTCGAGTTTTACTAAGGGGACCTGGGCACCAAGAAAAAACAGGACTGAAAATGAAAACCAACAGCGGTTGTGACTAAAATGAGCATTTCCTCCTCTTTCTGTAAAACTACCTTGTGAGGTGAATTAAGTATATTGCACAATTTGGGGCCTGGGGATTAGATTTGAAGAGGGGGATTGGGGGGGGGGTTATTTTAAAAGCAAAAAAAAAAAAAAAAAGCCTTTTCTTAATATAAAAACTCAGATTACTCTTAAAATGTTAACAAGTCTCATGACAACTCCAGCGTTATCTCCTGGGGTTAGATTCAATTAGCAGCAACTTGCTTTCTATATGAATTTTGATAGTGGAGTACGATAATGAATTACTTAGTGTTCACCAGATATATTAATTTCTTGAACCACGAGAACTCGGTGACTCTACATTACAGCTTTTCCATTTATGTATTATGTGGCCAAGATAATAGCTCCTTGACAGCTGAAAATATTGCTAAATATTCCAGTTCTTTCCTGAGAAAGCTTTCGGTAAGGAAAAAGCTTTTGCTTGTTAAACCCTTTTATTCCTGCTTGGCGTTCTCGTGCAGAAGAAATGTTTCCCCAACGACAGATCCTAACTGAAGCTGTAATTTTCCCTCCACCAGCATTTCTCTTACGCTGCTTAAAAGAAAAAAAATGAAGATTTTTAAGTTAAAATCCAATTGAATCGTTAAAAATCAAATACTTCTGCATGAGCGGCTTTCTACAATAGCTGAAAACGTTCCCCAAATAAAAGGCTGACACGCTGTTGGTTCGTCGGGTTTGAAGTTCTGGTAAAACAAAGAAATTTCTGCAAGGGCCAAGAGCAACACTCTGCGGGGCGGCAGCAGCATCTTTACAGCAAACAGGGAAGGATTCATTACCTTTCCGTGTAGTAATTAGGAATTTGCAAGCAATTACTCTTAACTCAGCAAACAGCTGAGTAATGTGACGTGATCTTGCTGTGGTTAATGGAACTGGACACACACAACTTGGGGAAGAAATCAAAAATATTCGATTTAACGCAATTACTGACTTGCTAACAATGGAACATTCTTCCAGACACTGGTTTGATGTGAACCCATTTATATGAACGACCTCAACTTTTCCATTCAGATTGGGTTAAAGTTTTACTGGACATACAGCTGTGTTTGTGGGGAGAGATTCAAGTTATACAATAAAAATTTAAAAAAAAAAAGGAGAGAAAAATATCCCCAAAGCATATCCAGTTTTCCTACAGACTTTCTAAGTGTCCAAAATATGCAGATGGGAATCAAAGGAAGCATTTATTAAAATTCAACACTTCACCTTCTCCGAATTCTTCCCCAAAAAATCCTGGGCAAATTACAAACTTATGGACAGAACTTAAATGGAATCGAACGGCAACTGTGACGCTGGAATTAAGTCAATCAAAATTCACTATAACCGTTTCTTTTAAAACACCCTTTTTAATACATAAAAATTTGATTCCCACAACTGTAATAAAAGGGTGGAGTGTCCGTTTGATAAAAAAAAAACCCCTAAGATATCTGATGAATACAGGAAGTAAGATTTCATGATAACTGCTCTTTTGACGGTTTGCAGTTTCCATACCAAGCTTTCTTACAAATTTTAGCTTTTCACTTCAGAGACTTTTCTCTTTAGCATGTTGAGACTAATAAGCAGCAAAACGAGTGCAGATTAAAATTAGAAATGTATTATTAAAGCTTAATTGGAAATTAAATTCTGTTTAAAGGATTAACTGGAAGTTTTAGAGACTGCATTAGAGGTAAATCCTGTTGCTCCAAGCAGTTCAAAGTCTCCCAGTTGGATCCGCCTGAAATTTCTCAGGAAGGTTTTCTCCTCGAGCAACCAGAGGCAGGACCCACCACAGAAAAATAATATCCAGTTGCCTTAAGATTTTAAACTGGCAGGGATTGATCTGGCACCTTCAATAACATCTCACTGCTATTTTCTGATCTTTCCCTAGGAATGAACTCGCAGCCCAAGCCTCGGTAGAAAGCTCTGCCTCAATGAAAAGGCTCTTCTCTGACTATTTTTGGCCTCTGCGGAAGAGCCAAAGATAGACAGCAGAGACCAAGGGCCCTTTTATCCTCAGAATTGGACTTTTCAAGCCACACGGGTAGGGCAGAGAGAGAAACTTTCCAGGTCAAGCCTGTCTGTGCTGCTTCTCCTGCGAGCAAGCAGGAGGCAGAGTCTCCCCAACTACTAATCTGGCTTCTTTCTCCAGCGTGAAATTAAACACGAAGTCAAACAAACCCTCAAGACAAGTCAGTTACTCAGAGGAATCCCGGTGGAAGTATTTTCTTCAAAGGGAGATTTCTTCCCATTCACAATCCTCATGTTGATAAGAAAAGCAAATACAGTCTTAAAAAGAAAGATAAGTTAACATCAACTTAATGATTCCCAGTTACTGCATTTAGCCTTTGTGGCAATATAGCCATTAGCTAAAAATCACCCGATTTCCCATCTAACTACTAAATTAAAAAACTTCTTTAAACTTACGGCCAAGTTGCCAAAAAATACCCAACAATTAACTAACTGCTCTGACCACCAAAAGAGTCCGGCTCCTCCCTTCCTCTCAAATTAACCATTTTCTGTTAATACTCTAAAGTTAGTATGAGGATTTGAATTTTAAAACCCCTGCATTTGCTACCCAGCCAATTTCTAAAATTAATATACATCAAAATAACTCCTCATTGACTTAAACCACCCTCCATGAAACTGTCTAGAATTTATTTAATTAAATGAGGAAGGATTCACAAATCAATAAAAGAGAATCCTGGTAAGCCAAGGAAAAGAAAATTTCAATGTTAGCCACAATTTCATTAATTATAGCAGGTATTCCGCCGCCAGTCCCTCTCTACATCAACAGACCCAGACACAATCTCATTAAAGCCAAGAGCCTAAAATTAATATCGATAATGAGAAGACACAGAAAGTTATTAGCAGGAAAAAAAAAAAGTTTCATGAGCAAGGGAGGATGTAGTTTTATAATACAACCAGGCAGATCCCGCCGTGGAGAACGGTCCCAGTGCTCTGCTGCCTTTTCCTTCCCAGGAAAGCTGTATAACCTTGTCCCTCTCCTTGCGCCACAACTCTCATGACCTGAAAGAAAGCTGGTTAAAGCAGCTGAACCAGCAGAAAAACTGTGTGGGTCAGCTTGGTTTGCCTAACCTGCTCACCCCACAACCAGATGAATTGTTGAGAGTGGAAGGGAAACAGGAGAGAACAGCAGGAACCAACAAAAGGCTGATTTTTTTTCCAATATTTGGACTAACACAGCTGCGTTGTCCGATTTTAAATTAAGTTTCAGGGCTGGCCCTGAAGCTGGTGGCTGAGAAAAGCTCATCTTCGCTCTCACTGAAGCTGGGAGGTAGGAAAAGAATGAGTCAAATGAACGACGAGAGAACGGGGCCTCGTGTTCCCAGCGACCCGGCATTTCTGTCTTCCAGAAGACACCTGAGGAATGAAGGCCTTTTTCAGAGGCAGTTGCTAATTTTCACCTTCCTCAACACAAAATATTGGGGGTCTGTCAAAATTCCCAGAGTACTGCTTCTCCTGGAGTCAATGAGCTGTGCTGTGAGCGTAAAAGCACTTTAAAAACTGAAGTCCTGCTGTTGGGTTTTCCCCCTGGGCCCCAAGTGTCTCAAACCGGACATCCAAAGCATCCATTTGTTCTTGCATCTTAGTTATCCCCCTATCAAATGAGAATATTCACACCAGAAGAAAACTGTAAAGATTAAGTTGGTTTTGAACTCCTCAAGACTCCTTAAGGGAGCGCTTCCCCGAGGGTTTAATTATCCCAACAGCAAAGTTTGAGGGTGCACCCTAAAGCCCTGAGCTCTTCACCGAACAACGGGGATAAATCAAAATATCTAACGGCCTCCCAGTAAACCACCATCATCTGGTTCCGTGCCGAAAGAGGCAGGGGTCTCACTAAGGGAGAAGGGAATACATCATAAATTAATTAAAGACTATCACCCCGCTCACGCAGGAGATGAATGAAGATTGGAAAGAGTTTTGGAATGCTTGAGGTTTTAATCTATATAATGCTTTTATAGTTTGAGCACAGCTGATAAGTTAATACTGGCCGTTTTTATGGTGCTAACAGGTTATTGACAATTTATTGTAAATAATTCAAAAGACTTCCATTATTTAGATGTTACAGATTAAAAACCACCTACAAGTGTTATCTATTGGCTGAACAGGTGGCTAAAGAAGAGATGGAAGTCTATTTGCAATTTTAGCCCTTTACTTTCATTTTCCAAGTAATTAAAAATGAGATGATGAAATCTAGTAACATCAAATACTTTCCCTTTCATCTGACATGCACCCACAGAAGTGTGGATACGATAGATGTTTCTTTTCGATCCAAAGAAAGTCCTGATGGTCAAGGGGAAATAAACCTCATGATGTAAACCCACTTCTTTCAAATTGTCTTTCAGAGCACCTAACGCTACTCTGCCTAATACAAAGAAAAGGGCGCAGCATCAGGAAACTACAGTTCAAGCTCTTCTATCAAAGACACTGATTCCCCAGGAAAAGGCTTGACCGTAGAACTAGATAAAAAAATATCTAGAATGAGACAGAAGTACGCAGCGTGCTATCAGCCCCTAAAAGCTAACTCGCGCTGGAGATATAAAAAGGGAACTCTGCAAAGCGCGTTCCTCCCAAAATCAGCCCATGTTTACACGTGCCTGCTGCAAAGCAAGCGACACTGGGCATTATTTCTGAATAATCAACCGTTGATGGCAACAACGGAGAGTGAACCCGGCACTCAGAGTAAGGTTGGAACCAGAAGAAGTGTAGCCAGCTCCTTCCCAGCTCTCCCCGGCTAATGGAGCCAGACGACACAGACTCATTTATCAAAGAAAAAGAAAAGAGAATCCCTCGCATTTCTCTCTCCTCCGGGCTGTCACAATCAGGAAGAAACGCCATCAAGCCAGATTTGCTAAAGTAACTGATTTCCTGCAGTTTCAAGTACTGATCCAACAGCAGCCGTGGATCCAAACGCCCAGCTGTTCCTCCCAGGAAGATGCTAAAGGAAATGAAGCCTGAAGTTTAGAGGAAAGGTATAATCCGCAGTGATAGCAGCTGCTCCGGCTGGGTCACTCGGGATTTAAAACATTCCATCAGCAGCTTTGTAACAAAATGTTTTGCAATGTGGGTTTTGGCTTTTTTTTTTTTTTAAATGAATTTCAGTACGTTTTTATTTTCATAAAAGTGAAGATTCTACCGCTGGACAGCCCCAGCAAAAGTTTCCCTTGTTGCCTCTGCCAATCATCCCTGGCCTCCTCATGCTATTAGCGTCCCGGCGCGATGGAGATCGCAGAGAAAAGCACTGCCACGCCAAAACAGGAAGCCAAATGTCTACTACAAACTAAGTGAAAATTACCACGAACAAATCCAGACATATGGTATGAACTGGATTTGAACCCGCGCTCTTAGAACTGCTACATCATTGTTTACTCTTCCATCACCATCACTGTCATTTAAGTCACTTGCGAGTATTTGTTCCATTATCACAGGGACATGTCAGGACACGAACAGAACAGCTCTGCAGCCCGGCCAAGCGCAGTCATTAAGAATAAAAATTCAAGAAAAGGAAAAAATGCATTTTCGCTTCCTTTTTTTTTTTAAAAAAAGGAAGGAATCTGTTGTAATACCTTGGAATTTAGCGGCCACAGAAGAGCAGCAGCTTTGTTTCTGCCACAATCCAACACTTCACAACCAACTCTTCACTCCAGCAGAGCTGCAGACACGAGGCCACGATCTTTACCAGTGGATGGCTACCAAATACACCCGTCAAGGACTGAGGGTTTTCCCAATGCACTAAAGTACTCCAAATTCCTCAAAGACTTCAGAAATTAACAACAAATTGAAGGTGATGAATTAAAAAAAACAGAACCAAAGGGATTCTGCTGCCGCCGGGGAGCATCCCAGCTGTGCCAGGATCTGCACGGAGAAGGGGGGGAGCAGAATCCTCCATCCCTCAGAGCCAGAGATTGAAAGGAAGACGCCATGAAAAAAACAACCTGGGCATCAGAAGAAGGGGTTTTCATCATTACAGTAATGAAAACTGCCAGTCAGAGAAAACGGGATGGCAAGACAGCTAACTTGAGATTTTATAAACCTGATTAAGCTTAAAGGTTACCTGACAGTATCACACAGGGGCTGCGGTTCCAGTTGCTCTCCAGGAAAAGTGGGAGGTCTCAAAGGGTGGGCATCTACCGGATGGGTCCCTTTTGGCTGCATAAAAGCCTCTACAAAATTAAGGCAGTCCTGAAGGATTCTGTGCTTTGAAAAGGAGAGAGGAGATGATGGAATAAACTCTTATCTCCAGTACCTGTGACAATGTTAGTCATTTGAGGGCGGTGCTCCTATCGGTTTATTTTTGGGACTATCTAAAACCATTTAATTTTTGCAGCCATGAAGCCTTCTCTCCGCTTTGAGGCGCAGCCGTTATCGTTAGGTTCTTCCTCATCGAAAAACCATCACGGAGCAAAGAGCAGAGAACAGGAGAAGAAGCAAACCCCAAAAGATTCGAGGCAGCCCGAGCCCGCGCAGCTGAGGTGCAAAGTGTCACTACTATAAACCAACTGAAAATAAACTTCTCCCAACCGGTAACTGTAATAACTGCTTCGCGAAAAGCATTATAGTCCAGTCAAATAAATTTCATTCATAAGAGCTGAGATATATATTGATCAGCAAAGCTTAAACAGGGATCGTCTGAATCCCTGCCAACGAGCGATCCCTGCACTTTTAGCACTCCAAGAGAGCCAATTATTACTCATGAGTTCATGATGTTTTCTTCACCTTCCTGTTGAACAGATTATTTAAGACCTCAAATCACTTAACTGGATTGTTTTGTCCTGTTATGAGTCATCTACGAATTCCAAGGCACCATTAGATTCCCCTTCAGGAGCTGCAAGCAACTCCCCAGATTGCCTCAGCTATAAAATTGTGAGGAAACGGGGTTATAAAAATTACAGACATCCTCGGCCCCTACCCCAGCTGCCTCCTAAAATTCATGTGAAAGCGAGAAGATCTCACCCCCCAAACGTACACTCACTATTTATCCCCCACCCCAAAATCCGCATTACGCCCCAAATCTGTGATTCTGTGAAACCTAACCCCCTTTTTCTTCTGAACCCAAAGAGAACAAACCAGAATGTTTAACTTTTATGGAGAAAGAGGGAGAGGAGAGGGACGAAGGTAATAGCATTTAATGCTGCAATATATTTTTTTTAATTATTATTTTTTCTGGTTTACAGAAAGTTCTCAGCTGAACTTTGCACAGAGGCACTTTATGCATTAACTGCATTTAACTTTCTCCCAAAAATGAACTAATATGAACTGTTTAATGTTTTGGGGGTTTGCAGGAAAAAAATCATTAAGAACACACCTTGCAGAATTTGAATAAATAAATAAAGCAGTAATTAATAATAAATAAAAAATAATAAAATTTCATACACAGGCCGTCACTCTATGTTTAAAAAGCACTTTGCTATTTCTGGTGAACAAAGGTTTACTGTTTAAAACTTAACAGTCACAACTGAGTAGCAAGTAAAAACAGGATACAGCACAACTCCAGCCTTAAAATAGTGACTATTCTTCAGAGTTGTGCTCTATCACCGGGCACAGCGCCAAGCAAAGCTACAATATGAACCAAACCTGATTTGTGCTGCTTTTAAAAACAAACCAGATCCCGTGGCGGTTCTGCAAATGCCACCCTTCTTTTCTGAAAGCGTTTCCAAAAGAGAAAGGCGTGTACGTTGCTGATAATCCAATATAATACACCAGAGAGGACTCATACTTGAAGCTCATTGATTATTTGATATCCGGAAGGCAAAGAATTCTTTTTGCTATATTTAAATCTAGCGCAAAGCTCTCAAAACCTGTTTATTTTCATGAGCGTTATTAGCTAACAATGTACTTTTAAAGAAAATACTTATTCTGAGCAGGCCAATATAGCGGAAAACACTTAGGAGAACAACAGAGAATGAATGTCCAGTCTAAAAAGAAAAAGTTCCTAAAACCATCCCCATTCCTCCTATTGAAAATCTCCGAAAAGATGAAATAAAAGCAGAGATGTCCTCATTAAGCAAGACGAAAATAGCTTTTATGTTCCATTTTTTATTTTTAGCTAAAGAATGAAAATTCAGTTACGTAACCCTACAAGTTTGGTGGATTCGGAGAGAAACGGGGCACGTTTGTGCCCTTTGGGGTTTATGAGCCAGCGGGAGAGCACCAAAATCTGTGCCGGCAGCAGCCACAACCGCTGCAGGTTCCATTAAAAACCTACTGGTACGGAATAAACGTGCCATTTACCTCCCGATGAAATCATTCTCTCAAGGTGAGGCACCAGACAATTCTCCAGGTAGTAAAAATATCTGCCATTAGAGTTAAAATTCTTCGAATGCAAAAGGCTCCTACAATGTAATCGTTTCACTGCGCAAGACAAAAATCTAATTACAACGAGGAGGTCAATAAGGCATCGGAATCTGAGGAGGCTGGTGGAAACCCGCGCAATATTGAGGATATTATTTTTGCTCTTCCCTCCCTAGCGGAGAAATGCCGCCGAGGTGGTGAGGGGGAACGGGGTCTCATGGAATTGTGTATAAAAGATCACAAGGACGATCCTTGTCCATTGCATTTGTAGACACAACCAGGAGAAACCCAGTAACACCACTCCAATAACTGGTGGCTGCTGAATGGATCCCACGAACACAATCTTGGTAAGACTTTGCAAGGAAAGAAAAAGGTGAAAAGTCAGTAGATTACACAACCGGTGCCTTCCTTTTTGATACTGAGGGGTTTTTCCCCCCTTAATCCAGGTTATGGATGTCGAAACATCACTTATGGACTCCAGAGCTGGAAAAATCTTGTGCACAGCTTCACATCGCTGCAAGATCTGCCTCTCCAACAGGTCTAAAGAGGCACCAACATACAGAAAGGCAGGTCACACATAACTGATACACATCCCGAGCTGAGAACTACCACCACCTGCCTGAAAGTACATCTATTTTGGATAATGAACTCAATTTCCCACACCCCCCCCCTTCCAGACCTCAGCCATCCAAGGAAAATAATACTAACATAAATAGTAATAGCTGGGTATCAAAATTAATTGAAAATTCATTTAACAGACCTGCAGGCTGCCATTAACACATCTTACTGCTACGTAGTGATAAGTAACCACACTAAAAAACGAGAGCGAGTAGCCCGGCAGGGATATATCACCGAGGATCTCTTCCCAGTCGTCAAGAAAAGGGATAGACCAAGCAGGCAAGAAAGTAAAATACACATTGAGAAAATCTGCCTGCGAAATACAGACTTTTAGACGAGGATCAGGAAGCGCTGTAGAATTATTGCTGAAGCCTTGAGCCAGAACGCTTCATTTCATTCTCCTCTACTTCATTATTTAAGACTCATATTTTGTGGGTGTGTGTTGTTGTTGTTTTATTGCAAAGGATTGTTCTGGTACAAGGGGAAGAATTTTCAGTTCCCAAGAAATAATTTGCAAAACAAGACTATTATCAACACTCAGTTACAACTTTATAATTTATAAAGTACCAATGAGATCATACAAAAACATCCCTGGTTGACAAATATGAACTTTTGCAACGCTCGTTTGGCTCAACAAGTACCAGTGGAGATCTTGACAGAAATCCTAGTCCTGGATATCGCTTACATGGCACTAAACACGCTAAGCAAACCATTTAAAACAAATTAAAGCAACATTTTAAATATTAACTCCTACGCACTATCAGATATGCCGATCTTAGCTAATGACTTAATGAAGACTCAGGATTTTGGCTGCCACCTCAAGTTCACACCGAAGCCCTCGGGACCGCGTTTGTTTATCCAAATGCAAGTAGTTTAGACCCAAATAAAAAAGAGGGAAGCGGCATCAAGGTTGCAACCAGTCGATGTCACACAGCGAACACCGCTGCAAGCGGCTCGGTGAACGTAATTCACCAAAAATCTACCAAATTTTGACAGTTTGCTTCTCTTCACCCGTTTACTCCAATCCCATCAGCAACCACAATATCCTCAGCTACAAAGCAACAGCTACATCTACAAAAAATGGGGTAAAATTCCAGCCATCGCATTCAGAAATGTTGAGAAAGAAAAGTTTATTTTATTTTTTTTAAGATGCAGTATCACATTTGCTGGAAAGTGCCCTGAAGTACACTTGAGTTTCAGAACCTACATTAGGTACAACGCGGACCATACCATTAGAGACTGATCGATGATGCTGGGGAGATCGACAAAATTGCCCTAACGCAGCCCAAGAAAACACTCCTTTGCAATTAGAGATAGAGAATAGAAACCAAAGACACTTATTTAGCTTTTAAGACATTTTGTTTAAATCCCTATCGATCATTTTTGAGAAGATGTCTACTTTTTGCCAAATTATCTTATTACCACTAAAATGAAAGTGTCTAGAAATACTCGGTAAGTTCTTACAGAACAACTTACAGGCCCAGGCAGAGCAAGAAAGTGCCGGGGCTAAAGCTCACCTCAAAGAAACCCCAAACCCACTGGTTTAATATGGTCAATCCCTGATGCAACCCCAGTCTGGCCATGCCAGAGCTTGCACTAACGTGGAAAGAACACACAAGCTTCTACAAGCACCAACGCTGCTGCCTCAGCAAAGAACCAGGGTCTTGCTCTTGATAAGGTACGGTAAACACTTCGTAACTGAACATCAATGAAATCAATAAATTGATTGTAAAACTGAAAATAAGTGGTTAATGGTAGAGGTAGCAGTTTGATGAACAGCAGATTAAAATAAACGTCGTTTCCAAATCAGCACAGGTAATCTAAGATGGTTAGAAAAAGAAAAATGTTTGCGTGGTTTAAAAAAAAAAAAAAAATCAAATAAAAAGTCATCTGAAACGCATTTTGAACTGCAGTCAGGTTTCCCAACACCGCCCTTACACAATCACATTATGGGCTTTCCAGGGCTTAGGGGTTTCCCCCCCTCCTTTTTTTTTTTGCGCTATGTAAAGAACAGCTCTTTTCTGTTTCATCTAACAGGATCTGAAGAGAGTTTGTGCATTGGCCACATGGCAACTAAAATCATTTTTCAGTACAACATATTCCTGAAAAATACTTTAAGGAGCGATTCCTGTTATACTGTTTTAATGGTTTTTACTGGTCTAATGCTTCTCTTAGAGAACGCTCCTTTACCTCTGCCCTTCTACCGGTGCCAGCAGATAATTCAGATTAACACAGCGTCAACTCCTCCTGTTGACTGATGGTTTCACCATGTCTGTAACTCCGACAGGAGGTTCGTAGCTCCTGTGTTCACAACTATACCTCACAGCAAAACTACATACTTCTGTTTGTAAATACAAAACCAAGAAAATCAGTAACCAGACCTAAAACTTTTCAGGATCTTAATTACAGGCACAGCTCACCTCCACACCAACGGCTTTGGAGCTCAGTAATTTACTTCGAGGGAAAACCCCAAACCACCCTCAAAGAGCTGGAAGAGCTGACTGTACATAACACCTTGAGAACGTATTCTCTTACTAAATGAGTAGCTTCTTTAGATGCAAATTACGGCAAATGCTCTCCGCTGAAGCTCACGAAAACTCCGCCGCTGAAGCTAAAGAAAACTTTGAAATACAACACGCTGAGTTGAGTTCCACACGTTCATCCCATGAATTACAATTAACACACTGAAATCCAGGGGTTGCACAATCATAGTTTCACGTGCCCGCAGTTCCTTCACAGCTCTGCTACCTCGTTACAACAGAGGGACTTGGCCACTGCACAGAAAAAGACTTGCCTGAGAGCTGAGGCCAGCAGCTGTAACGCGTGGTGATGATGGAGTAATAATAAAAAAGTCATTGTCTCCTTAAAAAAAAAACAAAAAAACTGAAAAAAACAACAAAACCCACAACAAAAAAAAAAAACCCTGCCTGGGTTTACCAAAAGAAACCTGATTCTGCTGATTGAAGGAGGGGAGTCTCCACATGGCACATCGGAGAGAGGCGCCTGTTTGCCTTGGACAGCCCAGGGCAGCGCAGGGAAACCCAGCCTTGCTCAGGAACAGAGATCCTTTGTGCCCCCGCCGGGAGCTCACCTTCTGCCTTCTCGCTCTCTGGCTTACCATCATTCTTTCAAAGAACCAGCGGCACCATTATTCCCAGCACCTTTCAGGGCAGTTCCTGGCCCGGCCCGTGTCTCTCAGAAGGAGGGTGGTATGGACGCTGCGAGGCGGGGAGCGGTACGGAGACCAACTGACTCGGTTCTGCCTCCTCCTTCATCACAGAAGTCAGAGGAAGATCGAGGACGAAGCCCAAGTGACCTATTTCTTGGCCTGGAAATGTGCAGATTCAGGGTTGAAACCCTGTATTTGGAAAAGTAACAAAGAAGAAAAACACCATCTAGACCCTGAAGTAAGATGTAACACTTCTGTATTGAGAGAAACTCACAACACTATCAACTTGATCATTAATCTCTGTGCTTGGAGGGCTCAGGCCTGATTTTGAGGCACTACTTTAATATCTTTCAGACGTTCAAAAATACTATTACGTAGTCACCAATTTCTTTTTTTTTTAATCAAATTATTTAATAGAAACACGCTGAAGACATTAAGAAACATTGCGACACTGTGTCATCATCATTAGTGTTTCGCATTTTTAAAACCACAGATTAGCATTCCTGATTTAACTAAGCTTTTAAATACTGTTTTGCATACTATCTACATCAAACGACGATCTGTGGAGGTACAAAGAGACATTTTGATCTCTTCCCCAGCCCGTAGGAACAAGTAAATGAGTAACTGTCTCATACATCAATACAAATTTTGTTACGGGGAGGTGTGTGCCCGTGTATGTGTTTTACACACACACAAATACAAACTGTGGGGTTTTTACTTGATTTTTATTTGATTTCACTTCAGTCAAATGGCCACCTATGGATAGCTATGCCATTACAATATATTCCGCTTGAAAAAAATAAAATAAACCAGGATCTTTGTATTAAAAATATCCAGGTTTACAACATAAACTTTTCACTTCATGTAGTTTTCAAGAACTCGAAAAAGCAATGAAAGGCACACGCCACTTTTGATCACACCTAAAAATCCACGAGCAAACCCCGTCACGGCACCATCATAGGGACTGACAAAGCACTCAGTTACGTGCTTGGGAACACGGAAAATAAACTTGGTGTCACTGAGGAATACAAGTTATTTCTAAAGATCCTCTTTTTGAGAAGTGCTGTGAGCAGCAGCTCACTGAGACACCTGCAAGTCGCCTGCATGGGGGGGAACTTTGCAGGAAAAGGCTGGATAAGTGCTGGAATTTTGCAGAATGTTTCCAAACTTCACCACTAACCTGGTTTTTCTTCCCTGTTTTCACTCCAGTAACATCAACATCAGCACAGCTCTCCAGACAGGTGGGGCCGGAGCCAGCACCGGTTGCAGGTTCTTGGACTTACGGGTTTGGGGGGGTCTTTTTTTTTTTTAAGGTAAGACTGCAAGGTCCATAAGAGGGAGCTCAAACACAGCTCCGGCTGAAATCCCTCAAAACTAAGTGACTTTCACAATATATATCCAAAAAACAACCCTAGAAACTGGAGAACATCACCAACTGGACAAGAACCACCTTTAAAATGCAGATCGTGACCTACGTTCAAATTTTCCTTAAAATCTTAACATTCTGTAGCATTCGGAGAGCTCGGCACTCTCCGTGTTATCCTGCATGTTCGTATTTTGTTAATTCCAATTTTAAAGGGAAGTGACGGCCTCGTATGAGTAAATACATGCGAGGGAGCAAGCATCACCAGGCTGTGTTACAACAGAAATTGAGTAGGCCCTGGTAAACAACCTGTCCTTAAAACAAAAATAGGTGCAGTTCTAAAATCTCATGCTTCGCATAAAAAAAAAAAAAAAGGAAAGCAGCAAAACCACACGTAAAATACAGGACTCAATGTCGCAGAGAAAGAAAGAAAGAAAAAAGAAACAAAAAAACCTTCCTCCTCCTCTCCTCACCCACTTTGTTACTATGGGACTGGCAGAATCTCTGGATTATAAACACGAAGGTCCCACTCACAAGACAATTAAGCAGCTCCGGCGTTTCTATCGGCCACCCACCTCCACGGCTCCCCGCAAGGTCTGCGTCTCCCACAAAAGCTAAACCGCATCCTTGAATTCGCCAGCTGAAAGACAGGACTTTGTTCCCCTGTTCTCAGGAGCCACACTTCTGAAACCAAAGCGGTTTGTTTTTCAAAAGAATTATTTTTTTTCTTTTTTTTTTCCTCCCCCCCAACCCAGTGGTGAGAAAGAGAAGGAGTTAATATCGTGCTCTGTTTTATCCTGGGCAAGAAAGATGTATCATAACTTAAAAATCTCAGATGGACCAAAGAGCATAAATAGGTGGACAGTTACCAAGTCAGAAAGCAAGCTCAGAAACGGTGTGTATGCACCAGAAATGGTGGAACAGTAGTTCCCTGCCTCTGCTACACCAGTAACTAACAATAAAACAGACAAGATGGTAAACATTGCAAAAAAGACAATTACTAATAATGAAAAGGCAACAGAAATTTTGGGCTGCTTCCACCAACTGAGTAACGCGTTTTCAAACTGACAGCAAAGCGCTGGTTGCCAAATGAAAATGAGAGCAAACAGCAAAGTTGTGCTTAACCCCTTTTTGCTTTTATACTGCATTTTAAACACAGATGAAATCATGGAATTTAGAAGAAAAAGTCTACAAAGGAGACATTTTACTCAGCTATTCGGTCAGTGTTTCCATCACTTCAGTACCCAGAATCCTCAGAAAACTTATTCATCTTGGGTCCTTTTCTCAATACCAGGTCCTTTTAAATAAGATGGGTTTCCATCTGCAAAACCTGGGTTAGGAACACTCAGATTTGGGAGAAAACTAATTAAGACTCCCGCTTATCTTGCGGAAGGTGAATGCTAAACCTAAGAGTTAATCGAAGGCCAACCTGTAATTGCAGACCTCAAGAACTCTCAAGAATACCCCGCTCTCGAGAGGCGGACGAGGACTGATCGACCACCAAAAGGCAAAACCCCGGGGTGCTGAGCTACATGACAGGGGTGCGAGAAACAAGATGACTCCGGCGATGGCAAAAATCTCTAAATTGTCCTCACGCTGCTCTCAACTAACTCCAGCAGTAACTCTTAACAGCATCCTCTATGAAACATCAACAAATAGTTCAGCATGAACAAAGCTTCGGCCTCACGCCTTCCCAAGCAGGAGCTGACAGCAGCAGGGAGCTTTTCTTTTACATCCGACCAGCAGCAGCACCAATTCAGAACAAATATTTACCCTACCCCGACACCCAGGAATAAAAGGAAACGTTTGGCTGCAAATCCAACTGTAGGTTCTCTTGTTCCCATTCCCGCAAAAGGTTCAGCCACGACCGAGATCGTAAATTTTCTTTAGGCGGTTGAAAAGAAAAACAAAAATGTTGACACAAGCAGGTGAGGCAAGAACCATAAAGAAGACCTCGGACATCTCTGCACCGACACCAGAAAAAGGCATCTGATGTTGGGAAAGCGCATTCGTTACACCGTGAATCTCTGCTGATGGGCTTTGCAGAGACATCAGAAGCCAGGGAGGATTTGGAAGCGCAGCGATTTGCACCTACGACAACCGGAGTGTAACAGGAACAACATTAGTGGCACCAAGTCCGACAGCTCCCTCCGGGTCTCTGCTCGGTGCCCCCACAGCGGGGAAACCGGAGCTTTATGGGGGCTCTATGGGGCAGGAGCCTGCCCTCCACACCCCAGGGAGCAGGGGATGCTCTGAAGGACCCTGAGGGAAGCGCTCCATCTCCTCAGGCAGTGGGGTGCCAGGCCGGGACCCCCCTTCCCGATCCAGGTCCGTCCCGGGGTGAGGAACCGAGGCTCCCCCTCAGAGCCAGCTGAAGGAACGAGGACACCCCCCCCGCAGTCCCAGGGCCTGTTCAGGGTGAGGAACCGGGACACCCCCCCCCTCAGACCCGGGCCTGTCCCGGGGTGAGGAACCGGGACTCCCCTCACACCGGACTTTGTCCCAGGTGAGGAACCGGACCTTCCCCTGGAACGGGGACCCCTTCCCGCAGACCCAGGCCTGTCCCGGGGTGAGGAACCGGGCCCTCCCCTCAGACCGGGGCCTGCCCAGGGTGAAGAACCGGGCCCCCCTCAGATCCGTCCCAGAGGAGAGGGGTCTCCCCCAGACCCAGAGCAGCCCCACCCCCGAGCCGGGCCAGCTCCCGTAGAGACATGAGGGGGCTGCCCCAAGGCAAAGCCCCCCCCCTCCGATGGGGGGAACGGGGACTCACACACACACCCCCCGCCAGGCCCGCTCCGGTGCCGCTCTCCGGAGGATGCTCCGGTACCGGGGAAACCGAGTGGGGGGGTGATGGCGGGGAGTGGGGGGGTGATGGCGGGGAGTGG
>JAOXJK010000014.1:4665806-4693106 GCA_025774025.1 Xenus cinereus
CAGCTTTCCTGGAGCCCCTTGAGGGACTGGAAGGGGCTCCAAGGTCTCCCCGGAGCCTTCTCTTCTCCAGGCTGAACTCAAATAGCAAAGACCTTACCCTGAAGTGGGAGGTAAATCCCAATTCTCTAAAAAGCCAAGTATTTTTAAACCACAGAATCTAAAACCTCAGGTGGTTTTTTTTCCAGTCTAAAAGTCACTGAGAGGCTTTTGCCCCCCTTCAGAAAATGGAGGCGGGAGAATTTCCTGAAGAAAGCAGTTGTCCCAGCACCTTGCGCAGACCAGGCTGGGCTCTGCTGAGGCACGAGGTGAAAAAGAGAGCCAGCTCCTGCCAGCACTCGACGGAGCAGCGGGTGCAGCCGGGAAAGAAAGGGAGAGGAAAACAAGCTATGCATTCATTACTGAGTCTTTTTAAGATAAGCAACAGTTCCTACTCTGTGATTGCTGTCTCCTCCTGCAAGATAAGATGCGCGGAGCTACGAGACAGGCAATACCTGTACAGCGGAAATCTAGTACCAAGATACCAAGCAAAGAATTTCCGCCAAAGGTTGAGGAATTGGGAAAGTCTCCCGTTTTCCTGGTCCCTTTAGGTGTGTTGTCCAGCGAAGGGGAAGGTGCTGGGGCAGCTCCGTGCTGAATTACGCAGGACGAAGCCGTGTGGTCTCCCCCACGCCAGCGCGTCCTCGCTGCCAAAGTCCTGCGAGCGCATCCCAGCTCCACCCTGCTCCCTCTCCGGCGGCGTTCCGCGGACGCAGACTTCTTCTCGGCGAACCCCAACTCTACGTCAAGAGCTCCGGAGGGTCGTTTCCCAACCTCCCCGAGGAGCCGGGACCTTGGCGGAGGCTGCCGGAGATGTGCGTGGGACGCGGCGTCCCTGCCGGGGGGACGGGAGGAGAGGCAGAGCTGACCCTGCTGGGCCGGGAGCGGGCAGTTCCAAGGAGCGCAGCTGTTTCGAAACACAAGCTTAGGCTGCTAAGCCATTGATTCCAGCTGTGTTAACATCAGATGGGTGCAAAGCGCTGCGATATACAGGACACACGCATTAGGCAGTAATAAATCCTGACAGGACTGTTTCCCAACACCCACGCCTTGCCCTTTATGCTTTTTTTTTTTTTTTTACAAAGCGACAGAGACAAAGTGGACACTCTCCTTTGGTTTTTTTTTTTCTGGTGCGTCGCTCTGACCCTGAACGGTCCTTATGCCGATAACCAAATCCTCTCACGGTTGAACTATCAGATCAAAGAAAATGAGACTCTGCTCTCACTTCCACCACCCATCACCTTTGTGGCCTTGGTTCAGTCAGTTTACCAGTCATTTATAAACATTTCCTGCCCACGTAAAAATAAGAGATTATAATTATCTCCCGCTGCGAGGCTGTTAGAGACGGATGGATGAAACTCCGTTCGGCAACTGTCAGGATTAGCGTGAGCCACAAAGTCACGTCCTCCCCTAAATTCTAGTTGCCAACTCGCACTTCAAAGTTTATAAGGAGGCGGGAGATACCATCGCAGAAAACAGAACTGGGATTTAAAAGAGCATCCAGGCCCTGGCAGGATCAGCCCTTCCTCTGTCATTCCTGACAGATGTTAGTCTAACCACTTCTTGCATTTTTCAGCGGGAATAAACAACCCGCCCGCATATTGAGTTAAAATACCCTCTAGCTGTGTACATGAACAGCGTACGACCTGCAAAATTGGCCTGTCATGCTAAAAGCACATCAATCATAAAGATTTAACACGAAGATACCTATTGTCCACATTGTTTTCGCTGGAGAAGGGAGACGATGATAAATAATTTGTTGAGTTTAACCTGGATTTAATACCATAGGTGGTAATATCAAACGCCCAGAGCCCCGCCTGCCACTCTGCCTCTTCTGCAGCACCAAAAGATGAAGTGCCTGAGATGGAACTTGATAAATTTTCCCCTCTTGGATCTCCCGAGATTGAAAAGAGTGAAATCTCCCCCTCGACGGTTGCTCCTGCTGGCGGTTCGCAGGGAAGGAACGCAGATGGCCAGGGAAGGGGGGGTTTACAATTTCCTCCCTTTTCTTATTGTTTGGCCTGCGCAGCTTTATCAGATTGAACTCCAGCGCCCAACCTGGACCCCGCTTCTGTTCCTCCAACTCTCTGGTTTTGAAAGAGTTTGCGTAACAAAACATCTCTCCGATACGGCGTTTGCCTTCGCCCGAGTGGCTTCTGGAATTTCTCACCCACTCGCAGCTCCGCGTTTTGGGGTGTGGGTGGATGTGAATGGCTGCTAAGTGCATGACCCAGCAGACAATGTAAATCTTGACTGCATTAAGTCATTGGCAAGGAGACGTTTTAGACGGGTGCCAGGTTTCCTTCTTCCCCCACCGAAGGAGATATGCCCTGCGTTTGACAAAATGATGAGCTCATACCCTAAGCATTATTTATGTCTCCTGCCGTCTTCACCTTGAGCACATATGGGGCCACGCGAGAACAACTCGATCTCACTCGAAAGCCGCGATGGGATCCCCCCGAGACAGCAGCTCCATCTCTCCCAGCCTTCCAGACGTGTTCTGAAAAAAAAAAAAAGTTTCTGGTAATTGAGAATGGGAGCTTTGCTCTTTGCAAACAAAGAGTCACGGGAGGCCCGGGCTGTTGTGTTCACATCTGCTTTTGCTGCGAACAACTCCTCGCCGAGCAACCTGCAGCTTCTTGGAGCAGATGCAGCCGAGAGCCAGGAGGTCGGAGGGAGGAGGTTGGTGTTTACTTATCACTTGTTTGTTATCCTCCTGGTCCTTTGGAATCGCTCCGGCAGAGGAGATCCAGCGACTTCCGTATTCTCCCTTAGAGGCTTCAGAGGAAGGTGTGAGGTTGAACAACTTACACAACAGCAGACGGCAGGAGGTTGTGCCTCCATCGACAAAGAAGCTGACTTTTTTTTTTTTTCATGCAGACACAAAGATTTTGATCTCTCACACTTCCTACTTAATGTTCCTGTTGGTGTTCCCATCATCCTCACAGAATACCCTGTGAAGTCCACAGCGTCCCTAGTTCCAACGCTATTTTGAACCGAGCTCCAAACTGTGCTTCCAGTGGGAAAACGTTCTCCTGCTTCACTTGCAATTTGTGACCGTTTCTTTCATTTGAGATATCCTTGTTTCGTTTCCAGAGGGCAGATAAAAGCACCTGACTTCCCCTCTCTACACCACTCATCAAACCTGCTGAGCAGTCCAAGCTAACGAGCTCGCAGTCCTGCTCTCTGGACCAACATTCCCTTCTCATCCTTCCAGTTTAGGGTTTGGTTTTTTTTACCATTCCCTGTAAATTTTAAAAATTACAGAAAGCAGGCAAACGCTGCCTGCTCAAAGATCTTATTCTCCTTTCTCCAAGTCCTATCTTCTGCTGCTCTGAAATACTTTGGCAACCACACAGAGGATTCTGTTACGGTTATTTTTCCCAGAATCAAGGCTTGGCTTCACTCCACGCTGAAGCAGGCAGTATTCCCGGGGCGCTGAGGTGATGTGCGGAGCCGGGGAAGCGGCAGCCACTTTACGGCTTTCCAAAGATAACCCTCGGACGGTAGGCACAGTACCCTATGCAGGTATATTCACAGGCAGCGCTAAAAAAAGAGAAGCACCAGTAAGAATTGTGAGTTTCATTGAAACAAACAGGAAACCAGGAAATACTTTTTTTTTTTTTTTTACCACGAAGAGATTACACCGTTGCAAACCGAACTGTAGACCGGGCAGGGGAGCATGTCAGAGAGCAAGATGTTTCCTTCCATAGCCTTCTGTCAGCTCCGGGTTCAGAGAATTTGGTGATGTTCTATATAGAAAATAGCAGAAAATGTTTTCTTTTCAGACCTCATGGTTCAGCTTCAGAAAGGTGTAACAGATTGAAAATCCAAAGTTTTTTTGCAGACGTTTCCCAAGCGCTTGTGTGTAATAAAATAGCTCCAGGGTAGGGAACAACCCCCGGTGTGAAACCACACAAGGATCAGGCCTCGTCCTGCTCTTTCCTGCTGCACTCCAGCGGAAACACAAAGCACCAGAAATATAAGACTATGAACCGTTACCTTCAGCTGAGGCTACAGCTCCCTGAGTCTTCTCTTCTCCTCTGCCGCACGCCCCTACGCAAACCCAAGCTCTGCTATTTCCATGCCTCAGGACAGATGTTTACCTACGAGTTCAAGGCTTAATTTTCATGCTGAAGGTCGTAAAAAAACTATAAAACCTCCGGGTGAAGGAGAATTCACTGTTTTTTTGCAGGTACAGGCCATTTTTTGCTGATGAACAGGTAGACAAACACAACACACCAGACCAGAGTTTCAATCATTTCACTCTCGGTCAAGTAGGAGCGTTACAGAAGGTCCACGTCTCAGGAGGAGACCAAGCACCCACCACAGCAGTCCCAGTTTTGTGGCTTCTGGGACCCAGCTGTCCTCTTTGCCCCACACGCACGGATTTCATTTGCACCCCGAGGTGTGCCCGATGCAGCCCAGGTCACGGCTCCGTGAGGATGGTTTTACCGGGACAGGAACGTCGGGGTGCCCCAACACCCCAATTCCTCTCTCCTGCCACTCTGCAAAGCAAAAGTGCCTCCTTTCTCCCTCCCCCTTCCTGCTACCGAAGCAAAACAAGCTGCGGTGAGAAACCCGGGACAACTCAACGGGGGAGAAATTAATTCTGTTTTTCAGGGACGCTGGCGGGTTTCTCTTGCAGAGTCTGAAGCGCAGATCTGGTGCAGCTGGAGCTGTTGTCAGGCTGCAGTTCAAGCACAGACATCAGTACAGGGCAACTTCAAACGCCTGGTTATACCCTATTTCAGCAAAATACGCGTACGGTTAACAGCAGACCCCACGCTGGGCTGAAATACCACCCTCAGCCCCTCGCAGAACAGGGTGCCTCATGCTACTCGCGAGCTCTGGGGCTTTGCGGATGAAGGATCCGGTGCCTCCAGAAAAGCGCATTTCTAAGAAGTTCTTTTCAGGCCTCTTGGACAGCAGCAGCGAGTCGTTCGCTCAAACTCTAATTGCTGTCCTGAAAAAGCCTCGGAAGGAATGTAACAACTTGTTTTTCCCTGCGAAAATGGGAGGTTCTCCACTGCCAGCTCGAAGCCTTCAGCTGAAAACCTGCCGAACATCTGGCCGGGGATCAAGGTTTGCTTTCACGCTCGTTCATGGACGCATTTCTAGGTCAGTACCACCAAGAAAAGCGGGAAGGATGGGGTGTCCCTTCCTCATTGTACCCCCTGGGTAACTGCAATGGCTCTGCTGGGCTTTTGGGGCGACTCCGATGCCACAAGGCAAAGCCTCAAGCCCGCTGCAGCCCCACAAGTCATGGGGCAAACCCACCCCGCGTCTCTCCTCATCCAAGGACTAACCCCTCCCACGGTAAACGCTCTGATTTTCTTCCTAAAAACCAGCAAATACACGCTTTTGGCACGAGGAAGCTTTCATCACGTGCGAACCCCGAAAGCGTGCAAAATTAAGGTCCAGACACGCTAACTGCACCGCGGGGCACGTCTTCCCTCTTCCGAACCTCAGCAAAATTCATACATTCCTTCCAAATCCAGTTGTAAACCACCGTCCTTAAGGCATTAAGACTGAATGCGAGTACTGATAGTGCCAAGGAGTAAATCTGCATCCGTAAGGAGGATCCCGTGTTTAAACAAGACCCCAGGCCACAGCGTGGGGAAAGAAAAAGCAACGCAGGATGCGTTTAAAGCTAATAATTGCAAACTTTGTAGGGAGACACAGATTAGCAGCCTGATTACAGCCATCAGATAACCGTATGTAAAATACCTTTTAGGACATTTTTCAAAGCATTGCGACCGGAAGATACGCATCAAAAATAGTAGAGTCAGCTAAAAGGAGAAATTCTGCTCGAGGTTCTCCAGTGTTAATGTAGCGCAACTCCAGTGAGTTCAAAGGAATCACTCCAGATAGAAAGCAGTGTCGCCAGGAGCGGACTGGCTGGTAGCCTGCATAAACAAGCAAAAAAAGATTTTCATTTTTTAAGAAGCCATATAAACTAGTTTGAGCTAATTACGTGACAGGGGCCTGGGTGTGAAATAGCAACTGCAAAGCCTCAGGGACCCAGCCAAGAACCTTTGATTCCCTCTCTCTCCGGCTTATAAAACCTTCTGAAAACTTTTTGCTCCAACAGCTTTTCTACTTTCCGTTGACGAAGCGCACACCCCGCTCCGCTGCTGCCCTCGGGCAGGCCCCCACCGGCGCTCCCTCCGAAATCCTCACCCTTTTTCTTACGATCTGAGGCTAATTCCAGGTTGCGCAGCTAAAGCGGCAGCTGTTTCCAAGCAGAAAGCACGTTTCGTCTTCGTTTTATGGAACGTTCAACGTCGGCAGCAGTTGAAATCGTACCCGCCCCACAAAATAAATTTTGAAAACTTCTCTGTGAAACTGCCTCAGGTTGAAATATTAAACTGAAAAGTGCCAAAGTTGGGTTACTGCAACGCAAGTTATTAGTTTGGAACGAGAAACAAAAGTTCTGGAGTCCGTGGGATGATACTGTGCCTACTCACCATTAAAATGCAGAGTAGAATTGAAGCTGTCTCTGTAAAAAAATAACTTGAAGGGAGAGATGTCTCTATGATATGTGTGTGTATATATATATTTATATTTTTATGCTCCCAGGTGAAATTCAAGGTATCCGAGTCCCTCAGGAAGGCAACAAGGGCCAGCTCTGCTCCCTCGCTTGCCTGACGCGCCAACACACCCGGCCTAGACTCTAAATTTATTCAGCCACATTAACTTTTCCTGGTCCTTAAGTCACAAGTGATGAAATCTCATTCATTTATGCAAGCAACTGGAAGATTTATTGTAAATAAAGTTCTGCACATTACACAACTGGCTAAAAATCATAATTAGAGTTGCACTGGGAAACATGTTTTATTTATTCTGACAGTAGTCTGGCTTCAATAACCCCAGCATGATAAATGTCCCTAAAGTTTGCAGAGTTTCAGCAACTAAAGACCTTATCGCAGACGTGGAAGTGGAAACGTCTGACGAGGTTTGATGTGGCTTACGCGAGGTCCCGAGCAGTTCTGTTGCGTAGCATCGTTTTAAATCAGCACCAGGGTCCGAAGAGCTAGCGGGAACGCCTTCAGTCGTTGTAAATCAAAAGAAACGAAATTTTCCCGCTGCTCTTAAACTTCCAAGAGCTCGGCAGGAACGCTAGGACACGTCGGGACGAATTAGCGAGGTTCTGGGATAGGCAGGAATGACAGTGGGCTTGCCGAGCCGACAGACCCTCTGGAAGAGGGTCAGTGACACCATTAATAGGATGCAGACATTCCCAATCTCTAGCTACTCCGCGCCCTGCCAAGACTTCTAGTGCTTTCTTTCTTTATAGTTTTAAGTACAATTTCAGGCCCATAAAACATCAGAGAAGACAGAAGCTATTATCCTGGCCATGACAGGAGTCCCTAATGGGACGTGCAAACTCTGCAAATACCTAGAACTAACGATGCTCTGCTTTTACTGTTCCCCATCTGTTCAAGGGTATTTTAAAATGTACCAAATCAGGTTTACCCCCGTAATGTTTATTGCTGCTCTGAGACTAATAAATGACTCCGAGCGCAATCAAACATTTATCTGGCTTTGCTCATTCTTGAAGAAGAGAGGAGCCCAGGCCACTTGCTTTTCTTACGGGGCATCCTATAAAGCGTTTTCTCCAACCCAGCCACGGAGCACGATCACTCGGATATTTATGTCAAGACCCTCATCTACCTGTCAAGTTGTTGCAACGCAGCAAAAGAATCAAATCCATTTATTTTTAGAATAAGAGAGAGGTTACGCGCGGAACAGCCCAGAGCCACAACTTCGTACTTCACAGGGGTAAAACAAATTTTATTATCAACACGGATGATACGCGCTTCCACAACTATTTTAGCCAGTCTCTGCTAAATTTAGAACAGCTAGAGTATTTCTAGCCAACGATATGAAAAATAATTATTTATATTGCTATAAAAAGAACATTCCAGTAACAAAGAGAGGTGGTGCCCAGCAGCGCTTTGTTGCGAGTCTCAGGGAGAGAATCTGGAAACCTTTCCCAGCTCCCGCTCCGCAGCGGCAGGGAATGGGTTTTCCTTTTTTCAAGGATTATTTTTTCTTCCCCCAACACACACACAAACACACACATACCTTCGAAGCTTGAAGGGAAAAATTAAGTGTGCTTTCCTTACGAAGAGATGCCAGCAGTGGCCATCGCGTGGGTTCTCCAGTCACCTGCTGTGGTGGGGCTGATGAGCGCTACGGCTGCACGTTCAGAAAAACTCCAGTTATCAGAGAACACCCAACCCATCAACTGCTGCCACAGAAAATCCTTTTGGTAGAAAAATTTAAATAAAATAGAGACTACTGCTTAAGTATTTTAGGAAGGCAAGGATGAAGGAATGACACACTCTTAAGAGGATTAATCATATTCCGCAAATAGGAGAGCGAGTAACCTTCCATTTGTTACCAACCTAAGAAAGTGCCCTTGTCATAAACATATGGAAGCCTTAAAAAAAAAGAAAATCCATTATTTTGTAACTTTGAAGCTTGTATCAAGTTACGTTTCATCCTTTCAAAATTGGCTTGTTATCTGCCAAGCCTGTTCTGCAGCGTTTGGAGCTTCCGTGCCAGCCCAAATGAGCAGAGAATGGAGAAAATTAACTGCCTGAAGAACTCGAAAGCGGAGCTTGCCCACTGACTTCAGCATACCATACACCAACAAGTACTTTTCATTAATTTATTATTGGCAAACCAACAAATAAGATAGGAGGAGATGAAACTGTGCATCATTCCATCTAAAATTTCAAACAAAGAGCTTGACGGAGGAGCGCGTGCCCTCCCCCTATCGCATCCAAAGGTGCTTTGATTTTCATTATTAGAGAAAAAAAAAAAATCTTTCAGCAAATCTTGAGGTATGGAGTTCATGCTTTACACAGACCTGGTCAAGGATTCATTAGCAAAACAGACATTATATATTGTGTCTAAAGGTTACAGCAGGGTATTTATTTAACAGCAGAATGCAACCATTTCCCTAAAAAGAGGAGTGCGTACATCAAAATCAAACCGACACAGATACAAAACAAAGCCCTTGAAACAGAATACCTGATAAAAGGAGAAACTTTCAATTCATTAATCAGTTAAATTAATTAGAAAAAATGGCTTGGAGGAAAGTAAAGTTCAGGAAGTAACAGTATTCTGTGCAGTAAACACGGATTTTTACAAAAATGACAGTCATCTTAAAATTAATCTCTTGATTTGAAATATTCACTGGGCAACAACAATAAAAAACCCATTCCATTGCGACTTGCGTCAGATTACGATGCCGAGTACCTTATTTACAAGCCAAGGGAGAAAACCTTCAAGCCTATGAACAAGAAGCACCCACCTCCTTCCCCGCAGGAGAAGAGTTTGGGTGAAGGTGCTTTGGTGGGACCTTGGGAAAGGCAGAGGCCGCGGGGTCCTAACCCAGACCCCCCCCGGGTGCTCTCTGCTCCCCAGGGTCAGCCCAGAGCAAGAGCTGCAGAGCTCTTATTGCCAGTGAAGCCAAGACGCTTTTGGCAGTTATAAAAAAAAAAAAGAAAAAGAAATAATCATGCCCCTTTATTTGTAATCATGGCTTTAGCGTTGCAAACTCTGGATGCCCCAGTTAAGGGAGAATTTCTGGCCTGGAGTATCGTGCTGTCGTCTGGGGGGTAAGGAAGAGAACTGGGAATTGCAGTGTCACCCAAAATGAAGAACCAACAGAGACCAGAGGCGTGCAGGGATAATTCCCCTCTTAGGAAGGGTTAAAACAAAAAGAAGTCACCTTTGAAAATCAAGAATATGCTTTCACGATCCAAGCACCTGAGCTCTCCCAGCTCCCACTGTCCCTTTATTGCTTCTGGAGGTCAGTGTGTTATACAGGTTTTGGTTCTTTTTGTTTGCTAAAAAACAACAAAGCGACATACAATGGGTTTTGGTTGTGGGTTTTTTTTTTTTTTTGAAGCTGTTCATAAAAATCACACCTGAACTCTTTTGAACATACCACAGTACTGAGTTACTCCTGAGCTGTCAATGTTTGCAATGTGTAACATCGTTAAAAATATGAAAAGTTGGCAAAATGCACCCCCCACCCTCCCCCATCAAAAAAAAAAAAAGGAGAAAAAAGAGAAAAGCTTTTTCCAGCTGTAACATCTGTTAAGTCTAACTAGCTGACAAGTGCTCCTGCTGAAACGCGCTTGCCAGAACACTACATGGGAGGAGGAGGGACTTTACGGAGGAGGGAACGCAAGCTCTTTTTCTCCTTCCCTCACCCCCAAAATGCACAATACCATTTGCAAACCACGAAGAAACAACACGGCATCCTGGTAACATGCAACACGAGGCCATTTCACGGGCCGCCGCGGTCGTGCGTAGTTATCTCTGGGTCATTACCTGCGGGAGTATCACAGGAGCGCACGCTATCCCGGCAAAAGACTCCGGGAAGTGAAGGTCCCTTTCCCATTCATCGGTTTCTGTGTTGTACACCTGCACGATGCTGGTGACATTGTTCAGATGCCAATTGTACCCTCCTACGATATAAATCTTTTTTTCTAGCAAACAACAGCCAGCTTCCGACTGACCTGCGCGCATCGGGCTCACCGTTGTCCACTGGTCCGTTTCAGGCACGTAATATTCCACGGCCAAAACGTCAAAACAACGGTCAACGTGGTCCATGCGGCCGCCCAGGGCGTAAATCCTATTATTTGCACTGACCATGGCGTGCAGAACTCTGGGCTCGTTCATTGGGGTTTTAAACTCCCACTGATCCACGGCGGGGTCGTAACAGTGCAGGGCTTTTTTGTCTTCCACCGAAATGCCGTACCCACCTGATATGTACAATTTGTCTCCTACCGTGGCTCCAGCGTGTCCCCACGTCCTGCGTTTCAGGGAGCACACGTAAGTCCACTCGTTATTTTTGGGGCAATACTTCTCTACGGAGGCCAAGCTCCCCGAGCGGTTCCTCCCGCCGGTGGCGTACACCATGCCGTGGAGAACGTTGAGTTGGAACTGGATCCTGCTCTCCTGCATGGCCTGGATGCGCAGCCACTGGTTCAGGTGGGGATCGTACCGGTAGCAGATATCCACAGCTCCCTCGCCGCTGCGGTACTGCAGGTGCTGCCCTCCTACGATGTAGACAAAGTTGTCAAGCACGGCCACGCAGGAGTGGCTGCTGCCCACCTCCATCTCCGTCAGCTCCTTGAACTGGCGCCCGCTGGCATCCGGCAGGTAGTAGACTTTGCAGCTCACCGTGCGGTCGTTGTCGGTGTAGGGAGTGCCACCGAAGGTGATGAGGGACAGGACATCCGAGCGGATGGTGGTCCGAGGGGACTGCATCTCGTGCTGACGGAAGGGCAGGATCTGGTAGTTGAAGGCTTCCAGCAAATACTGACGGCACAAGACGTCTTCCACCATGATGTCCAAGGTCTGGACGCTGTCCACCAGCTCCGAGGACTTCATGAGGGGGAAGCGGATGTGGCAGAGCACCTGGCTGGCGTTGGCACGGCGCGTGGGGTCATACTGCAGCCAGCGGACGGCAGCACGGAAGAGATCTATTTCACTGCAGCTTTTCAGCTTATTGCTCTGCAAGAAGAAAACAAGGCGCTCCAGAGGCAGGTGGAGGAAGTCCTCTTCCTCGGAGATCTGGAGGAAATGCCTAAAAGTGAATGCATCTACCGATTCCTTCAAGGATGCGAGGCTAAAGGTGGTGGCCATCTGCCCGATATTGAGACACGTTTCTACGCTCATGGCAGACTTCAGAAATTCTTCGCAGAGCTCCACGACAGGCACCATCTGGAGGAAGACAGCAGCTCCCAGCACATCCTGAATGCAGTCAAGATCAAGAGTCACTTCGGCGCTGTAGGCAAAGTCTATTATGTGTTTCAGTCCTTTTGCAGACACACCTTTCAGTTCGATCACGTCTTGGCTGGCTTCTCTCATCCCGCCCGTGAACATGGCCCTGGAGGTCAAAAACACAAACAAAAAAATTCCCCCCCTTTAAATACATGTAAAATGATGTATCACTGCAGAATTTTATTTTTTTCAAACATATTGATTCTCTAAGAGAGGATGGGGAAGGGGGAGAATAAATCAAGGCTGAATCTCTAGAAGCCAGGAGAAATGAGAGGATGCAATGACTTACATAAAGCTGACATCAACAGCGTGCCAAGAAGTGACATTCAGCTTTGAAGACCTGCACCACAGGACAAAGCTTCAAGAAGCAGGTAGAGCTGCCAGAGCAGGGAGCGCAGAACCCTGGACACCAACAAATCCGTGACATTCAACAACCAAAGGATGCAATGGGATGTACACCAGCGGAGACTGGTAACCACACCCTGAAGAGTTTAACTATGCAGGGTTTGGAGCACAAAGAAAGAACACACTTTGGAAGACACCCATGTTTGGGAGGTCTGTGATCCCCTGAGCTTGTCTGCAGCACCGCATTTAGGCAAAGATCTCAGTCAGCCCGTAATATTGAAGGCTACCTATGAAACGGCTTCACTAATGGAGATGCTACACACAGAATCATAGAATTGTCTGGGTTAGAAGGGACCTTTAAGATCATCGAGTCCAACCATCAACCTAACTCTGATAAAAGCCATCACTAACCCATGTCTCTAAGCACTATGTCAACCCGGCATTTAAATCCCTCCAGGGATGGTGCCTCAACCACTTCCCTGGGCAGCTCATTCCAAGGCTTAATAACCCTTTCCATGTAAACATTTTTCCAAATATCCAATCTGAACCTCCCCTGGGGCAACTTGAGGCCGTTTCCTCTTGTCCCATCACCTGTTCCTTGGGAGGTGAGACCAACCCCTACCTCTTTACAACCTCCTTTCAGGTTGTAGAGTCTCCCCTCAGCCTCCTTGAACAGCTTTGGTCATCACAACAGAACCTCCCCTCCGAGGTTCATTCCCAACGCCTTAAGAAAATAAAGAGTTGCAGCCACTTCAGAAAAACGTCTGTCATGTTGCAATACGACGGCAGGGGGCTAACAGGCATTTAAAGAAAAAAAAAATAGGAAAAAAAAAATAAAAGATTTTGTTACAGCACAGCTGCAAGCACATCAGTTGACCAGGCCACGCAGAGATTAGGCCCTAGATCACCTCCTTGGGAGGCTTCTAAATTCCACAGGAAGCACATACCACGCCAAGGACTGCGCAGAGACATCTCGTAAAGCGCTCTTCTAGAGCGGTGCTGCTTTTCCCAGCTCCGGGGCCTGTGGGCGTGATGGGGACATAACTGCACATTTGTTTTTTGTTGGGTTTTTTTTATACGTTTACATTAAATTTCGGCAGGTTTTGTTACATATGGGTAGCTCGGGGGCAAAGGTTCGTGCTCTATAGCGTTCAACAAGCAGTAGCAGAGCGGTTCTGGGGAAGCCAAAGCCAAAACAGGTTGCTGGAGGAAGGGGGACGTGGTGTTTCACCGTTCACTGCCACACACATCACAGCAAGGCCACAGACTGTCCTACAAAAGAGGTTTTAAACTGCTGGCAGCTGCCTGCACATCTGGGGCTGTTTTTTCCACCATCAATAACCTACTCTTTCCCACCAGAAAGGTAAATCCCCTGTGAGGGGCCCGGTGTCATTAGAGCCACCCTAAGAAGCTGCAGTGACTCGAAGGTGCAAGTCAGTCCCCAAAAATGCTGAACGGACCCTGCTCCTCTGCATCAACACAGGAATAAAGGAGTATCTTGGGAACGCTGTCAAAAGACAGGAGTTCCAAGTTTCCCGTCCAAACCAGGCTAAAAAACCTGCTGCCGTCCAGCATAAACCCAAGAAATCCTAAATGACCTAAATAAGGAAATATTTGCATACGAAATCAGCTTTCTGTAACCGAGTGACCAGGAATACTGCTGGCAATTACGTGTCCGTGCAGCAGATGAGAGCACTCTGCTGAAATCCCCTCCATATCCCATGTCACTGAACAGCCCTGAGCCCGTGCCCCACAGGACACGCAAACATACGTGTGCTCCCGCGTTAGCTACACAGAGCCCAACGTGCAGAAGGGAAGAAAAAAAAGCATTATTGTTGCCGTGATGAAGACAAATCATCAAATAGAATGCGATTCCTTTGAAAAGTGTTATGGTTCTAAACCGCTGATTATATAAATGCCTCAATTTCACTCTTTTCCCTCCCCCCTTCTGCATAAAAACAGAGTATTTTCAAAAGCTAGATTATTCTGCCATTGTTCCCCAGGACAACCTTCCTTAGCACCACAGAAGTTATAACAAGAAACCTACTCAGCAATTATATTTCGACAGTGAAAACACACTAGCAGTGGCACTGCATACAGCATTTATGAATACAAATAGTGCTATTAGCATTTGGTGGGAGATCAGCTCCATCATTAATTGCATGCCTGTTAGGGAGAGTGATAAGCTTGGAAGGTTTATGTTACCGAAGGGAGAGGGAAGGGAACAGCCTAGAAAATATGTGCGAACACAAGACAGACATCGACGGAGCAGCTGAAGAAATGGGTGAAGGGATCCAGGAGATACACCAGGGGACAATGAAGTCCCTGGCTCTCTGTTACCTGCGCAGCAAAGGAATCCGCGTGGGTCAGGAAGGAACCTACACGTCAAGGGACTGCAAACCCCTCTGGACAGCCCTTCTCCACCCTTCACTTGCCACGTCCTCCAGCCTGGAACAACGCTCAGGTCGAGTTCTCTGTTGTTTTGAACCTCCCCTACACCCATTGACTCCAACGTGTCCCTCGCTTGACTTCCCAGTGCTGCCGGAAAAGATCCCTAACTCAAAAGTCCTTCCAAGTCAGAGAACCATTACAAAGGAGTTTGACAGAGGCAAGACGAATACATACTTTTGCTTAAGCCCGAGTTTTCTGCTCTGCAATTAGCTCACTCTGCATTAATTTGGCCGGGAAAACTCATCTCCATGCTTCAGTTTTCTACCCACACAAGATGGGTCAATTCTCCCCTATCTCCCCGGGCAGGGTCTGGGGAATTGGCACACGAAATGCTTCGTACTCTTCAGCCTGTGCTGGAGACAGATTCCTGGTATTTAAAGATAACACGAGTGTATTTTATTTACAATGGGCACCATCAATGGGATGACTCACTGCAGAGCCCTCGCAATCAGCTCCAGTAGCTCCAGGGCAAAAGCCTGTTTCCTTCAGAGCACAGAGGTGGGTTCAAGACCTGGGCTTGAACTTGCTTCTTGGCCCAGCAGCTGTAGTGGAACAAACCTCATCCGTGCGCAGAGGGACTCCCTTCCCAGCCTCTACACGCCTGCAGGTAACCCCACCTGCATCCGTGGGGCAAACCATCCCTCCGGAGGGCTGTGCCTGGGTGTGATTTTGGGGTGTGGTGGGAAGGATGGGGTGGAGGAGAGGACTAGGAAACAGAAAAACCAATGGGAAAGGTAAAAAAAAAATAAAAAAATATGCCTGCTTCCCTATCGGATTCTCACCTGAAATAGTCACTGCAGGCAGCCAAGACAACTTTATGAACCTGAAACACTTCATTATTTATAGTGAGGATGACATCAAGCAGCTGAGCCTGAGCTCGGAGCGAGGCCAGTCCCTGCAGTAGAGTGGTGCTGTGGCCAGGAGCAGAGAACGTGCATTTCAGGGTGCTGTTCTTGTCAGCCATGCTAAAAACAGAACAAGAGAGACAGGCTGGTTTTAAATTAAAACAATATGTGGTATTACCTACAAAGCATGCTGGGGAAGATACTGTAACATGAAGCAGTTTGAACGCAAATTCCCAGCTCGACAGCCACACAGAACATCATGACATCAGTACCTCGCTTGAGTATTCCCTTCTCCCAACGCAAAAGAGACTTCCAAATTTTTAAATTATACTTTCGCACCACCGACAGCCCGTCGCGCTGCAGCGCGCAGGGGCTTCAGAGACCATCCAAACACCAGCTAACGGGGCCAACATCTCCAACGAACGTTGGTGTCCCCACACTACAACTACCCCAGAGTCCACCCTGACCTTGACTTCAACCACGAGACTGAGTCACACTTGCTTATTCTTCTCACCACCTACCCCAAGTGCAGCTGTGAGATACTCTGGACCGGCCAAGGACGGCCGTGCTCGCCCCGTTTGATCCTTTCCTTATGCCCGACCCTCATGAGAAGAGCAAAAGCAAAAAATATTACATAGCGTTGGCTGCTCTAAATAACGTCAACTCTTTGAACTGCGCTGTAAACAGTCCCCTCCCAGTTTAAATATTTCCTTGGTTTTCCCAGTGCCTCTCGCACGTGTTCCCCAGCGCGGGGAGCATCGGTCTTGGATTCACTTGGCCTCAGATGCCCTTGTCAGCGAGACGGCCGCATTCGGAGGTGAACAGCATTATCTCACCACAAGTGGAAAAGACTATTAGCCGCCCCGTGCTCCTCCCAAAATAACTACCATTGTGCTGCAGATTTCCTGAGCCAACGTGCCCTGCCCTCCAAACGGGAGCCACTCAGGCCAACGGAAGCGTGAAATCCTAAATTCATTTGCAAATGTAATCCAACCCTGAACTACTTTTCAGGATCAAGATGCGAGTCCTTCTGGGAAGAAAACACTCACCAGGACCAGGCCTCAAGTTGCCCCAGGGGAGATTCAGATTGGATATTCGGAAAAATTTGGACACTGAAAGGGTTATTAAGCCTTGTAATGGGCTGCCCAGGGAAGTGGTTGAGGGACCATCCCTGGAGGGATTTAAAAGCCGGGTTGACATAGTGCTTAGAGACATGGGTTAGTGATGGTTGTTATCAGAGTCAGGTTGATGGTTGGACTAGATGATCTCAAAGGTCCCTTCTAACCCAGACAATTCTATGATTCTATGACCAGTATTGAGGACGGGGTTTATGTTTTCAGAGGTATCCTGCTACTTGGTCTATGCATTTTAAGAAATATTTTATGGAAGCGTGATACCAAAAATCCCAAGCAGACCATACCAAGTCTGGAAGGCTGCATTACCTGCTCCCAAGCACTTAGTACTGTGTTTAAAGGGTATTATTATTTAGGTAGAATATAGCAACAAAGCCAAAAAAATAGTACAGAAACTAGGTCCCAGTGTGCTGGGGGCTGTATAATCCCATCCTTTGCTAGCAACTGTCCCTAAGTGTTCACTACCTAAACAACAACAAAAGCCACACACAATGGACGAAACAAGTCGGCAAGGTCAGAGAAGAGTCAGGGAGATGGGATAACAAAAAAAGGGGATGTAAACAATCCTGGAACAATAAGGAACAATGGACAGGACTTGCTACTTGCCCAACTTATCGCATTGCAATTTCCTGCAAGCTTTTACAGCAGAGGCGAGTGAGGGGAAATCTGCAATGTTCATCAGAACACGGCGAGGGCAGCCGCCTCCTGCGAGGAGCTCTGGAGCTCTTTGGGATGCTGCAGGATGCAGATAGCAAATCTTTGCAACCTGTTTTCAAAACTTCTCAGGTTTGGGAACGCACCTCCAAATTCATACTTGTTCCTACTGGGATGAGTGATACCCGTCGGCTGGGCTTCCTGTCCCACAGATCTGACATTCCTACCTTAGAGTCAAAGCGCGCTAAAAAGTCTTAGTTCAGAGAGCAGAGTCCAGCTACAACATCCTTCCTATAATAAAAAGGATTAGCAAAAAGTCACTTGCTGACAAGACCTTTATCCATTACTCCGTGAGCCAAGAAATGTTTATCCACTCCAGCTCTTCCCATGGCGAGAGGGGAAGGAGATTGGAGGGAACGAGTCCATGAATATTCATCACGTCAAACTCATTTTACTCTCCTCTCTGGAACAATGGCTTGGATTCGCTGGAGGAAACATCGTGCACAGGCAAGGAAACGATCCTGCCTCTGAGCACAGCTATCGTTCACCCAGAAAACCCATTTTGCTTCACGCTGGACAGGTAAAATACACACAGAGAGCTCCGGCAGCTCATCTGGGAGATGGCAACTCCCGAGTTCACCGTAACTTCATTAGACTCGATCTCCTGCTGGATTCTTCTCATGGGAATTTTCTTCAGTGGTTTTTGTTTTGTTTTGTTTTGTTTTCTTTCTTTTCATACCAATTTTAAATATTCCTTATTTTTCCTTTAAATTTCCCAGCCTAAGGGCTTACCCATCTAGGATTGCTTTCACTGTATCCACAACGCTCCCAGTGCGGGTGCCTCTTCAAACAACAAGCTTTACCTGAACAAACATTCCTCCTCCTTTCCTTTTTCTCTATTAACTTTTACAGGCGCTCTCAAGAACCAGCCTGTAAGTTTAAAGTAGATGGAGAACTAAATCTGGGCAGGTAGATATTTCTGTGCTGGAAATAAACGTGTTTGCACGTGCGATTCATTTCAGGGGGTAATTGTGAACAGTTACCCCTGAAAAACTCCCAGTACTAGTTCCTTTGTCTATTTACAGGTATCGAATAAAAGGATCCAATGATTACACAATCCTCCAGAGGGGGAAAAAAGACAAAACAAACCCAAACAGTAAGAGAAACACTGATAACGTCCAGTTTAGAAGAAACACATAAGCTGGAAGCAAAATAAAAGCCACACGAAGCATGAGAAATTAAATAAGAGACTTTAGGAAAAAAAAACCCACAACAAAGCAGGGAGAAACCAGCACCAAACGCTGTTTGCAGGGCCGGGGGTAAAAAGGGATTTGCAATAAAAGCAGATTTGGCTCAGAGGTGGCTGCCGTAGCACGGGCAAGGCCTTGCCTTCCGCCGCATCAGGAGGAGAAGAAGAGGAGAGGCAGCGGCTGGATGTCAGGAAGGCACAAAAGGAAGCCTTGAACATCTGAAAGTGCCTTTGTGAGGCCGTCCCTATCTCACAGGGGATCTGAATACGCCACGTATTTGTTGCTTAACAATTTGTTACAGAAGAAACAGCCTCGCGGACAAACTTGGGAAGAGTTGCATCCACTCCCCAGCAGTTCAGAACATGCCTTCCAGATAAAAGCCTTTCATCACACAATAGTGAGAAAGTGTTTATTCTGTTCCTTCCCCCTTCCCTTTCTGATGGAGGCAGGGCTGGAGAGCTTCTGGAATTTTCCTCCTTCTTTCCCCTCTTTGTTTTCAAAAGGATGGCACTGAGGGACGTCTTTCCCCTGCCGTAGAGCTTTGCAGAGGTCTCTGTGGCCAGAGCATCCTTCGGCAGGGACCGAGAACCTTAGCCCGGAACGGGGTCAAGCGTGCCCGGCTACACCCACTCAAATGTATCCTTTGAAAAAAAATGTAAAACATAAAAAAAAAAACAAACCAAAAATCACATTCACATCAAGCAGCACTTCCACAGCACATCCCACAGTGACCTGCAAGGGGATCTGACAATGTTTACACCATGGGGGCCTCTAAAATTAATATATTGGTATAAAGGTGACTTTAGCAGAACAGAAATCCCACTTTCCATATGGAAATAGCTGGAGCAGTGAAAGGCATCTTTATATTCATGTGACTGCGTCCGCAGCACGAATGGTGGGGGCAGCTGGAATTCAATAGACACGTTGATGCAGAAGAGGGATCCGTTTTGGGCAGCAGCCTCAGAGACTCCGATAACATCACTGGTTCCCGATTTTCAAAACGGGACTGCCAGGGAACAAGTAATGGGATTGAGGATTTGTCTCCAAGCTGCTGCTCGGAAGCCAGATTGCTTTCAATCCTCTCCAGTCACCGCAGGACAGAGTTCACCATGGTTTATGCGACCATAGCGTGGGGGGAAAATCCACCCAAAACTGTGCAAACGCTTATGAAAACGTTAAAGCAAGGGTTAAGGGAGTGGTTCCAGGCAGAGAGCGGGCAGGGAAGGCAAACAAGCCCAGAAATTCTCCTCCTGCACCTTTTGCAGGAGCTCGGCCACATGCTCATCCTTGCCTCGAGCAGGCTGACCACATCCTTAGCCCACACCTTTCTGAGCAAGGACTGCTTGAAGTTTTGACCAGAAACAGATGCGGCGAGGAGGCATCCGGACGCCCAAGAGGCCTCTAAAGCTGCCGGGCTGAGAGATATTTCAGGGCCATTCTTCAAGAATCAGTTCAGATAAGGCACAAAGAACATCCCGAAGAACAAGGGTCCCCTGTCTCTGCCTCCTCGATTCTCCACAACGTCACGTGTAATCCAAGATGCGTTTCAGGCTAATGAATCATTTTTACCAAATCTGTACCGATGATTAAAAACATCAAAGCTGGAATTAAAGGCTTACCAAGCATGAGTTCATATTTCAGCATGTTTGCAACTACTGCACAAGCACAAATGGAGAGAATTAAACCCGGCCAGATTAGAACATTTCAGTGATTGAATTAAATAAGAAAAATCTTTTGCTACACAACTGGCTGTCATCTTCCTCCTCTTCTTTCCTAACACGGTCCTCCTTCCAAGGAGGGATAGTTCAGCGCTAGCGAGGCTCCCTCTGCATCCCAGTTCAGCATCCTTGCTAATATCCACCCACGTTTTCCCACTCTCTGGGCAGGTGGTGCTCGGTAATTTTTCCATACCGGAGAAACCGGAGGGGGGGTTGGCAGGATTTCTAAGCAGGGCAAACTTCCAAGAGCCAGATTCTCCAGCAAACACAAGCTCTAAAGGTAGGAGCCCGCAGGGCATGGCTGGGGTACAGGAGAGGAGGGAGGAAAGGCAGCAGAGAGTGTGTGTGTGTGTTCACATGCATAGAGAACGTGGTGCCACGGCTTTCCTGCTGATCAACAAAAGACCTGGGGTTGCAAAATAGCCAGCGAGGCACCTTCCCAGCACTCAAGCCTGCGAGAAATTTATGGCGAGAGCAGCAGAACTAACATAAAGCCGAAGAGTAACTTTATTTAGAAGGTAGGGTATGAATATTAAGGACCTTTGAAAGGCAGCATTATAGATATTTTAATAATGCAAATCATTTAATGCCTTTAGTTTCATGCCTAAGTAAAAAACACATTCAGATTCTGATTTTTAAACTACAATTAAGACACTTAAAATCAAAACAAAAGTCAAACTCCCTCAGATAAGTCACTGGTAGCCATGGTTACCATAATATTTCAGATCCTGAGGCTTTATATCACATGCCCAAATGATGAAAATGAGTTTTCAGCACCTCACACACACAAATGTTACATTAGGGCAGAAAGGCTAAACCCTTTACTGCAGATCTGCTGTTTCTCAGACTCCTGTCGGGACTTTCGGACAACGCTCCCGTGGCCTTTGCACCCCCCTCTATGAAAAGGCATCGAGGGGTTTCCCTGAAGTTTGGGTGCAAGATTAGATGCTGCCAGGCAATGAGACTTAAAAATACCTGCCCTGTTAACCTACTTATGCTCCCAGCAGCAAGACCGTCACCAGCCCCCCCTCAGAAACAACATCTACCACGGCTTCCCTGTCCAAATTAGCACCGACAATAAGCACTTAATGATCAGCAACTAATTAAATATTAACACATCGAACGAAGGGGAGGTTTTCCAGAGAAACATAATCATCCTCGGGAAAGATAAGCGAGCAAAATGATTTAATCGATTTCTTTGTTCCCTTTTCCACCTCCTTCCCTTAATTTCTCCTATTTCTCTCCTCTGCCTCCTCTCATTTCCCTCTCCTGACACCCTCTCCTGCATCAAAGGCAATAAATACAAGCAGAAAGCCTGAAACTAATATCTCTATTTAGAAACGACTTGCAATTTGGAGTGCTCAAATAAAGAGATTATAAATCACTCCCATTTTCAGAAGGAGTAATACTTTTTGAGGAAAAAAAATGGTCTTCTGTAAAATGCCTAAAGTTGAATGGTGAAGTTTGAAAAGTCTCTCTTTGGCCTTTTACACTTCAAAATTTAAGGAAAGTTAACATTTGGCCAAGGGAGAACAAGTAACATTCACTATTTAAAAACAGAACAAAGCCCAACAAACCAAGCTCTTTTTTATTTGTATTACAGGGACCCAAGAGGCTCGTGCCTCTCACAAAGAGGGAACTGAGGTCTCAAAAGATGGACTGGGCGCCGCTGGGACGGGACTGGGTGCCGCTGGGCTCCCACGCTCTCCGCTGCCGGACAACCCATGCCTGATTCAGCCTCGCATTTAGTGAAAACAGCAATTAAAGACATATTTTACAGAAGCCAGGAGGTACCTTAATGTTTAAATTTTTAAATGCTTTCTGAACCAGGTCTTACTGATCCCCTCATTTGCTTATCCGCATCCTACTTCTCCCGAGCTGGAACCCGAAGGTAAGGCAGCAAATTGAAGCAAGAGGCTTTTCAATCATTATTATTTTTTTTTAAATATTATTTTTTCTCCCCTGAGAAGTCCCAGACACACTTCCAAATCTCTGTTTTTCTTTCTTTTTTTTTCCTGAGCTGGACTCACACAGGGCCCAGCAGACACACACACACACACACAAATACATTCTGCTCCCAGGCTTCAATCGGTAGGTTGTTCGCAAGCCAAAGGAGGTGGGATTTTGGTTTCTGCTAAAAGCACTAATAAAACTGGATGTCTGTCAAAAAGCTGGCTGGCCTGGTAAAACGGAGCATTGGAGCACGGAACAAGAAAGAAAAAAAAAAAAGCAGAGGGTGAAATATCTGAACACATTAAACTCTGTGCCACCTCATGGAGTTTCAACGTGAGGGACTGGGCAGTACGTGCTGTACCCGGGACAAATTGTGGGGGGAAAAAAAAAAAAAAGAAAAAGAACGAACAAGATTCTTAAAAATGTTTCTGTCACAGAGCCAGAGACATCTTTATGCTGGTGCAGGGACAAATGCAAAAAGCACTTTGGTCCTCTTCATTCAGCGACCGAAGTGGCCAATGCAACTCTCAGGTGAGGGCTCCAGGAGCCCAAATTTGCCCACTGGTAGCACCGGGGTCATGAAGGGGCACAAAACATCAGGCTGAGAAGACCATTTATCAGGATCTGCCATTTCTTTTCCCTCTGCCCATATCCAGGGCTAGTGCAAGAGGATCCTGTTCCATACGGAGATTTTCCTGGGGCACCCTCAGTCCTGCCCCAAACCCTCTCTGGCAGCAGTGACACGTCACCCATCGCTACCACCACTTTGCTGTTCCACCATCCCAACCTGTGGTTTTCCAGTGACCGAGAACAAGAAGATACTACTATCCCACCCCCCCAAACTCTACCGTGATTATATTCTTGTCAGCCCCAAACCTAATCCTGCTGAGCCAGGAACAAACTGAGCAAATATAAAAATCACTCTAAGCATATAAATTACTCCGGCAGCCCCAGGCAGTATCACAGCAATGAAGAAATCAGCTGCTCTCCCCTGCTCCCTAGCTCTGCCGGCCACACGAGGACCCCCAGAAGGATGGTGGATTTTACACCACGTAAAATTTGCCTGCGTATCCACGGTACACGGCTAAGTACAGCTCTCCGTACACTCGATACTCCTGCTGACAGCGCTGCCTTAAACAGTTCCACATTTCCCCCCCACCATATGCCCTCACGGTCAAACCCTGCCAACCCCTGGCTCTGGAAAAAAGGGAAAACTCCAACAAGGCTGGATCAAAAAAATAAAATCAAATAAATAAAGCATGCAAAAAGCAGAACCATCCTTTTAGAACACACCAGCGCGGGGGTTTTAGCAGCCAGAAGCCACAGCGGGTGTATTTTCTGCGCCTGCCATCCCCTGCACACCTCTCCCAGCAGCACCCGTGGCAGAGCCGCTGTGCAAAGGCCGAGAGGCACCTAGTGGTGTCGGGAAGCACAGCAGAGCCACCAAGGCCACCCCAAAAGTGACACCCAGCCCAGCCCCAAACACTCCTTGGCTGCTGGCCTTCTAGATACCACCCCGCTCTTCCCTCCACCCCGACTCTTCCATCCGACCCACTCCAGCACCGCGTTTTTGCCTTCGGAAACGGAGCGAAGCTGATCCTAGAGCCACCTTCATCCAAAGATCCGTTGGGATCTTGTCTCAACTTCCCAGCTCGACACAGCTCAGCAATGGCTGGGTGGTGTTCCCGCTGGGGACAGCCCGTTTCAGCTCTGCCAGCAGCTCCCAGCAGGGCAGAAAGTTCTCCCCACCACACAAATCCCTCTGCCACCTTCTCCCACACAACCATACCAGGTTCTTTGCTCCACGCCTTGGAAAAAACTTAGAAAAACTTCAATTTCAGACTACGAGGTACTCGGAGCGGCATTTGTCTCGGCCTGTTTCTGCAGCATCCGATTGCATCCTCTGGGCAGTGTTGCAATAAAAATGACAGGAGTAGTTACACGCAGAGTAGGTTGTAGAGCGTGCAGTGACCCGCAGCACACCTCTCCTCCCCCTGTGCCTCCACCCTCCCCATCGCTGCCTCGGAGCAGCGAGGCATCTCTGGCAAAACAACATAAAACGATGAAAAGAGCAGACAACAGGAGAAAAACCCACCATCCCTTTAACGCAAACTGAAAAAACCCCATGTTTTCCAGCAGATGCGAACAGCGGCCCCGGCGCTTGGCATCGTAACAGCGATTCCAATTCAGTTCCAGGGTCAAAATCATCTTACGCTGCTCGTAGCCCACTTCCCTCGTTACCTAAATCCTCCGCACTTACCTCCTCACAGGCTTCTGCCCATCCCAAACATCCCATTTTGTTTCCCAGCTCCATGTGCAGCTCAACTGGGCTTTGTGCCACCCTCATTGCATCACCTGAACAGAATCACCCGAGACCCCCAGAAGTGCAGCAACAGCTTTTGCTCAAAAACATTGATTTCTGTGCAAGTTCAGCATTTATCTTCCGCATAAATGAGAAACTGGGAAAGAGGTCTTAGCCATCGTCCTGTGATGCAACGCTTTTTTTTACAAAGCAGTTAATGCTACGCAACACATGGAGGCAAGACAGGAACCTTTGAAGAATCACTGAAGTTTACTTTTGGTCTTAATAAAACCTCCAGCTCAGAAGTCTCCCGACGTTAGAGAAGAAAGCAGCAGTTATTTTTACAGTGATTCAATTAGAGCGTAAACATTTACACCACGTCTACCAGATCTAACAACTAAATCTGTTTTAAAATTGCCATGTGGCAGAGTATATAGAACATAGAAACCACACAAAACTCAACTTTGAGCAGTTTCAAAAGGGAAAAAAAAAACTAACCAAGGTCTAATTGAAGACTGAAGCTATCTAAGATTACAGGAGCACAAAAGCAAGGCAGACTCACAGCCCTCGTCATTATGTTCCCCCGACGCGGTTTTACTCCATCATCCTGTAGATTTGCTCTCTCTCCCACCACTTTCTTCAGAAGGAACGTTAGGGAGTTCAGGTCGACTTTCTCTCCATGTGAACCCAGACTTAATTACTTTTAGATAAGGAAGACCCGCAGGTCTCCCTCGCCCATTCGTTCTGGTTTCGACAGGTGGGACCGCTTTCAGCAAACACACCAGCGTGTAACAGTATTAAGGAGGTTTTTGGAAAGTTGTTTCTACAACCTGGCTGCCTTCCTGTCTTCAAGGGGTTATTCCCAATTTGAGAGACACACAGTTCTCCTCAACAGCTTGTCTGGACAACCCGATTAATTCCAGCTTCAAGGCCTGCATGGTAACAACCTCTCCAGCATCTGAAAAGATGTTTTTCCTAGATCTTTGTCACCCTACCTCACCAACACTGTGGCAGAGTTCACGGGCCTCATTGTCTGAGGCACAGAGAGTTTCTTGTAGCAAAGGTACCGATGGATTTCACTATTTCCTCTGTACTTACTCGCTCACCGGTCTCAAAGCGTATCTTCAGGAGCATGAATTATGTAGCCTGAAACTCTCCCTCCACACGATACCGAGAGCTGGGAGTAAAATATGAAACCTATTTGTAACTCACGAAATCCTATCCATAGAGGAAAAAAGAAAAGGGGGAAAAAAAAAAAAGGCAAGTTTATTTCAAACTAGAAGATTTGGGCCGTTTGCTTTTCAATGCACAGCAATGGCCTTATCTCATGCCATCAGTGTGTTGAAAGCCTTTTGTCCATACCATCTGGCACAGCGTGTTCCTTATCGAATGAAAGCACAGGATCCCCAGCAGACAAGTTAATTTTCTCGCTTTGGGGAAGCCAGCACACTTACGGGTACCCAGCATCAGCCACGCGGTAGCAATTCCAAAGATGGAAATTCTGTCCGTGCTGTTTGAGCAACAGCGCACCACGAAATGGCATGTGTGTAACAGCAAGAGAGGACTTTGTCCTTTTGCCTTAGAGAGTAAATACTCAGTAAGTGCAAGAAAGTCACAAGTGGAAGAACCTAACAAGGAATCCTTGTTGATAGGTAATGCCCTTGAAATTCTCCTCTCACTCTATAGAGACCACGCGGCATGTTCAACATCCCACACCGGGTTTCTCCCGTGTTCTCCCATAAATCCATCCTTTAAAACAGAAGACTAACGACCAACAAGAAGCAGTATCCAAATTTCAACGAGCTTTACTTTAAAATTAACAAAGAAAATAAACACGCGGCGATAGGGAACACGATGGAGCTACAGCTCAGGGAACAAAACTGCTGCGGCTCCAGTCGGGGTGATTTATCATGGCCCCGAAACAAATTACTTTCATTTCTCATTGCTACACACCCAGCACCGGGAAACTCCCAAGCGGGGAGCGAGCGGCCCTACCAAAACCCGTGTGAAAGAAGTGCTGCTGTTCCTGTTCTGAGAGGGAAGAAAAAAAGGAGGTGCAGAAAGATAAAATGAAAAGCCCCAGGCAATGCAGCATATAGTTTACACAAGTGGTCATTAGGAAAAAAAATAATATATATATAAGGTGAGAATTCAGACAGGCTTCTCCAGCGCTGAACAATGGCTGTAAGAGCTTCCCTCTCCATTGCGTGACACAGAGGGTGGTTATTTCAGGAGAGAGTTAAGTTGAGGATAAACGATGCTTTGAAGTGAAGTGACAGGTTGACAGCGTAACATCCCAGAGACAGACAACACAACTTTCTGAACACTGTCCAACACGGCAACTTTTGGATGAGGACGGACAGAAAAGCCCTGGGAACAGAAACTCTGCCAGGAAAAGGTGCCAGCACCAACCACCCACCCCCCAGACCACCCTCCTGAGACCCACCACCGGCTCCATGCTGCCTTCAAAAGGCTGAGGGACTCCATAGGGACCAGGGAAGGGTCTGCAGCCTGAGGGGGACACAACCCAACAGAACGGGCCTGAAACACCAAAAACTCAGTGTCTCTGTAAAGCTATAAACCTGATGTCTCTATAAACCCACAAAGCTCTACAAACCCCACCCAAGCAGGGTCCAGGTGTGATCGATTATATGCTCTATTTTAGAGCCACCCTCAAAACCTCTGCCTTCCTCCTCATAAACTCCACCTGGGAAAGCGTTATTATTAATTATTAGCATTCTCTTTCAGAGGACCCTCAGCTGCCAGGCCCTGCCCAGGAAACATCCCCCCTAACCCCCC
>JAOXJK010000014.1:4742869-4754145 GCA_025774025.1 Xenus cinereus
GGTCCCGGTGCTCCGCTCCCCGGGGAGGTGAGGGGGGGGGGGCGGGTTCAGGCTGGGGCTGTATTTTGAAATTTCCAGATTGTCTTTTCCGAGATGTTTCCTTGAAATGCATCCAGAGAGCTTATTAGTCACGTAAATAAAGAATAATGGCAGTTCCTCGGCATCTGTCGTTAGGATGGACCGGAGAGGGATTAAAAGGTGTCCTTTTAATTGTAATTCTTCATCATTATTATTATTATTTTATTTATTTTCCGCCCCTGATCCTGCCAAGAGCGTGTGGGTCCCCTCACCTTGCTAGGGAGCTGGGGGAACTGGGAACCCAACCCGTTTGTCATTAGGAGTGTCCTGCCTGCCAGCTTCTGTAGGATAAACCATATGTTGTCACAACACTATTTTTAATTTAGGGTGTTGGTTACATCACATCACTGAATTGGGCAATCTCTGGATGAGGACGAAGGTAATTACTGTACCAGGGTTTATCAACTTATATTTTAATGAGTGTTTATCAGCATTATGAGAAGTCAGTAGCAATAAGTGCCTTGGATAGAATGAGTTATTAGCTTTTTCCCCTGAAAAAGAGAAGAAAATAAAATTCAAAGAAATGCTTTCCTATATATTAGGAAAGATTTTTCTTTTTGGAGGAGGGAGAGTAGGAAGACTACAGGCAGCTGTGTTAAATATTTTGGGAAGCTATTCTGAGTCCGTGTCACACATGAATAGTGGTGTTTATTTTCTAAATGAAGTCTGGTCTCTGGATTGTTTGGTGGCCACTGGCCACTAATGAACTTTGCTTCCTTCACCGCCACCCAAAAGAGAAATAGTCAAAGGCTACTGGTGATTAAATGGGCAGGAAGGGATAAGGGCAGAAGAGCTCGCTTGTTTGTACAGTGAATAACGCAACAATTAGTGGGCTATTAAACACATATGCTCATTCTGCATTTGTTCTATAAACAGTTTCTCCGGCGCGTTGAACGTCGCTGCTTCCTCTGAAACGCTCGGCCACGGCGAGGCCAAGAAGTGACTTTATAACACACCTTCGGAGCCTGTGTTTGTCCAGTCTGGGCTCTGATTTAATTTTGGTCGGCAGTAGGTAAATGGAAAAAATTCGCTCAGGCTCCCTTCTGCTCGGTTTGGTTTTTAAATGTGGTGTAAACTGAGGGACAGGGTTGTGTAATATGTATAATGGCCTGGAATCCAATACTGTTGTTTGTGTTACCTGAAGTCCGACGTGTGTGCAAGTCTGACCTGTTTTATGCGCCGGGGGGATCGCACGTCGGTGCGATTTCTGCGACAAGACTCTGTCTCTTTGCCAGAACGGGCAGGGTAATGTCTTCGGCCGCTTGCTTGAGTGTGTTCTTGGTCTAATAATAATGTATTGGGATTACATAATCCAAAAATGATCACCCGGCCGGGCGAGCTGCCATGTGCTTTTAGTGTCCCTTGTGCCAGAGCAGTTGCCTTCTTGGTGTGGAGCTGCACCATGTGTGGATCAGGCAGCAGGACTATGGAGAAAGAGAGATTTTTGTTGTCTTGACTCCCTCTCGCTTGGGTCTCGGCTAAATTGTCCGTGTCCTGGTGAAGAAAAACGGCCAGATAGCGATGCCCAACTCCGTGTTTCAGCAAGTTGTTTCTGTACCGTGTACGGAGAACTGGAGCTGCTCCTGGAGAGGTTCAGGTCATGGGCTCCTGTGGTCCTTATGAGGGTTTCTTTCTCCTGTAGCAAGAGGTTTCCTCTCACCTGAAAGAAATAGGAGTCTTACAAACGAACACCAGCTTCAGAGGGGACACTTTAAGATGTCGCCCGTGTGCTCCTTGTGAAACTCCCTGCCCCTGAAGCTGCTTCCACGCCGTTGTGAAACCCGGAGCACCGACTGCAGGGTGTCCCGGGGCAATCTGTCCACGGGTGAAACGGAGCCGCTCGGGTGCGTTAGCCCAAAACAACTCTTGGTTCTCCAAGCAGCCTAATTCTCTTATCAGCTCGCCGTTTTCTGCCTTGCCTTTGGGGGTGTGTACGGGCTCTGTACCTTCCCACCCCCCAAAAAAAAGCAGAGCCTGGCTTTTCCCCATTTCTTCTGGTTTGCCTCTAGCTTTCTTGTGCCCACGTGGAGATACAAGGGACCTCCTCATCCCCCTGCCTTGTTTTCCTCTCTCATCCTCTATCCTGGGCCCTTTCCTCCACGCTTGGTGGGCATCATCCTCACCTAATACACCTAGATATGTCACCATCCTTTGCTTTTCGCACCCATTTTTTTAATAGCATCATCGTGGGGGTTTCTGGGCAGGTGGAAATCTCAATGGATGATGTAAAATGCTTCGTGGCAGACCCAAGTGTCACTCGGCAGGAGGGACATCTCCTCACGCCGCCGGTGTAGGTGCCGATGGCGCGTAAACAGCGTGAGGGCTCTTCCTGGAACCCTCACCTGGGAATTTCCCGACTTTCATGTATTTATTTAAAAACTCTCTTCATGGCTTGAGGAGCGGTGCTGGTGAGCCTGCGTGACGGATGGCTGCCTGATAACGAGCGGCGTGGCTGCAGTTGCGCGCCTTTCTCTTATTGTTTGTAGCTTTTGTGTTGGCCCAACCTTAGCTGGTGGGGACCAGGCTCCACTGGGCTTGTGTGGAGTCATCCAAGGGTTTGGGTTGGAAGGGACCTTGAAGTCCATCCGGTCCCACCCCCTGCCGTGGGCAGGGACACCTCCCACCAGACCAGCTTGCTCCAAGCCCCCTCCAACCTGGCCGTGAACCCCTCCAGGGATGCACAGGAGCCTCCTGGTTTTAGGAGGACGCAAAGAGGGTGGTCAGAGCATCCCTGCTTGGGTGGGTGCTTGACGCAGCAGCCAAGCGGTGTCTTCTGCTCCCCTCGGACCCCTCTGGCCCTGTTACACGGGGTATTTTTGAACTGAAGCCACCAGTTGATCCACTGGTGAACTTTGGCAGGTGCACAAATATTTATTGGGGGCTAAGCTGAGATAACCAAAGCTCGTTGGCCACGGAACCCTGCTCTGACAGACGGGGGTTTCCCAAGTCATCTTCCCCGGGACACAAGTTATTTCCCAAAGGTTGGGGTTAAACCCACCACTTGTCGAAAGAACTTTTCCAGACTCTGCTTTTTAGAGCAGGTTGTTAGAGATGCCTTCATCTTGCTGCCTTTAAAGCACGAAATACAAAATGAAGGCTCCTGCTGTCATCACAGGGTCTTTAGGGTAATGCGTATTCGTGCTGACTCGGGAATTGAAAGCTGTTTGCAGGTGTCAGGAGGAGAAGAACAATCCGGCTTTCGAATCAAAACTCATTGAATTATCTTAAAGCTTTTTGCATCATTCCTCCTTTCCCGTAACCTGTTTTTTCCTGCCCTGTTAATTCACTGATGCTGGAGCCCGTCAAAATTGAAGCTCTTACGACATCGGGAACATGAGTCGGTGACATGACTAAATGAATCAGAGGAGCCTGGCTGGAGAGGAAGCTCATCGTACACGTACATCTCCTCCTCGCAATCAGCAGAAATGGGACAGGATACGCAGAACACGCCGAACTGCTCAGCTCCTGCTAAACGTTCTTCACGTTGACCCCAGCGTGGCACCTCCCAGTCGAAGGCAGGGGACAAAGAGACGTTTAACGTCGGGCGCGGGGAATGGGGTTTTTTGGCCCGTGGCAGTTTCCTTTCAATTATTTAGGGTAGCTTTTTCTCTCGACCGTATACCATTTGGATCTGCTCAAATTATAGATTCATCTCTATAGTTTTCAAATTGCATGGGAAAGAATTGTCTGTAATTTACATCTAAAGTGACGTACAGTTGCTATGGGATTCGGTGGCAAATTATAAACCCATTATGCTTTTTTTTTTTTATACTGGTGGTAGCAGACTACAGAAGTAGGTCTAATTGGTGACATGCCAAGGAAAAATAGAAAGTTTGTGACAGAATCCTTGTGACCCACAGGGCGCTTTTTTTTTTTTTAAACCAAAAACGTGATCTGCTTTTTATCAGCAAATCATACGACACCATTAATTGGAGAAGTTGAAATGGGGCATTAATAACTTTTTGCTCTCTAGTGATACTGGGAGAAGCAAGCATGGAGATTAACCCCTTAGGTTTTTATGAGGCTGGGTTATTATTTTTTTTTTAAGGTAGGAAGTGGGGTGTTTTGGTGCTCGTATCAATGGCTCCTGGCCATTGTATTCTTTACCCAGCAAGACTAAACCCTCGCTCCTTTGCAGCACGTTCTACGGTTGGTTTCTTATTCCACTTAAACAGCAGCAAAGGGGGAAAGGAAAGCTGTTATAATTTTATTTTTTTACTTCTGTTTGAAGCGTATCTGATCGAACATCATGTGCATAGGGGTCTCTCCAGAGACACAGGGACCTCTCGCCTTGGTCCTGCCTCCAGTGGCTTCTGCATTTGCCAAGAGCGTGGAGTTTTCGGGTGATCCTCCAACATCAGGGTGGTTTTTTTTTTTTTCTGAACTTGTCTGAAGTGCTCTGTCCTGTTTAGTTAGTTTTTGTCATCGCGCTGCTTGGCAGAGGGATGGTGACTGTTGAAATAGTTCACTTGCATAGCGCCGACTCTGTTGGGATAGCAGGAGAGCCTTTGTTACCGGCGAGGGAGGGGAAGTTTTGTTTGAAAAAGCATTTAAGGGCTTGTTAGTAAACGGACGCGTTATCTCCTAAACAGTTTGCACATTTCAGACGCGTTCAACTGGGTTCTGCCTGTAACTTGTAAACTTGTGAAGCGTCTCCAAATCCCTGGTGTTTGTGCATGTTGAAAAATGGGAAGGGACAGACTGTATGCGTCACTCTCGTACTAATTTGTGCCAGCTAATCCATGGGAGAAGAATACATTTTGGCTGACTTAGTGGTTTTGCTGCTAATGCACGAGAGAATGCATTTGAATGGATGGAGTGGCCGCATGGGTTTAGGTAGAGTTTGAAGAGATACCGTATGTCTGGGATCCTGTACCCGATACCCTAATTTGTGAACGTGGCCCTGTAATACGCTGGTTTTATTTGGGTTTTGGGGAACGAGAGGAGAAGTTGAGGGGGAGAAAAAGTGGTCATCAGCTCGGCGGAAGGTTGAGATCAAGTTACCTCTGAATAATTAAGGTTAATGCTGTTTCTGGAGGAACCATTATCTGGAGTGAACTTAATGCTAGTGGAGAAAAAAAAAAAGAAAAAAGCTTGATAACCTGAATTATGCTAATATTTTATACAGGGTGGATACAGAAGAGACATCACCAAAACTAGGCTTCTGCGTTCAACGTGCCTTAGCTTGACCTAGATGCATTATCCAGGAAAAGGAGCTTGGATTTGCTGATAAGAAGAGTTTTCTGTAGTAGCTCATGTGTTGCTTAGAAACATCCCATGTACATAAGGCAACTTTTGCACACCATGGTAACCTAGTATTGCCTTTTCACTGGTGGTTCCCCCCTTCCCTCCCCCAAAGAATTTATATAAAAAAGAACAGGATAAACCCCTCAGCAGTCGGTTTGCAGAGCGGTGGTGTGTGTCACTGCTGCACCGGGAAAAGCAGGCTTCCAAAATCCAGTCCTTTTTTGCATTGCTCTAGCAAAAAAGGCAGGCTAGAAAAAACACTGCTCCGTGCGCTTGGTCTCTCCTTTCTTTACATTGGACTAGTGCCTTTTTTAATTTAAAGAAACCAGCATTTGTTTAACTCAAAAAAAAAAAAAGAAAAGAGAAAAAAAGTAAAAAGGTCACTGCTTGTGAGCATGACTTGACTTAGCTGCCCACCTCCACCCACCTTGAGTCTTCCCTGATCTGGTGCAGCCTGGCTGCTGTTAACCCTCTGCGCGGCAGAGCTTTTCTTGGCTTTTGATACACAGGGGAAGAACACTTTAGCCCAAGGCGTTCATGGAAAACCGAGATGTTTTACTTTCCTTCAGCGTCTCTTCAGCCCAGCCGCCGCCACCGGTTAATCTTTCGTCTTAGAGGCAGAAGCTGCGACCATCCGGGGAGGCTCTGGCCTCCTCCTGGAGGACACTGCTCTGCAGGAAAGCTGGTCAGCGTGGGGAGAAGGCTGGAGCCAGCATCTCGAAGGACAATCCGTGTGTCGCACCACGAGCAAAGGCTTGTTGAGCTGTTGGCTTTGGCCCCCCACTTTCCAGACCACGCAGACTTCGATGGTAGACACAGACTTTCTGCTTTAGGTTCGTGACCGTGTGTGACGGGGTTTAGCAAGCGCCGTGAAACTTCCGCAGAACAGCCAGTCACCTAAACCTTTGTAGTATTTAGATTTCATCAGTACAAACATCCTCTCGACTACTTGGCTCAAATATTTTGAGATCCACGTAGCTGAGCCGATAGGCCGGGCTTCGATAAGAGCAGCCACCTGACACCCAGGGCAGTTTTGTTCCTACGGGATCGGTGCTGCCAGGGTAGTTTGAGCTAATTGTCACTCTTTAGCATGAGCAGACGTGTTGCTTAAAAGCTGAGCAAAAATTCAGGCAGGATGGAAGAAATGCTAGCTCAATCCATATCACTGCGCCCAAAGGATCCATATTTTCTAAAACCGAGGTGGAAGACGCTAATTTAATCTTTCTCCTATATTCTTACCCACTGAGGGCTTGTTCTGTGATGGGCTGCAATCAATATGTTATGTGCCAGTTGTGGTTATTTGAATCATATTTCCACATTTCAGTGTCTAGACTTTATGTTTGTGTGAGTTTTGTTGTACCTTTCCAGCTCCGGCGCTGATTTCAGTTGTTTTTGGCTCCCGGTTTCTATGAGAAAATCAAATGGGCTGTGTTTCTGTCTCTCCCAGTCCCCAAAAAGAAGGCAACAAGGGATTTGGCAGAACTTAGGTTTTTTTAAGCTCCTTTGCCACCATTTTTCTCTTTTCTGAGAGAGTCTGTGTGTGGATGAGCCGGGTTCTGCCATTTGGTGAGTAGCGGAGGAAAGCGAAGACAAACCACTGATGGCTGGAGATAAATCTCTCCCTGGTTCTTGCACTAAGAAAAATGCTGTGAAAAAAAGGTAGTGTATGATATACAGGCAATCAAGGCTAGAAAAAGGGAATATGCACGGATTTTTTAGAAGTAAAACTGTGATAATCCATGAAGTAAGAGCAGTTTATGTTGAAACAGCCTTTTCATTGACTGCATTTACTCTGCTTCGTTTTTAGCCGGCAGCTTTCTTGGACTCGCAGATGTTCAGGACTGTGGATGTGTCTGTATTTACGCTCAGTGAACAGGAGGGTTGGTCCGAGAGTTTCTCTGTGATGCTCAGAGCCGTTGATAATGACACAGGCCAGGAGGTAGGACGGGCTTCGCTGACGTTAACAGTAACTCCTGTGGAATTACTGAGTTGTGCAGAAAATAGTGCGTACACCTGAGCCCAGACTCATTTGATTCTGAAAACAAAGCTCCTGGTATAAAGTGTATTATGGAGAAATCGGTGAAAGGAAATAATGTTCCCAACTCATAATTAACTTGTAAACCTTGCTGCCCTGAAATCTAAAAAGGCTCAAGTGCATCTGAGAAGCAAAAAAAAATTGGTCGTATGGGTATGCAAAGAGTAAGGGTTGTGGTTACAAGTTCTCCACGCATCTCTGCCTGCGTGTCGGCTCCTCGGCTCCCGTTTCTCCCCCGGTGTTCGAGGTGATCCAGCTCCTTGCCAAAGCCGTGGCTTTACCCTCTTCCAGGGAGCCCAACTCCGTGCGAAACCTCGGTGTAAATTCTTCCATTCTTTTCCGATCCAGGATTCTGGTGGATGCTTTTCAAAGCCCGGCATGGGTGGAGTAGCGAGGATTTTTTTTTCCACCCTGCCTGAGCTTGGGCAAGCGGAAATTGTGCCGTGGAAGCCTTATAAGGCGAGTCAGTTCTCTGGCTGGGCTCACCTTTCCACCGACGGGCTGGAGAAGGGAGCAGCCCTCGCTCACAGGGAGAACGTAAGGTCTGCTGGGCCCTTTGAAGTCATTCCCTGCGCGGCTGACACTTGCTGGAGGTGTGGTGTGGCCAGGCCTGATTAGGTCCCAGAGCCTCATTAACTCCCTGACTTGTGGGGTTTTAACACGCAGTCCCAAAAAAAAAAAAAAAGGAAGGCGTAAACTTGTGATTCAGAATGAAACTGCTATAAAATGACTCGGAGCCGGGAAGAAGTCAAGGCAGGGCAGAGGGGAGCAGGTCTCTGTCACAGGGTTTCTTCACTTCCTTCAGCTGCATCTGCTGCTGGCGACAGACTGGGCCGAGCAGGACTTTGCTCCGAAACGATAGTTCCTATGTCATTAAAATGGATTTATTTATTTTTTTCATTTAAAAATCCCGATGGCACCTGTTCACGTTTCCAGGGGTGTTCAGCCATCAGAGCTGGTGAAGCCAGAATCATGACCTCTGCTGCTGCTTGCAGAATTAAGAACAACTTCTGCTCCCATAAATAGTCTCTTAAGAAGTGCGTAGGAGCTCTGCTGACCGGTTTCTTTTGAAAAGTGCTTTCGGTGACATCGGTGACAGTGACCTTGCTCCCCGGTTCCCCTCTGCATGCTTAGCCAGGGGAGTGTGTTGATGGGAACGTGGTGGTCCTGTCTGCCAGCTCTGCTTCCTTCTCTCCCAATAGATACTCAATAATAAAAAGAACCTTTAGTTATTTATGTGCTCTTCATGGTCAGGATTTTTAATTAGGGAAGTTGCTGGTACTTTTGCTTTTCCTCTTGTAAGATCTGAGATGCTCCCAGGTACTGTGCACCTCGGAGATGGTCTGACCCACGGAGTGGATGGCTCCTAATCCGTGTCTTTATTCCAGAAATAAAAGTGTGGTTTTCTAAAGGAGAGCAATGCAGCCAAGCAAATGTATTGTAAGAAACCAGTTCTCCCAGCCTGGAGTCTGGGAGTTGATGGAGAGTCCTGAAACACACAGATTTGCGAAGGAAGTGGCTTTTTGTTTACTCTTTAGAAATGTGGAAATGGGAAGGGGGTGGGAAGTAGTAATAGCTAAAGGATAAAGTAAACCATACTCAACCTTCGTGAACGTAAATGGAATATCTTAGATCTGTTTGAAATACGCACTTTGGTTGACGTGGAACGTAGTGGTGATTAAAACTAATTGCACACATTTTTCTAGAGGCGTGATTCTGAAATCGTTTGGGAATCGTTGAAGGACTTTGTTCTTCATGCATCAAAATGGTGCAGTAGTGGTCGCTGCATTGAAATCTAAAACACTTTCTTTTGGGGTTTGGGGTTTCCTAACACGAAGGGAAAAAGTAAATGTATTACCTCGGAGGTTTGATATTATGGTGTCAGGAGTGTTTCCACAACCTTCCTACCGAAGCTCCGCAGTCGTTTGCACCAGGGATGTATCTGATGGAGGTGATGCTGCTGCTGCATCTCCCTGCAAGTTTCAGCTCTCTCGTACAATTAAGGCCATTTAACTCAATATAAAGGCCTTTTACTTGTCATTAAGGCTAAATTTACCGATGCTGACAGCAGGAAGAAACACACTTTTATTCTAACCTCAGATGGGTTCAGTTAAGAAAGCAAAACGTTTCAGCTAACTACAACTTGGGCGGGTTGTTATATTTAGAGCAAAAATTCTGGTCAGACAATTAAGTGCCGGCTCAGTGGCTGAACCGCTGCTTTTGCATCTACGAATTAGATGAACGGCCTCGACTCACTCCGTCAGGCAAGAGAGATTCTCTGTCTTCGTGGACGAAATCTCCTGGGGCTTTTTTGGGCTTGGGCCCGGGGAGTCTTTTTGCAGCCCCTGTGGTCGATTTCTCTATTTAGTCAGCAGAGGTGGTATGTTTTTACTGTTCTTATCTGAAAATTTTTCATGTTCATTTTTGGAATTTGCTGTAACCTGAACTTTCACAGGTGTCCTTGAGGGGAGCAAAGAAACATCTGACTGCTTTTTTTTTTTTTTTGAGGTAGATTTTTTTGCCAGTTTAGAAGAGTGCGTTCTTTCTTTTCACTGTTTGTCGCTTTATTTTTGGAGCAGGTTTGTTACCAACCAGCCTGGCAGTGCAAATAAAGAACGTAGCTGGAACAGTGCGGGTTCTGTGCTTCTCGCTGGAGGAAAGGGAGTACCTCGTTTAACTCGGTGGTGGCTTCTTCAGGCAGCTGCCTTCGCTTGTCTCGCGGGGAAATCGAGCTCCCCTGGAAGATGGTGTGTGCGAGGAAGCTGTTGGTGATGCTGTGTTAGCAGAGGGTATGTAACACAGCCAGGTTATAACACGGTAGAAAAATCTAGCGGTGCTTGCTCAGTGCTTTCAGTTGGATGTTTTGTGGGCAACTTCCCTCAGTGACAGAAAAAAAACCCAAACAAACCAAAACCTGGCATTTTTGATTGCTTTATCGCTGACTCCCAGCTGAAGATGGTAGGAAATTTCAGTGACATCCCCATTGAATGCTGAGTTTCTGCTGGGTTGTGTCCCCAAAGTCCCGCTCAGCGTTTGGAGCACCTCTGTTTGCCCAAAAGCCAAAAGAAGCCTCATCTGAGCATCTTGCTTTAGCTTTTGAGGTTGATCTGGCTCGTGGGGTGTCGGTGGTTGGATTTCTCTGGGATTCCTTTAGGATCCTGGCTCCGACTTCGGTTTATCATAGCCTTTTTCCAGCAGGGCTGGCTCTGGCTCCGTGAGGAACTGTCTGAAGATCATCTTAAGTAGAACTTTGGCAGAGTAGTAATTACGCTTCCCTTTAAGTGTCAATAGGATATAGTTGGGCACAAGGAGCAAACTGGTCCAGGCTTGTTTTCCTGGGCTCAGCAGTGTGTGTATTAGGTGAGATTTGTTCTGGGATGGCTGAACGAGTTTGTCAATCTGATCTCCAAATTGCCCTTTCTATAGTTTTCTCTTGCAAGAAAAGGAGCAAAGCTGTGTGGAAGATAAGGATCGGACAAGTGAATCAGCCCCGGTGTCTTCATATCTCCTAAAATAAATTAGACTTTCGTAAGCAAATTCGGTGGGTTAGAACTGCTGGATTTTCATTAAAAGATTGCAGCGGAGAAAACACTCTTTTAAAATTCAGCCTGAGGGTTGTGTTGTTCATTAACTGATAGTCACTCCTGTTTACCTTGTGTGATAAGTGCGATGTTAAGAATGGCCAAGAGCGGCGATGCCGTCACAGCTGCCCTTCAGAGAGAACTGCTGCCTTTTTTTTTTTTTTATGGCTTGGTTTACTGACAGGTGGAGTTTTTTTAAACTAAAATAAATGCAAACAGTCAGTACGTACCTCTTCTAATCATGGAAATGGACTTTTTGGTTTGTTTGGGGGGGGGGGGGGGGGGGGGGGGGGGGGGGGGGGGGGGGGGGGGGGGGGGGGGGGGGGGGGGGGGGG
>JAOXJK010000014.1:4754245-4764508 GCA_025774025.1 Xenus cinereus
CCCGCCCCCCTGTTCTTAGCAGCTTGGTAACGCTGGTCTCGGTACAAAGGTCATTTAAAAATCTGACATGTCAGGCCAGCAACATACTGCTTCTTAATGAGGCTTAAAACGAGCATGGAGCTGCCTGGTGGAAATATATTCGATGCTGGAGCAGCAGAAGAGAGGGAGACATGAGAACGTTTTACTGGGATGGGATTTCTCAACTTTTCTTCCCCTCTTCCCCGCCATGTCTCTAGGTAGCCCCCAGTACCCGAGGACTTGCGTTAATGGGGTTTTAATTTTTCTCTTGTTATGCAAATTTGCACAGGTGTTTGACAGCACATTTGCTGTTCTCAGAAGCAACTAAAAATACCTTCCAAAATACGCACATGCCGTTTTAAAACGATTTCTTCCCGTGTTTCGGAACTTGAGGTTATCTCTTCCCAGCCTGGGCTTCTCCTTGCCCCGTGGCCACCGTCCGGCAAGACGAGGAGGCCCCGTAACACCTCCACCTTCATCACCATCCTGCTTAAACCCCCCCCGCCTCCTCCCCGGGATGTCACTTGACGTTGAGCTAAACCTCTTGAACCTTAAGTTCCTCGTTCCCCGTGACGCTCCTTCGGTCGTTTGAATGTCTGAGGGCTCTCGCTCGGATCCTGTTCCCCGGCACTTCCAGCTCCAGTACTGGAATTTCAGCACCTTCAGCCTCGCCTCAGTCTTCTCAGCTCTTTGACTCTTCTCCAGTTAAAACTAGGTCAGAAACCACTCTCGGCTGCTGATATTTCACTATTCCTGTTTTATAAGTTGTAACCCGGCGTTGCTCTGTGTTTCATCGCTCGCTTTAATTTTAACATATGAAACGTCTCATCTTGCTCTGCACGAGCAGCCTGACACAGGAGAGCTGGCAAAAACTGCTCAAAATAACATCTTGGCTAGAAAAAGCAACGTTACCTTCACTGGGTCTGAAAAGGTGAATTATCTGTTTGTTACATATAATGCCCAAGTTGCCAAACTGACAGATTTTTTTCCACAAGCCCTCTCTCGCTGTACGTTTGCTGGCAGTTTGTGTACAGCCAGTTTTCTGGCTGTAATTAACCAGCTTCTTTTTCTGTCTGAGTGGCTTTTTAACCTGACGGGCGAAAGGAAAAATAGCTTAAAATAAATAAATAAATCAAGTAATTGGAAACCCACAGGTTGGTGAGGAGCACAGTAAAGCGGGTATGTTGGAAGTCACTTAAAATATTTATTTTTAACCGAGAGTTCTAGCTGACTGTACCCATTCAGCGTTTTTGTAAGACTGTTATTGGCCTGGTGCTCGAAGCCTGAGCCGGAGTGCCTCAGCACTTGGTGAAATCCACCTGGTGTAATTTAAGAGTATCCTTACTCCTTTCTTTTAGGCAGACTTTGGGCCAGCCAGCACTATTGGAATTCTTAGGCATTCTCGCGTAAGTGGTATTTAAATGAGCTCTTACTTTGCAGAATAGCTTAAAGGTTGTGGTTTTTAAATTCTGCCTGAGCTGTCGTCTCTTAAAAAGTTTTCCAGATCGGCAAGTTGTTTTGTTAAGCTGTTCTTAATACACTCAGTTTTCTTATTTTAAGTGTCTCCTGCTGCTCTGTGATCCTCTTGTGGGACCTGGGGGTCTCTGGGTTGGGAACCCTTGGTGTGGAGGTACCAGTGCATCCCAGTTCTCGCTCACAGACCAGAATGGTCTCCAGTAAAGACTGCAGGAAGTCTCCATAAACAACCTGGGAAATACTCACTTGGGTTTCCCAGATGGAGGAGTTTCGACCCAGAGGCGAAATGCTTTATATAAGGTGACACAGGGAAAGCTTCTGATGGAGGCAAATGGAACAAGACTTGACTCTGAGTCTGGTTCTAAAGCCACTTTGCATCCCGGCCACAGCATGGCCTTCAGCCTCTGATGGAAGAGTGTTGTCATCAGTTATGGAAACTTTCTTTATTTATGATGGGGAGGATGGGGGAGTTGTTTTAAGATGTGCTATTGTGACACACTTTCCTGTATTATTTTGGGAAACGTTTTCTTCTGGTAGTTGAGAATTTTGTACAGCGCAAAAGCTAAAACCAAAATATTTGTGGTACCAGCCTGTCATGGAAAAGCTTCCTTTTAACTATTTCACTTCCCTCAGCTCTAAGGATGAGAAGTTTTAGGTCTGGCCAGCACACTGGGAATGGGTTGTGCTTTATAGTATAAAGGTACAGACCAGCCCATTATAAAATTGTCCATAAACAGTAGAAAAAACACATTAGCTTGTGTCTTAGGCTAAGAATGATGATTTTTATGGCCATCCTGGAGGATGCTTGGCTGGAAAACCTTTGTATTATATTTATGTAGCAATGGGAGAGCTAAAGGTGAGTTGCTTTAGTTACCTCTGCAGTGGTAGGAGCCCTCTCCCACTTCAATTGCCGACCCCCCCAGCGGTTCAGGAGAGGAATTTGGCAGAATAACGTGTGAAGTTTGAAATAAGAGGAGCTCTTAAATAGAATGTAGCTGGCCCGAAGAGGAGGTGAGTATTTATGGTGGATATTGTGCTCTGAGCACCAGAAATAGGGAAGTCTCATCCCGCAGAACTGGTCCTCATCCCTCTCTTCGCGATGTGGGTGTCTGGGTGCATCCGTGGAGCGGCCCGTGTCTTATCAGCCAACTTCTGCTTCCCTTTCCCCAGTGAGGGGAAACAAATCTGTCTTTTCTATATTTAATAGCTAATTCTAAACCTTTTCACTGAAGCTTCTTGAAATCATCATTTTTCCAGTTGTATCCACGTTTCAGATTTGATCCTGTTGAGGGTGGGAAGGGTCAGGAGTAGAGATACTGGGTCGTTGCCGGGATCCTTTGGTTTTTGGGCAATCGGACCAAAACCGCCTCTATCTTCACATTTCCCAGACCTAATTTCGTTGTCAAAACAGACCAAGAGCAGTATTGCTTGTATTGCTTCAGAAAGGCTAATCGGTGAAAAGTGCCGTTTCTAAGATGGACGATAACGAGCCAAGTGATTTCCATGGGTGAAATTGTTTTCCTCAGCGTTTTCGTAATCTTTATTTTTTTTTTCAGCTTCGTTTCAGAGGTGGCCACATCTCCAGCATCTAGTAAACAGTTAGCAAGCCTCCCTCTTCTTCCAGAGGAAGCACAGGAGCCTTCATTCAAGGCCTCTTGTACTAGAGGAATGGCTTTTAAAATATTAATCTGTGAAAATCTAAAACCCCTTAATGATTCTTGGCTCATAAAACTGTTTAAGTAAAGCCTTTAGGGAAAAGCGGAACTGCTGTTCACCTTTAGCAGAGTTGGGAATTTTGGATGATTCAGTTTCCTTATGCCAGTCATTGGTTTTGTTTTGGTTTTTTGTTGTTTTTTTTTTTCTTCTTTTCTTTCTCAGTCCTTTCCCAATTTAACAAGATTATCTGATAGCGACAATAAAGTTCTGCTGCAAAAACAAGCGGGGTTGCATGCAAGAGCTGAGCACCCAGGGAATTTTGAGCATGGATGTCTTAATGGGATTCTTGCCAGCCTAAGGTCTCTCTAAATTGTCTTTAATTCAGATGTGTACAGGTGCTGAAGCCACGCTGCAGAACTTTTCTTAAGAGAATATTTCATAATTATTATACTTTTTTAGTACTTCCAATGTATGGAGGCAGAGCAGGAAATTTCTTTGTGGAATAGTGTTTCTGGTTGAAAACTGTTTCAAAGCAAATCCACGTGTTCCGAAAACAAATCCGTTTGCTTTCCTTTGCCTGCACTTTAGAAATACCAATATTTACCTTCCTTTTTTTCTACCCTATCTTTAACTTACAGTATCTTGCTGACAGATTGAACCATGCTAAAAGATCTGCGGTGCTGCTCTGTAAGAAAGGGATAGATTCAGCCCATATGAATCTTAGATTCTGATTTAATTTCTCAATTTAAATCATTCTTTTCCCCCCTCCTGTATAAGTAAGTGACTATAGGGTTGCTATTTTTTTTAAAAAAAAAAAAAGAGGTGGGCTTGGAGATGTGTTAATTTAACATTACTTTTCTCTGAACGCTATTCAGTCGCTTATGAGTAACAAAACAATGGAACTTATTTCTAGGTTTGTGCTTAAATTTGTGCACTGAATTTGCCAGCGCAGCATTATCTTTGTACGAGTGCTTTGGGAAATGTTGTTTCAACTTGTTTTATGCTTTCCCGGTTTTACCTTCTCTTGCTTTTAGTCTGAGTTAGAGGAGGGAAAAAAAAAAATCGCTTTGGGAAAAATAGTAATTAAAATAGCCATTTGTGCAGAATTTTGTTGATTTCCAGTGTGCTTGTGAGAGAGGGGAGGGGCTGCTCGAACCTCTGTCTTGGGGAGAAGAGGAGGAGAAAAAGGTGAGGGCCTTCAAATGAATGGATAGTTTTGATTCAAAAATGCAATGCTGACTAATAAAATTGCTTTGAGGGCTCTTGGGTCTCAGTTTCAGAGGGTCCTGAACATCCTTTTGTAATGAGTAACGGATGCAGAAAACCCAACAATAAAAAAAACTTCCTTTTCAGAGAGGTGCAGAAATTTTATCAAAACTAGTTGTTTGTTTTTTTTTTTAACTCGGAGTGAAGGAGACCTCCTGAGTCATTGCAGTAAAAAATGAGCGTGATGTCCTGTGTTTTGATAATTCTTTCATTATAGACATACTTTAAATGGATTAACAACTGCTTTGAACACTTGTAGCAGACACTGAAGGCTGCCTGGGGATGGAAATGTTCTTTTTTCTACCCCCAAAGCCTTTCCTTCACAAGCCTTTGGAGATGGTGGGAGTTGGCCATCGGTCTTCTGACAGTAAAACCTGACAAAATAACCCCACCTTCTTAATAGTGAAATTGGTGGGAGTTTGTAATGATTAAACTACAGATAATCATCCTTTAAGCTCTTACAGCGGCCTGGTGTCGGGCATAAAGAGATGAGACTTTATGATTATTGCTTCTCTTGCTAGACTTAATGAGTAGGTCTCCCTTAACTCCCCAGAAAAGCAAAGATAAAAAACACAGAATAAAAAAAGGAGTGCTGTCCCCTTGGGAAATGCACCCGGAGTCTCTAAACGTGGATTCCCAAATGAGGCTGAAGATCCGAAGCTGTGTCTGCGTTAATTGGGAGCTGAGGGGCCCTTGATGCCACGAAACCACCTTTGATCTTTTCCTGTTTCTTACAATATATGTTCCTGTCGACCTCGGACTACAAATCACCTCCCGTTTTGGCGTGGATTTGCTTCCGAGGGGTGAAGCGGAGCCTCGTGGAAGCAGCAGTGATGGGATCCAGTGACCCACTGGCCATTCGAGAAGAAAGTGGTGGTTGGAACAGAAGTGGTGTGGCTCTTAAAATGAACTGGTTTATGCCGATATCCATTCCCAGTGCTTGTTCTCCTCTTGCAGTGACCTGTCCCCGTACGGGTGAGCCCCTCTCCGCAGACAGGTAGGTTTGACTCTTCAGTGTCCTCCGGAGGTCCCGGGTCCATCATCTGCAAAAACAAAGCTTGCATTTTCTTTGGAGACAGACTCCTGGATCCTCGCAGCACCTCTTGCAGCCGGTTCAGAGGGTGCATTTATTCCCATTTATTATAGAACAATTCTGTATCCATCTCGGGGCTCTTGAGAGAGAGTCACTGGGTTACAGCATTAGCATCTCTGAAAAAACTGAGGAATAAGGATCTCAAGAAGTCGTTTGGTGGTTCCTGCTTTTGGGAAGGAGTCGGTCCGATGGACGTGCTGGTCCGTTTGCTGTAGCCAGGTTCTCCTAGGGCCAACCAAGGTCACCTCCTCTGCAGTGATCCCCATAAACTCGATACCAAGTGACAATACTTTAATTATTTCTCTGAGGAATTGAGCCTCCTTCTAATTTTCTTCCTGAAAGGCATTGCCTAAATGGCATATACGCGTAGCTTCCCTTTCTAGTGGAAAACTACTGTACCTTGTGCCGGCCAAACGTCTTGGCTTAATGATCCCGAGCGATGTGTGGTTTGTGCCGGGGTTTTTCAGCGGGTTGGAGCTCCCTCACCAAGGGTACCTTTCCCAGGATTTGCGGTCGGCGCTAAAGATGATCAGAGTATCAGGCTTCGTGGCGGAGGCGCTGTTCTTTGGGAGTTCAAAGGTTTATTTTTGCAAATACAGGATCAGTTAAAAACACAGTTTGGTTCTGCGCCGGGAAGAAAAGATTCTTTTGAAGCGTGTCTGGAAAGATTTACTCGAAGTTACCGAGTTGAAACTTCAAAAATTTCACTGGGCTTGAGCATAAAACTTTGAACTACCCTGTATGTAAAACACCAGTGGAGTGAGCTTTGGTTGAACTGGGGGGAGAATTTAACTGAGACCCACCGTGGGGCTCTGTACTCGGGGCTAATGAAGGGGGATGATGGATATGAAAAGCTGGGTAGCCACATGGGAAAAAATAGTGGCCAGGCGCCCTGTGCCGTGGCCCATCACCGTGGGGCTGGCAAGTGTCAGCACCCAGAGGCTACCCAGGGGTGTTTGGGTCCAGTTTGGCTCCTCGTGGGGTATTTCTCACTCAGTCTCCCTTTCCCTTCCCCTCGTTCCACTTAAAAGAAAGTTTTCTGGCGTCTGCCGGGGGGAGCAGGGAGGTGTGTAATAAAACCCATCGCGTTTTATTCAGGAAGATCTTTTTAACCTGGATTAGGGGAGCTCAGAGGCTCCAGGCATGCGAGAGGACCCGGACTCCCCGGCTGGCTCAGCTCTCGTGCCTGTGGGGTGACATCTTGATGACAGTGGAGTTTAATTGCTCTCGGCTTTGCTGATACAAGCTATTGTCCATTTAGGGACTGAGTTTCTGCTTTACGTTGCGGGCACAAAGCATTTCAATTAGGCTACCCCTTTTTTCTTTTTTTTTTTTTTTAAACTTAATCCTGTGTCTTACTCTCTAAACTTTCTCAAAGGCAGTGCTTTTCTGTATCTTTGATGCTCATTTCGAGTACCGATGTAAAATTTTGTATCCTTAAAGATGCTTCCTTAATAAGGAGCCGTGAATATTGAAATTCTCTAACTTGGCCACAGTTTCACTAATATCAAGGGGTTTTTTTGAGCTGACTTTTTAAATAAAACTTGTTTTCTATCTTATAGGGGCACTCTTGGGTTTTGACCCTGGAAAGTTAAACTACTGAGGAAGTGATGTTTGTGCTGCAGTAGCCCACTTAAAATTATGCAATTTTAAATAAGGAAGCCAGTATGCATTTTGCAGTTTAGCAATTAAATTTTTAAAATGTACAGTTTAGCGCTTTGGCTGACATAAAAGCTCTTTATCATTTTATTGCTGCTCACACCAGGTTATGGCTAGGACTTGTAGATGCTTTGATATTGCAGTGATAATATGCACCCATTAACGCCTATTAAGAAGATGATAGATTATAATAAATACAAATTACAGTTCGTGGAGTAATTGGTAAGTCTCCGGCTCCTAAATCTGCATCAAAAGCACCTTTTTAGAAAAATGACTTGTGTTGAAAGCTTGGGTGCTTCCTTCTGCCCCAAACAGGTATTTCTTTTCAATGCTGGGGAGGGGGAAATGGGGTAGAAGAGCGGGGAACTGGGCCCAGCGGAGGGATGTGGTCTCATTGTTTGACAACATTTCCCTCATCAAAGTAAAAATCGGGGTAATTTCCGTGAGGAGGAGCAAGAAAGTGTGTGTGTGTTGGATAATTTGGGGCTGGCAGCCCCAGGAGCACCCGTCACCCCGCAGTGCACAGGGGGGTTTGTAGGTTCCCATCTCTGGAAGGATGCAGGGACACCCCCAGAAGCGTCCCCCCGGCCGTGTTTGTCACCTCGGCGGTTGCCCGTTGTCACCGTGGCTGCTGGCACCTCTCTTTGAGTAGGAAACTAAACTTTTGCTCCAACGGTTGTGGATTTATGTGGAATTTTGACAACTCTTTCCCTGAGAATGCTGCATTTGAAGAGCAAAACCAGCAGCTCGTCTCCGAGGTGTGTGTAGCATGAAGAGGTCTGGAAGGCTTTGTAGTTTAGATCCACAAAAATTATATAGGATCTATAATTTTCGAGTCTCGGAAGACTCGATCCCATCTGCAGTCTCTTGGTGCCCTCAACTTCAAATGAGGTTGTCGGGGAGCCCCTAAAACGCAGATGGAAATTGTGTTGCAGGGATTTTAATTCCGTAAGTAATAGCCGTGACATTAAAAAAAGAATATTCAGGAGGGTTTTTACGGCTGTGTTTCTGGTAGGGAGGGTAAATATAAGCCTTGAAAAAAAAGTGGAATGTCTTGGGAGAAGCCTTTTGTCTCTCCTGGCTACGCAGCCCCGCTCTCCTGGGCCGGCTTGGGCTAATTGACTGCTGGGAAACTTCGCGCAGAGTCGCTTGAAGTTGTTGTGGGTATATTCAGAGGTATTTATTTCCCCTGGGATTTACAGATCTTGCCGCTAATGAACTTGGGGACTCGGAGGTGTCTCTTGCGAGTCTGTCACAGCGAGACGCTGGATGTGTTTGCTTTCGGTTTGGTCCCTCTTTTACTTTTTACTGCGTGTTTAAAACCGAAATGTAAGCGGGAATCTAAATCGTGAAGTTCCGTTTGGGTCTGCGGGACACCTTTTCTGGAGCATCCAGCCCTACTTGAACCGAGAACCTCCTGGATTTGCGATCTGACACCTTTTTAAAGGGGTTTTTTTTGGTGGTTTTTTTTTATTTTTAATCTTTTTTTCATCCTCTGCCCAGTTGTGCTGAGAAGCCAGAGGAAGTAGTGGAGGGCGCATGCCTATATTTGGACCGTGCTGCGTGGGCAAAAGAAACATAAACTAGTCATAACCAAAGGATTAAAGAGGAACTTCAATGAGTTTGGGGTATTTAGCGCATCTGAAATGTATGAATTTTAATTTTCTGTTTCTTCTCATTTTTGTGACTGGCTTCTGAGGTGCTTTACCTGGCTGGAATTGCACGTGGCAGCTCAAAACGCCCTGTTAACGCGTGATTTTATAGCTTCTCTGTATATTTATTGGAATTCTTGCTACTAATTTTAAATGTTTGCAAGAAGCTTTAAATTCTGAAAATAATTCCCTTCTTCCAACATAAATAAGGGTAAGTTTTCATTTGCTCTGTTTGCTCGGCATTTGTGACTCTTTAACATTCAAGAAAACAGGCAAATACACCGATGCTAAGTAAAGGCAAATATTTTCCATATAACACTGCCTCCAGTATAAATTCCAGTAAATGCACAACAGAACTTCTCGAAACAACATATTCTTTAATTATCTCTATTTCCCTGAAGAAACGGGGGAGGTTTCCAGCGGGTTACTTGACCCCTGAGGATTTTAAATGCCCTTTCTGGTCCTGGAGAGGAATATTCCATCCAGCTTTTCCACTGAATGTTTTTAAAACCTGATGCCAGCTTTAATCAAGTGCTATATAATGAAATAGTCTAGTATATATCACCTTATATTTCATATGTAATAAGTTTTTTAGTATATATCACTTTATATTTGATGTAATACAGCATTTTATTAGTTTTAGATCATTTTTTTTGTGTATTTTATTGACACTTTCTAGTTCCTCCCAGGCTTCCAGTGCTGGATCTGGAGTATTTAAGGGCAAGGAACTTTTGGGCATTGCCACCGCCTCGGAGAGCTTTCAGAGCAGGTGTTAAGGGTTACTGTCTCTCTCCTGGCCCGGGGAAAAGGATGAAGATGAGCATAACACCATTCTAATAAAAAACAAATGTTTTGTGGGAGCTTTGGGGATGAGTTTTGGGGTTTTTAGTTTAATCTCATGACTTCTGAAATAACCTTATGGTATCTGGAGGGAGAGTCTGGCAAAAAGCACTTGGGTCTCTGGGTTTAATTCCTGTTGGCGTCCCGAGGAAGAGCTTTAGTGTTTGAAAACTTGCAGCTTTATTTCTCCACCGTGCCCAAAGAGTACAGCAGGAGCTGCGGAAGGCAGCAAACTGGGCACAGAAGCGTGGAAATGCTCCTTCCAGATAGAAAAATCATTGAATTTTTATGGAGTAAAATGCTGTGTTGTCGCCTGACATAACCCATAGCCCAGCGGAGGGCCAGGAAAATGCTGAGAGGGATGGAACACCTCTCCTGTGAAGACAGGCTGAGAGAGCTGGGGCTGTTCAGCCTGGAGAAGACTCTGGGGAGACCTTATAGCAGCCTTCTAATACCTAATGGGGCTACAGGAGAGGTGGGGAGGGACTCTTGATCAAGGAGAGGATTCCTAGGACGAGGGGTAACAGTTTTAAACTGAAAGAGGGGAGATTGAGCTGAGATGTGGGGAAGAACTTCTTTGCTGTGAGGGTGGTGAGAGCCTGG
>JAOXJK010000014.1:4775639-4789858 GCA_025774025.1 Xenus cinereus
GGAGGGTGTGGAGTCCCCTTCTCTGGAGATCTTCAAGACCCACCTTGATGCAGTCCTGAGTGATGTGCTCTGGGCAATCCTGCTTAGCAGGGGAGTTAGACCAGATGATCTCTAGAGGTCCCTTCCAACTCTGTCAGATCCGTGGCCGAGCTCCTCACAGGGTCAGCTAAAACGCTGTCACACATCTGGTGTGTGCCTGCGCTGGAGACCATAACGTGCAGCAGCGAGGATGCAGACAGCAGAGCCCTCATCTTAATAAAGAAAGAGACTGATAGCAACCTTAAACAAACCACCTTATTGTGACAACAGAAGGAGAATTTTAGGGAAGGAAATAAAACCGTGGTAAATATCGCTGGGCTCCAGAAGGACTTTGGGCTCAGGTCCCTGTTTAACCTCAGCCTCCTCACAAACTCAGGGCACAAATATTAATCAGAAAGCAGAGTTTTGGGGGTTGTTTTTTTTTTTTTTCTCTTTTGAGCCACTGTTTTTTCTGCAGCCCATGTGATCTGTAGCCACTCTCTTAGAGGATGTCTGGGATGAGAATGGTGAGTTGCAAAATGTAGAACTGACCCTGACTCATTGTTTTATCAGCCAAGCGCTCAAAGCTGAGAAATAAGATAGTAATCAGGAAGGAAATGCATTGATTTCCTGTAGACTAGAAGATTATTTTGTTTAGCTTATATTTGAGAACATTACAGTAAGTGGATGAAGTTGTTAGGCTTGCGAGGGAGAAGATTCTCAAAGCAAATTGCTTCCCGGAAAGATGGAACAAAACCTTTGATTTGGAAATACTCTTGCTAAAATGTTTGCCGCTGTGAAATGGAGGCACGACCACATCAAACGCGGTGGAGTGGAGCGTGTGCTGCGTATATAAGATGTCAGGGTTTAAGACGGGGAGGGGGAAAGCTCTGATCCAAGAAGGAAGAGCCCGAGCAGGGACAGTCTTCCTGCGGGACACGCAGGGGTTTGGGGTGCCAGCACCACCGGCTGAGTCAGGCTGGGCTGGGGGGAGAGGGCTGGCCTCACATTTCCACGAGAACACGGAGCTCAGCACTTAAAACGTCACTGGAGTCATTCCAGGCAGCTCGGATGGGGAAGAATTTATATGAAAAGTTGAAATTGGAGATCAACAGAGCAGTATAGATGTGCACTAACACTTGAACAAATACAGGTAGCTGATATGTCTGTAAAGGGGATGTGTGTGGTTATATACACACTAAATATGCCTGTGTGCTTACATCTATATATAAGCACAAGTATAAATATTTTAAAAGACTTTGTGTTCTGGCTTAACTCAGTTTTTTTTTCTTTTCCTATCATTGCCCATTTTGGCTCCAGCCTTAAGTGGAAATGTCCCAATGTGTTTTTGCTGTTCGCGACCTGGCAAGAGTGAAGGGAGTTCTAGAAAGCTGACGAATCTTCTCTTGTCCCATTTCTGGAAACAAAGTCCAGTTGACCTCTGGATTTTGGGACGTTTAGCATGTGAACCGTTGTTTTTCTCCCTCTTGTTTTAACTCAGCCCTGCCGACGGTGGGTCGTACTTGCTTGCATCAGCGTGGTGCGTAATAAGAAGCCAGGAAATGGGGACTTGGTTATGCAATCTACATTTCAGTAAAATAAACACTGCAGACAATCACCAGTATCTTCAGATGACTCAGTTGAAAACATTGCTTCCTAGCAGTGGAGAATTGCCACGCTGTGAAATCAACCCCCAAAATTCTTGCAGTAAATGCTGGATGTTGTTTGTCCCAGCGAAGGTCACTTTCTTGATTGCGTCTCCCTGTATCAGACCTTGGAACCTCCAAATGTTCTTTTTTTCGATTTGCTGTTTTCAGGAACCTGCCTTTGTGACCTGTTTCTGTAGTCAAAATAGTAAAATTCTTTGATTTGCGCTTTAGTAAGTGATGTGGGAACTTGTGTGAGGGTTCTAGTTAAAGCTGTTTTCCAGCAGGAATGGGAAAAATGAATTCTTGTATGATGCTGTCAGAGACCAAGAACCGCGTTTGCCGTGGACTGGAGGAAGCTGCCTCCGAGGGCTTGAGATGAACTTTTGAGACAGCTTGATGTTCTCACGTATATGTAAATGTAATTGGAGGGGGAGGCGGTTATTACCCCGACGTAGAAGGGGTTATTCTATGAGAATAGAGTGTGTGCTAATGAATAGGCCGATGTATCCGCGTTAGACCCCATTCATGTGGCTGTGTTTGGCGGGGGGAAGGGAGGTGGACCCAGCCCCATAAAGTTCCTATTGTTCTAAAAGCAGAAACATCTGCTGGAGTAGCGTTTTTTGCTGAGATCAGCAGCGGGGAGCCGCTCGTTGACCAGTTCTGGTCTTTCCACTCCATATTTCGACTCTTCTACATAATAATGCAGAATTTTCTTCTCATAGGGAGGGGGAAAAAAATGGTTAGATTAACCGTGGGGATCCATGCACTTGGGATAAATGAAAAGCTGGCAAACAAAGAGAGCTTTATGTGAGCTTGTGGCCAATAATGCTCAGGTTTCCAGAGCTTGGTGTTGCTGTTTACTTGTTAGAAGCTTGTCACGAATCATAAAACTCACGGGATACTCGTTCCGGCGGCGTGTGGGAAGGGATGGGGTGCTCTGGTTGTGTTTGTCCTTCCTTGTCATCTCGTGGCACTTCAGCTGGCGGACTGAGCTCGGTATACGTGTTGACAGACCAGCTGGCCTTTGCGAGGTGACTGCTGCAGTTCACTTTTCTCCTCTCGTTTTAGGCAAAAAGGTTCAAGTGCGTAAACCTGCACCAGGAGCTTCCGACGCCGTTCCCTCCAGGAAGCGCCCGACGCCAGTCAACCTCGCCAGTGCAATAAAGAGAGGCAATAGTGCCATTTCTCAGAGACCCTTCAAAGATAGGGTTGTGCACTTACTGGCGCTAAAGCCTTACAAGAAACCTGAACTTATTCTCAGATTGCAGAAGGATGGACTTTCTCAGCAGGACAAGGATTTGCTGGACAACCTTCTGCAACAGGTTTGTACCCTGATGGAGGCAACGATTTAGGTAAAGGGAAGTTTCTTCTTGGAAGGTGGTACCTGCCGTGTCAGCCTGAACGTAGCCTCTGTGTCTCAAAGCTGCAGCTGAAAGTTTCTCTAAAGGCCATGGCCGCCAGAAGGTGACAATCCACATCACTGTTGTTGCTGGAGAGAGCAGAAACCTCTTGTGTGCACACAGCTAAGCTGTGTGACTTCTATTCACCAGATCAGTCAATTTAAGAGAAACATTATTAGTTCACGGGGAGAACTATCTAACAGAGCATCTATGAGCGCTTTGAATTGTTATAACCTATAAACCTATATATTTATATTAATGTGGACATAAAGGAACATGTTTTATATTCATACGTGTAACGTTTCCTATATGAAGGAAAACCTACGTCCCTCTCCACTAGGCTTTACATCTTTGTATTGCTCAGCCCCGTGCCGTTCCTGCTCAGAAGCACAACTGGTTCTGCGTGAAGATCAGGCAGCTCCTTGCAAAGCGTATTATTTGTATGTCAAGTGTGAAAGCTGTCTCTGAGATGAATCAGTTCTTAACACTTTGAGTCACGTCGAAGGTGCCATTTTAGGAATTGCAGTAAATACCTTTATTGCTCTCGCAGCGCAGAACACATCATGGATATTTATTTAAGTGCTGCAGCTGCCCTCCTCTCTATTGGATTATTTTTTTCTTACTCTTTTCCATAGCTGAAAAGAATGAGACAGTGAGGAGTTAATTTGTCCAAGGGCACGGGTCAGGTCATATTGAAAATGGAGTTATTGCTGGCACAACTTACTCCTTCCCCTTAATCCCGTAGCTCTTCGTTTTCCTGCGGTGCTAGAATTCTTATGAGCACCCTTTTGAATGCTATAAATAGGTTTAATACTAGAAATGCCATCTCTGATAATCACCTTTTATTGATGCTCTTCCAAACCCCTGGCAGGCAAGTGGCAGTGTCGGCAGCGTCGGCCTGATTGGCCTAAATGCTGATTTGGCTGTAAATATATTGCTTGTAAACTTTAATCTCCTTTCAGCACTAGCAGGGCTCCCATCCACAAGCAGACACAGATAAGCTAAAAATTACAGGCTGCGTTAAAGCTACATGTCTAAATACGTCTAGGTGTGGGTTTCATTGTACTCTTGCATCTCTCGTAAGGACTCTGTGTTCCTGCTGGCCTTTTTGCCTCATTTTGCAAGGTTTCTATTTTTGGGAGGCCCTGGGGTGGAGCTTGCGGAGTCCCATACCAGCAAAACAAGGAAGGAGCAACTCTCTTCCCAAAGAAAATCCCAGTTATTCTTCTACCTGGGCTCCCAGCTTTGCTGAGCGGTGTCTCTCCCGCTGTAGAAGGAGGAAGTAACCAGAGAGGTTCTCCGAGAATTTGTTTTGGTTTTTTTTTGAAAAAAGAACCTAGCTTTGCTTTTGTCTCTTGGGCATGTTTACTGGGATATCGAAATGTAAAACACAGCTCAAATTCTTCTTGTATTTTGGCTCAGGATTTTGGAAAGCTGACAGAACTGAAAGGAAAAACAAAGTGTTCGTCATGTAAACTGATAACTGTGCTTTTTTTTTTTTTTTTGCTTATCAGGAGAGCTTTGCTGTGTTAGTTCTGCAGCTTTTTTGCTTTCAAATTCATAGATTATTTCTTTTTTAATACTAGGTCATAGTCTCCCTAAGGCAGTAGCGGAAGAATTAACAGCATCTTCAGTTAGACTTTGCACTTGCTTTTCTGAGGCTCTTTCTGCTGCGTGGGTAATAGAGATTCATAAGCACCAGGGTCTCCTGAGCAGAGCGAGCAATGGAGAATGCTAATCCTTAAACAGATGCACAAAATCTCCACTGCCTGAATAAAAGCATCTTCTAATTTGGAGTGTAATAGGCTCGTCAAACGGAGCGGCTGAAGCAGTGGGTTTGGGACCTGGCTTTGCCAGTGGATCAGCCCGGCTGTGGGCATCACGTTTGGCACCTCTGCCTCCCTATCCCTTTATTAAAGACAAATTTAGGGCTTTACTTTCTTTCTAAGCTTGCAGTCCTCTACACACACCTGAGAAGAACCTCTGAAAAGTTCATTGGGGCTTTTTGCTTTCTGCTGACATTGTATTTTTCGGCTGTGTAACCAGCAGCAAGAAGTTAAATTTTCAGTCAAGCTGTGGAAAGACTGATTAAAGCAGGAAAACTCTCAACAAGTTGTTTCCATTCTAATACAATCCTGCCGGTTCCAGCGGTGTTTCCTATCCGTGTGGGCACCACGCAGAGTTTTGGGGGGGAAACTGCAGGCTCTAGAATTGGATAAAATGTCACAAAGCTGCTCGCGCAAGTGTCCCCAGTTAATCGCAGCACCCGATTTAGGTGCAATGCTCTGTTGTAAAACCCTGGGCTATAAGCTGGTAATCACAGGTTTTGTTCCTGCCCTGAAGTTGTCCTGGGAAAAGTTCTCCTCCGTGAAATCCAGCAGATGATCCCAAGGCACTGAGCCGCGCGGTGTAACCGGCCGGCTCCGTAACGCGGTGTGTCTGCACAGCCTTCTCGTCGCTGCTCCTTGAGAAAGCAGCTTTCTGTCGCCTCTTTCACTGGCTCCTGAGGGAGAAATTATCTTCTTGGCAATCGTTAACTAAGCTCTCACCGCAAGAGTCCCTCTATCAGCTGATAAACTTGCACCATTTTAGCTATCGGATGGGTATGATAAGTGCTCTGCCTGTTTCAATGTAAGGAAATACCTGGAAATAAGCCCTAAACTGATGTTGTACCGTTCCCGACTATCCAGGCTGAATAATCTCTTTAGATGTGACTTGTTTCCCAGTAAATTTGATAGACTTTGGAAATTCGTAATAAACTGGTGTGATGGCAAGGCAAAAGGGAAGGCACAGTTTGATTAAATAAGCCAAATAATTAGAATAATAGAATCATAGAATGGTTAGAGTTGGAAGGGACCTTAAAGATTGAGTTCCAACCCCTCTGCCCTGGGCAGGGACACCTCCCACCAGCCCAGGTTGCTCAAAGCCCCATCCAGCCTGGCCTTAAACACTTCCAGGGATGGGGGATCGACAACTTCTCTGGGCTAATTAGGAAATTCAGTATAAAATCTCTGCTTGTTCTCTGACACTACCAACTGCTGACATTTTTGCCTGCATCTTAGATATTTTTTTTGTTAGGGCAAGTGAGAAAATTAAAAATTAAACCCTAACAGTTTTGGTTTTTTTTTTCTCTTCAAAATATTTTTGTTTCAGGTGGCAAATTTGAGTGCCAAGGACAGCACTTTCACACTGAAAGATTGTGTATACAAAGAAGTGCAGAAGGACTGGCCTGGCTACTCTGAAGGAGATCAGCAGTTGCTGAAGAGGATACTCGTTCGGTAATTATTCCATCTTCTCTGTAATATCATCCGGAGCTTGAAAATACTGCCCCAGGTCAGTTGCTATAAATCGGGGTAGCTGAAGTCGGTAGAACAATGGTAAGTGGAGTGTTTGACTTATTTTAACATAAAGTAAATCTGTTTGTCGTCCAGGCAGTTGTAGAAGTTACTAAACTCGAACGTCAAAGTGGACGCGCTCTTCAGGTCCACCCAGGCTGCCTTTAAATCATTGCGCTAAAAGCCAGGGGGAAACCTGGATGGGGAACAAAAGCTGTTATAGTTAAAAAGTTAATGGTGGTTTAAAATCCTGGGAGATGAATGGATTAAGGCAAATGTGTCCAGTTCCAAGTCTCCATTGAAACTCTCCTTTCCTTTTGCCATATCTCCTCGTGCACGGCTTCCTGTGCCGTGTTTGTTCAAGGCAGGGAGAGGGACCTTACCCTGCAGCCACGTCCCCTAAATGTCTTGCTCGGCCACTTTTGTGCCCTGTTCCTCTGGCTGTCCCCGTTCCTCTTGAGCCCTTCGCTTGGGAGACTTCGCCGCTTCATTTCCACTGTGTTATTTGGACGTTTGTTCACTGGGTTTTTCTTCTGTTGCAAATTCTTTTTGTTATCACGATTGCCCCGCAAGATTGAGGTTTGATGGGAGCAAAGGATGCGTGAAAAAGCAGGAGGCAGTTCTGTAGAGAGAAATCCCCTAAAACACGTGCTGGTTCTGCCTGTAGAGTGCAATCCTCACCATCCAAGGGACACCTGTCCTCCTGTTCCTTCCTGAAAATACAGATATTTTTCCTCCCAAGCTCAGGAGCTGTCAGGCAGCAGGCAAAGAGATGTATCTCCCCAGTTTCTAGAGGAAAATCCTTCTCTGATCACCTATATTTCCCTCTCTGGGTTTTCAGTGCATCTGTACTGACTCGGTACTTATTTTTGTAATGCAGACAGATTTTACTCCACTTGTTTTTGCGATTTATTTCACAGCACTTTTGGTTAAGTAGACCGTGCTGTGTTTGAACAGTTTCCCTGATTTGAAAGCGCAGTTGGCCTGGAGATGGGACTTTGTTAAACCAACAGAAACTTGCACGTGAAGTGCTTTGGCACGCTAAAGAGAAATCAAACTCGTTTAAATGGCCTTGATGGTGAATTATAATTAAATGGAAAAATACAACTGCCATGCAATCTTTATAGCTTTCAAAAAAAAAAAAGTTAATTTCTCCCCGCAGAAAGCAATGTTTACTGCTTTTTCTAGAATTGTGGCATTCAGTTATGCGAAGGTCTAAAAATAGACCTTGGAAAGGATGTATTCAACTGTACAAACAAAGCCCTGCTCAGCCGGCTCAGGTAATGAGGCTACAAAATGGAAAAAACATGTAGGGTTGAAGACAGTAGAAAAACACTCACAAAAAGGGCACAGGCACCAGACGTAGGGCTTTACGTCGCCGGCTGCGGTGGCCGCGCGGTTGCCTGGATCCAGCCAATTGTTGGGTGTCCTCCTGGTTTTCAGATCTGGTTGCCACTCCGTGCTTCATCGGCTGCAATAATTGGCACATGTGCAGATATTAAAACTATATCTAACACTGCCCGTGTTGGACTAACCCCTTTTTCCTCGTGTTTTTTGTGTTTTCCATCCTTTTTTCACCATTGTATTGAAAAGTTTTTTCCGCTGTTACAAGAGGCGCTGAGTTGAAAGTCGTTGTCTTTCATCCCCTTCTTTTTTTTTTTTAAATGCATAATTAAGGAGATGTGACAAGATTACTCAGTCCAGTCAAACAGCATCCAAAAAGCCACTTTCACTGCAGCATTTATGGAATATCTCTCTTCCCCTTCCTGTTTTCACAGTCTCCGAGCGCTTTGCTTGAGTTGATCCCTGGCTGTTGAGATTGTTCTAAATAAAATTAAACAAAGCAGCAACTGAAGCCAGAACGGCAGCGAAACTTCAGGTGCTTAAATGTTGCTGCAACACGGCCGAAGGTTCATGAAAACCTTGTAGAAGTCATGGGCCTTATCTCTGAAATAATCTTCCCAATGGTTGAAAAATATGTGTGCGCTTTAAAGCTGATTATAGCCTCTTGGGGAAGAATTTAGACGTTGGTTATTCAGCCTGTACAGCTGGTGACAAAACGACTGCAGAGCTACTTTATTAAAACCTTTAACCCTGATTATTATTATTTTTTGTTTTTTTTTTCAGTTTGACAGCTGCAGCTTGATGCAAGAGTAGTTTTTCCTGGGTGATTAATACCCGGGCAGTCTGGCTGCTGTCAGGAGAGTAGGGCAAAGCTGGGAAACTTTATTCGGAGATGGAGAGAGAGAGCCCCTTGGGCGGTGGGGAGAGGAGATTCCCCAGCCTGAACGTGAATTACCGCACTTACGTGATTAGAATGACTTGCATTGTACTTTTTTTGGAGACAAGAAGTTTCTGTTGTTTGTCCAATACCGCAAATACTCACTGGAGTAGCGCTATTTTGCATGATGCAACTTAAAAGTATTATTATGAAGCCCTAAATGTAAATCCTGGTGGACCAATAATACCGTATGTAACAGTTCCTGTTATAATCCTGCTTTTCATGGACCCAGAGGGGCTTCCTTCTGAAAGGGGACTGCTATTCTGTAAAATGTTGTTTTAACGGTCCTAAAGAGTGGGAGAACTTTCTCTCCCGACATCTGAGCTTGAGTTTTGACCCCTTTTCAGAGCGTGCTGGCTTGCTGAATTGTCTTGTGAAGACAGTTTTAACTGGGTGAGACAAAGTCAGCAGAAATTAGTTTAAATGCTTATTGAGCTGTATTTCAATCAGTAGCAGGAACAGATACCTCCTGTATGCTGTAAAGTTCAATGCCAGATCTGTATATGGATCGTTTTTCTAAGGTTGCGATTCATTTGTTGTAATATTTATGTCACTGGTTCAAGAGAAAAGAGGCAAAACTGTCAGCAAGTAAGTTCCATCCTCGTTAGGGAATCCTCTCGTGTGTCTCGTAGCTCAGCCTGCTCCCTCCCTGCAGAGCATCAGACTGGGGTGTTACCTCTGTTCAGAGAATCACAAAAATCATGGGAAGACAAGAAAGAGATAAGCAATTACCGTATGTTGTTGATTGATATTACTCTCTAGTAGTTATTTCTTCCCAGATTTTGTCCGAGATCGAAACTCTTAAGTGCCTGAACGAGCTGCTTTCATGGCATCTTCAAGCAGTCGGGATTTGAGCCCACAAAAAGGCTTTTTGCTCCGCGGGCAGGTTTGATGTACCATCTGTTGGCTTGTCAGGCACGGGATTGGAACAGCCCGGAATTCTGTTTTTCAGGAAACTCTGTCAGCCGCAGAACAGCAGCGGTTTTCAAGGAGAAGCGCCTTCTCTGAGTCCACCGAAAGACAACGTGAACTCCAGCTCTCCTCCTCAGGTAGGTGATCCTTCTCCAGGGGGGCTCAGAGCCAACCCTTGGCTCTGTCTCCTCTCCATGGAGTTTGGGAGCTGGACCTCGGGTCCCAGCCGAGCTGTTCGGCCTCTCTGCACCCTGTAACCACCTGCTGCTGGAGGCTGAGAGGTCAAGGGGTTGTTGGGTTGGGTTTGGGGTTTTTTTTTCCCATTTTATTAAGTTAGAGTCTAATTCTGGGCTTCCTCAGGATCTGTTTCTCCTCTGGATGTGGCCTATAGGGAAGATCTCTGAGACTGTGTTACAGGTTTAGTTTTAAGGGCTACATTTTTCTTCCCCAGTGCCTACATCCCTCTTGGAGTTCCTGGGAGAATGAGCTTGTGTTTTACTTATTACTAATAATTGACTGGAACGAAGCAGTAATAAGTAGCTCCCAAACACAGTCGAGTTATTAAAAACCTTGACCTTTTGCAACCTAATTGCCATGACAGATCAGGGGCAGGTTGGTCTGCTCTTTGATTTGTTGAGATGCCGGTGCATGGAGCTGTGAAAAGTACATTTTCACTGGTTTTTTTTTTCCATGCTAATAAACTGGGAAGGAGCTGCATTTGCCTTGTGTGTTTAGGAGGGTCTGTCCCCGCTCTTCCCAGTGTCTCTTAGCGCAGGCATTTCTTGCAAGCGTTGTGAAATACCGGCTTCCCTTCTCAGCTGTGGGTCAGCCCAGACAAGTTGAGTATTTATTCTCCTCCTGCCAATGGAATGTGTAATGCCTACTTGTCTGGACAGACGCGCTGAGGATTAGTGGCAAAGAATATTAGCAGGTAAAGAAATTATGTGCTTTCTGGCAGTGAGAAGGGAGGCAAGGCTCTGTTCGGAACAAGAACCAGGCAACTTGTTTGCCAGGTCCTTAATTCCAAATCCTCTCCTGCTCTGCTGTGGGCATGTTCCTGGTGAATAAAGAACAAACCCCTTCCTTCGAGTTTGCCTGGAAAGACATGACGCTGTTAAGAGACCGGTCTTGTGTTTTTCTTAACCTGATTCTGAAAATCATGTAGGTTAGAAAATCATCTCCATTCTGGCTGTGTGTATTCTGAAAGACACAAAGGTCTGTAGGAGATGATCAACACTTATAAGTACTTAAAGTGTGGGTGTCAGGAGGACAGGGCCAGTCTTTTTTTCAGTGGTGCCCAGGGACAGGACAAGGGGAAATGGGCACAAACTTGAATGTAAGAAGTTCCACCTAAACATAGAATCATGGAATCATTCAGGTTGGAAAAGACCCTTGGGATCATTGAGTCCAACCATCAACCCTACTCTACAAAGTTCTCCCCTACACCATATGCCCCGACACCACATCTAAACGACTCTTAACCTCATCCAAGGATGGTGACTCAACCACCTCCCTGGACAGCCTATTCCAGTGTCTGACTACTCTTTCCGTGAAAAACTCTTTCCTAATGTCCAGTCCAAACCTACCCTGTTGCAGCTTGAAGCTGTTCCCTCTTGATCTATCACTAATTACCTGTGAGAAGAGACCAGCACCAACCTCTCTACAATGTCCTCTCTAGTAGTTGTAGAGAGTAATGAGGTCTCCCCTCAGTCTCCTCTTCCTCAAACTAAACAGTCCCAGCTCCTTCAATCACTCTTGATAAGATCTATTCTCCAGGCCCTTCATCAGCTTCGTTGCCCTAAACATCTCCCCTGCTGACCTCCAGAAACCCTCACAGCCACCTCTGGGGCAGAGCATCACTCCCAAACCTCTGTCCCAAAGAAATATTTAGACCAAGATTCAGTCCCCAGGAGGGGTGCAGGGCTGGTGCTACGCCAGGAGAGCCTCAATAGAGCAAAGCCATCAGTAAAACTACATGAAGCTATGTGAAGGCTAGAAGACCTGCTGCTGTTCCCATCCAGATCTGAAGAGATCCTCTCCTTGTCCCAAAAGATAAATATCTATTTATAAAATTGTCTGTGAGTATAACACCATATCCAGCTGATCTGGACAGGCTTCAACTGCACAAGTGGTTAATGAATTTGGAGCCGAGAGGATGGATGAGAAGTGCAGTTTGGCTGCAAGCTCACCTTCAGGTTTAAGCCACTTCCAGTGTTGCAGGGATGAGAAGCAGTTTTGGTAAAGTAGCAGCAGTGTTTTGAGAGCACATTGCAGAACTTTGGTGTTTTTCAGGCCTGGAAGGCCTCGTTACTCTGCGAGGTTTGATTAGCCAGCTCTGATGGTAGTCAAGCACCACACGCCATCTGCTCAGCCTTGTGTCAACTATGTCAGGGGAGCACTGGGGTAAACACCAGGAGCATCAATATCTTCCTCACCAAGAACTACACGGTGTCCCAGGAGACCACAGGGTGCTCCAAGGAGTTGTCCAAGTTTACTGACCACAGAGGTAACTCATAAGTCACCCTTGGCCACACTTTACTTATAGCAACAAGCTCCTAGCAGCCAAGGCCAGAAGATGGAGAAGGTCTGGGGGAGTAAGGGCTCACATCTGCCAAGTTGTAACCCTGATGTAGGGAGAGTATCAGGCTGGGGAAAGAGAGGCGAAGCCTCATGGAGAGGTTATACTTGGAAGTGCCAACACAGCCACGGAGCAGAACAGGGCAGCAAACACCACGGGCTGTGGTGTTACCACAGTAGTTAAACACCTGGTAAGTGCTCCAGGCTGAGCTCCAGGTTCTGGTGCTGGTTGTCACATCAGCCCACTGCTCTCAGGGAGCATGCACTTTACCAAGGGTTTCCATCCACAGCCTCCCTCAGGCAGGGAAGAGGAATCACAGAGGGGTTGACATGGTAAGGGAGCTCTGAAGGTCATCTGGGCCAACCCATCTGCTCAAGCCAGTTGCCCAGGACCATGCCTAGATGGTTTTTTGAATATCTCCAAGGATGGAGAGTCCACAACCTCCCTGGGCAACCTGTGCGGGTGCTCAGTCACTTTCACAGCAAAATAAGTGTTTCCTGATGTTCAGAGGGAACCTCCTGAGTTTCACTTTGTACCCACTGCCTCTGGTTCTGTCAGTGGGTACCCCTGAGAAGAGCCTGGCTCTGTCCTCTTTCCACCCTCCCTGCAGGTTTTTGAAGATCATTGGTATGATCTTCCTCAGACTTCTCTTCTCCAAGTTAAAAAATCCCAGGTCCCTCAGCCTTTCCTTGCGGGAGAGATGCTTCAGTTCATCATCCTCGTGGCCCTTCATTAGACTCTCTCCAGTATGTCCACATCTCTCTTGTACTGAAGTAGCAGCACTCCCTGAAACTGTCAGGCACCACTCAAGGAGAGCCTTTGGGAGCACAGATGTCACACTGAGTTACACCCAATGAGCAGCAGCACTTTAACCTGACACAGGTAAGGCATCCAAGGGATGACTTGCATCCCTATCTGGGCTAACCTCTGAAAGCTGATGCCTCTGGAGGTTAAATGCAGCCTTTGAAGTTCAGAAAGGGCCGTTTCTCCTCTGAGCACAGAACTCTCCTCCTAACTTAGATACCTACACTGCCTAAACCTCACTCCTCCTCCTTCCCCTCAACTTCCAGAAGTGCCTCAAAGTGTGCTCACGTCTGAACACAACTCCCAGAGAAGAGCTCCTAACGTCAAAGGAGGAAACCTAAGGGGACAATCAGCTGGTAATTGCCTTGCAAAGATATCGTACCTCCTTCCCACACCAGGCCCAGACCTCTAAAGCCATCACTCCAGTAGCAGCGCCATTTTTAAGCATCACATGCAACACATCACATGAACAGAAGCACAGCTGGTAGGACCCCGGCCAAGGAGAGAGCCCCTTACCGTGACGTGCTGTCTCCAAGTCACACATGGCAGGAGCGATGCTACATAAATTACTCACCCCCACAACGACCCACCCCAGCTGCCAGAAAAAGCAGAGTAGCTACTTCGTCCTTTACCTGATCGGGGAGCGGGGATGCAGAGGGTGCCGGACTTGGTGGGAGAATGATCTTCATAGTCCTTCTTGCAGCGGCAGAGGTACGTGCCCACGCCGTTGAAGCACTCTGCCTCCTCCTTGCAGAGGTCAACCCCAGCGCTGCACTCATTCACATCTGTAACGGGGGAAATCGGTGGACAATAGGATGACCATGAGCCAAAAATGTGCCCTTATGGCCAAGAAGGCCAATGGCACCCTGGGGGGCATCAGGAAGAGTGTGACCAGCAGGTGGAGGGAGCTCATCCTCCCCTTCTACTCTGCTATGGGGAGGCCCCACCTGGAGCAGTGGGCCCAGTTCTGGGCTCCCCAGTTCCAGGAGGACAGGGAACTGCTGGAGAGGGTCCAGCAGAGGGCTACAAAGATGATGAGAGGCCTGGAGCATCTCCCTTATGAGGAGAGGCTGAGGGACTTGGGTCTTTCTGCAGAAGAGAAGACTGAGGGGGGACCTGATCAATGCTTATAAATACTTCAAGGGAGGGTGTCAAGAGGATGGAGCGGTCTTTTTTCAGTGGTGCCCAGGGACAGGACAAGAGGAAATGGGCACAAACTTGAATGTAAGAAGTTCCACCTAA
>JAOXJK010000014.1:4789958-4806479 GCA_025774025.1 Xenus cinereus
GCAAGGTAAAGTTCACAAAGGATGAAATTAAAAGTACTCATGTTCCCTGATCCATGCATTAATCCACAGAAAAAAAACGCTATATCTTTTCTAACCTTTTTAAAAAAAAACATTTTCCTACTCCTAGATGGAATGCCCCCTAGATGGGGCATCCACAACTTCTCTGGGCAACCTGTTCCAGTGCCTCACCACCCTCACAGTAAAGAATTTATTTCTGGTATCTGTATATCTATATATATCTATATATCTATAATATCTAATATCATCAAACTACAAATGAACTACAAATGACTATAGGAAATAATATGAATCTTGCACTTGTAATTGTCAGAATGAATAAATTCAATAAAAGAATTTGTTGTGTAACTCATTAAATAGTACCAAAAATAATGAATATTATTTTACAAATTGTCCCATCAACTTGGAAAATTTATAGTTAAGAGTTCTCCACATATTTTCATTAGAATCTTGGAATGTCAAAACGCTAAAAAGGCGAGGCGAGAAGAGACAAAATGGGGTTTTTGTTAGTTTTAGTGGTTACTTTGAACATAAGTATTCCAATTAAGGAATGATGGCAAAAATAGCTTTATCATTTGATCTTTTCTTGTTTGGGCTGTTTTGCTGTTGTAATTGCTGGTAATAACATAAGTTTGAAAAATTCTTCATACAAGCAAAAGAGCATAATTTCAAATTGCATAATGAATCGCATAAGAGCTCCATTTATGGACATTTTAACACTGTGAATCATTAATCACTTTGACAAATTACAACACAGCTCTATTAGATTTCCTGTTATGGACTTTAGCAGATGCCTAATTAGAAACTGAAAGTGAATTCAGATTAGACCAGTACTTGACATATGTGTAGTATCAAATAATTATTTATTGAGATAAACACTTTCTTGGGGGAGAGACAAAATATTACCATTTTTCTCCATTTACAGTTTTTCAGTATGGAAAGAACATTTAAATACTGCATCCCCACAGCCTTAGTTGCTATGGAATATTTTACAGATGTAAATGAAATAATCTATAGCATTTCTGTTCAAAATCTGTTGCAGCAACAATTAAAATTCTTCTCTTTCATAATCTTCAAAGTTTTAAATGCATTTATTAATATTAAAAAATAAGAAAACTCTGATGAAACAAAACCTCATATCTTTCATTATGTAGGTATCACTCAATTTCATATTAATGTATGATGTCCTACATTGTAGATAGGACATTGTAGGTGACCTACCTACATGTAGGTCACTGAACATACAAACATAATTTGTCCAACATTTTATTTAATATCTTGTTTTTGTTAATAATTGCTATATTTTGTTTGTAAACTAAGACATTCTCTTGCACTTGTATAATACTATAACCCATCAAACTTTCTAAGCACTATAATTGACTTAATTAATAATTTCTGGGTCTAGAAAACTTGAACCAGCAGCAGTTAGTACACAGGTACTCTTTTTTTCATTATTAGACATAGCAAATTTTTGAGTTTGATCTTGTCACATGAAAGCCAAGAGCAGGTTTATAAGATGAAGCAGAAATCATGCCTTGTATTTGGCATCTTTACTACTTGAATCTTTAATTGCTTAAATAGATTAATAAAATATATATTTTTTTTTAAAGTCAGTTCTTAAGGACGCACAAAAGTAATCATGAATTCAAGACCCATAATATCATTAGTTCATAACAGCTTTGAACTGAAGTTCAGAAAATAATTTCTCAGAAACACTTGCCTTTGTTGTATAAAGGTTTAGTCCAAGCTAAGTTGCCTTAGGCCACATCTATATTAAACTAGTTTGGAACAGAAATACATTTTTTATTAAATTCTCCTGATCATCCCATGCCATTTGTTGTCTGGGTTTTTGAACCAGTTTAAATGAGGCTTGATGAAGTTGAACTATTATTTTTATAATTTTTTTAATTTTGTTTTTTCCCCAGAAAAAATAACACACAACACCTTTCTAGAGAGAAAAATGACTTGGAAATTCTGTTCCAGGCACTCATCAAATGCCCAACAATACTTAATGCAGAAATGTTTGATCTTCCATATGCCTGCGAACAATATGCATGTTAGTGTTCAGTCCAAGAGACCAACCAAATGTATTCAAAAGGAAAAACAAGTAAACAACCAACCAACACACAGCGTAGATGCAGAGACCTCATAAAAATCGTGATTTACTGATCAATTCCCACTGAAGAATAGGAACTTCTATGAAAAATATCTTGCTACTGTAGATTTAACCTTAACTTTGACAGCAAAAAGACTTTTTCAGCATATTCCTAATCCCAGCATTTCCTTTTGTTCCATTTGACCAACTCAGCATGCTGATCCTCATACAACCCACTTTTAAATATATTGCTCATCCAGTACATATCTCAGGTAGAGCTACTACTTAGATGTATAGATATATTTCTCCTAAAAATTTCAACATTCAGTACTAAAGTAATTATTTTTTAAGTACCTGACTCACATTGCAGAATCCAAAAGCCTTGGAATCACATTCTGTGTATAATGTATGGCAATGTGCACTTGCAGCCCAGGAAACTAGTAATATCCTGCATAAGAAGCATGGCTAGCAGATTGAGGGAGGTGATTCTGCCCCTTACTCTACTCTGGTGAGATCTTACCTGGAGTACTGCATCCAGCTGTGGGTCCCCCACTATAAGAAAGAGATGGACCTGTTAGGGTGGGCCTAGAAGACAGTCAGAAAAATGATCAGAAGGGCTGCAACACCTCAAAATATGAGGAAAGGATGAGAGAGTTCTTCAATCCAGAGAAGAGAAGGCTCGAGAATACATTATTGCAGCCCTTCAATACTTAAAGGGGGTTTATAAGAAAGACAGAGAAAGACCTTTTATGAGGTTCTGAAATGACAGGACACAGGATAGTGTTTTTAACTAAAAGACTGTAGATCCAGTTTAGATACAAGGAAGAAATTCTTTACAAAGAGGGTGGTGAGACACTAGAATGGGTTGCCCAGAGAAGTTGTGGATGCCCCATCATTGGAAGTGTCCAAGGTCAGGATGGGGATTTGAGCAACCCTATCTCATGGAAGATGTCCCCATCCGTGGCAGAGGGTTTTGGTTGGATGATATTTAATGGTCCCTTACAACACAAAGAATTCTATGATTCTATGAAATTATTAGATATGTGGTAAAAAGACTATCAGCAACCAGTAACATGAATAGAAATGTCTCTAATCCGGTCAACAAGACATACCACCATCCTCAAAAAAAAAGCCAACAAAACCACAAGCCAAAATAAAACACACGCACCCAGAATATAGTGTTCATTTTTACTCAACTTCTGTTTAAGATGTTGAAGATTCCTCTTTTTTTCTTTTTTTGTAAGGGAAGAAGTCAAATCCCTCTGTCAGGATTTTGGCAGGTTATTCTTTTTTGTGAACATGTTCTTACGCAGCTCTTCCTCACTGCATAACAGAATTAAGGATTAAGAGAGAAAGAATTAAGTATTAAGATAGAAAGAATTAAGGATTAAGAAAGAATCACAATATTAGCTGTGACATTTTTATTTAACAGCTAGGACAATTCTTGGATAGAATGTGATAAGGTTTTCTCTCTGTCTCAATATTGGTTTTGTATTTTATCTAATGATTATTTAATGCAAGTCCATATTATCTAGATCTCTACAACCACTGGCATCTCTTCTGCAAATCTCACCTATAGGGGTGGGGATTACACTAGAAACTGAGGCTGCTGAAATACACTTTTAGAAGTGTATTGGGTAATGAAGCCATAAAACTTCCAGTAAATCTATATCTTAAGTCTCTAGTCGTGAAAAAGTTACTGCCAAGCTGTTCAGGAGTTTAGCATTTACCTAATCCTTAATGGGCCTCAATTACCTTAAAGTTCATATACAGGTATAATATCCATTGCTTTCATTAGGTCAAACCTCTTCTCCTGAGAATAATGATGTCACGGTGTGCAAATTCAGAGGATCCTGCCTACTTAGGAGTCATGCAGGAAAAACCCCAACACTTTCTCTCATTTAAAGGAAGGGTCAGAAATGTAAATTTAATCATCATTAAGTTATCGATATTAACATTTATCTTATTTATATTAATATATCAACAAATATAGTTGTTAGTCATGGTATTTTTATTTAATGTCAGTTCAATGATACTGATTTAAATAGAATTACCTTTTTTTCCTCCATTTTTTTCTTCTTGTTAATCATGAGAGGTCATTAACATTTACAAGCCTCTGCCACAATCTCTGTTTGTATCAGAATGTCATATAGATTAACATCTTCAAAGCCCAAAGATGTTCTGTTATTAAACTACGATTTTCAGACTCCTCTTGTACTATAACTTACATATGTAAATGACATTTTTTTATGCTATCCCTCCCAATTAATTTGAAAGTACTTGCTCTATATCATTGATTTATTTCTTAATCTGCTGCTTTCATATTGTTCAGAACAGGAATATTTGCCATGCCACCTTGGTTGGAAGTGACTATTGTTTAAAGTAGATATTTAAATTAAATCATAAATTAACATTTTACCTTCTGCATTTGTTGAAGATCACAATATTTATAAGGTGGCAGGAAACAGATTAGCACATTATCTGTAGTTATATCCCCATTCCTATGAGCTATTCTCTTTTATTATAGTATGATCTAGATTCCAACACTCAAGCTTGAATATTAACCATGTCATGCCAGCGGCCTATATTTTCCTTTGGGCCTATAATTGCACTGACTGCTAGGAAGACATCATAGCTCCTGAGGGAGATAGAGGTAACATTTTCAGAAGTGTTGAAACTCAGCCTAATGTTCCTTACATGGGGACAGGCTCACACAGACTAACTGCTTTTGAAAAGCTTTCCTTGAATGCTTACCTTTGATCAACTTTCATCTCTTCTTTTAATTAGGGAATCTTCCAGAAGCCAAAACAGACTTAAAAGTGAAGAGTAAGTGATTGCAACTAAGACTGTCAAAGGGTACACTGATTCAGCATACTCCCTAAGCAGCTTATTAGTGTCAGAGCTCTTGGGAAGTCATGTATAATGTTAAATGCTATTATAAATTAGAAACGTTCTTAAGGTGCTCATTCATGGAGAAATTTCTGCCTCCATTTTCCAAGGGTAAATCTTTCCTGGACAGCAGGGAAGAAAGATGCATTTTTTATTTGTCTGCAATATCCTGGGTGAATCTAGGTAATAGAGGGCTCATGTTTGTTCTCAGTCCCATCTATTTATTTTTTTATAGATATATACTAATATAGATATTAGTAAGATTATTGTAACAACCATAATCCCTTTCCTATTGCTATCAACTGTTCTACAGTATAACAATATTAATGATACAGTGTTGATAAAAATGCGATCACAATGTTGATAAAACTGCAACATTGCTGACAGCTTTATCTGGGAATCATTAGAATGTCAGAATTATTCATGAGTGATTCTCATCTAAAGACTTTTCTAAATCCTCTGGACTTCGCTGCAGCAGAAAACTGAGGTTCCTGAATTATTGAGCCATCACTGATTAAGGCTTCAATCAAAGCACGTAGAAAAGGAAAGGATCATAACAGGAGTGAAGTAGAGCATTTTCTTACTGCACAGAAACCAGGTCTCACAGAAAAGCTGACGTAGCCAAAACTTCCCCCTTTTATTTAGCCTTGATCCATCTTCCATATCGACAGTGGTACCTATTTAAGTATGAAAATGGGACACTTACAACAAGCAGTAGGGTTGCCCTAAGCTCTCTATAAAGTTAGCAGAGAGAAAATACGTTCAATATCTGACTTTTCTTGTGGAGATTCTCTCTTCACTGACAATATTGAAAGGTATGTTCCCATAAAGTTCCCAGAGATATGTTCCTTACTTTCTTAAGTTGAGGTGGGCTAATATGCTAATGTTCGTATGTGTTCACATATGAGTGATTAGATAGAGGCATATATATGTGTGCCTATTTAAATTGTGCAGACACAAACATAGAATATGCAGCAAGGAAACACATCAGCCTACCAATATCTGAAGAAAGCCTACAGGAGAGCCAGAGAGGGACTCTTTGTCAGGAAGTGTAGTGACAGAACAGGGGTAATGGTTTTAAATTGGAAGAGGGGAGATTTAGATTAGATATTAGGAAGAAATTCTTTACTGTGAGCGTGGTGAGACACTGGAACAGGTTGCCCAGGGAAGTTGTGGATGCCCCATCCCTGGAAGTGTTTAAGGCCAGGATGGATGGAGCTTGGAGCAACCTGCTCTAGTGGAGGTGGCCCTGCCCAGGGCAGGGGAGGTGGAACTGGATGGTCTCTAAGGTCCCTTCCAACCCAAACCATTCTATGAGTCTATTGGAGGGGGGAAGGAGTAAATTGGTGGCTCCCTGGCAGAGCGGCTGCGCATCCAGCTGCGTTTCTCCGACGGAACAAAATTTCCGTTTGCAAACACATGGCAGTCCTGCCTGAGACATAAAGAAAATAGTGAAATATCCAAAAGAAATAACCGGAACTATCGCTTGTTTTCCTCCGGGCGCTAAATCATCTTCTTTCCCAGTTCCTGCGGCCCGGGCAGGCACACACCGCTGCGCTCACGGCTCCCCGAGGTAATTTTAGCCGGACTGAGCCTGACAGCCATGGTTCAGGCTCCACCTTGAGCTCTTCTTTCTCCTGCCCAGTGGATGGGTTCTTCCAGGCTCCAGCTTCCCCAGGCTGAACCACAGCCTGTGGGCAACAGCTTACTGGGAGGTGTGGGCACACAGAGCTTCTCCGAGCCCAGCCAGGGCTGATGGGGACATTGGGAACCACTTCTCTCTCTGCACTTCTTATTTATTAAAAAAAAAAAGGGATTCTCAGGTTGTGTTGGCTTTTAAAAACTGCAGCAAATGTCCTCTTTTTGCCTTAAATTCTGAGAACTAGAACAGTTGCCATTTTCTAACCTCTTCCAGGAAATGCCTCTTTCTGGAGAAGAGGAAGGAGTGGGGTTGCGGGGGTAAAGCTGTTGACCACAGAGTGGGTAAAATCAGTTGGGAATAAAATGCAGAACTTCGGGAATCCCTCCCTGTTTCAGAGATCTCAGCGCATCTTTCCTTCTTCTCAGGGACTTTGACGTGCTCTAAATGTCCTGCCACAACCAGAAGAGGTGACAGATGTTTTTTATGGTGGTTTCCGTTCTCTGCCAAGTGACAGGGAAAGGGAAAGAACAGGGTTTTACTTCTAAAGCACTAGATTTGAATTAAGACGCGTCGAGAGCAGGCTGGGTTGCACGGCCATGGTGGGAATAGTGCAGGAGATCAATAATTGCTGATATGATGGTGGATTTCTCTAAGCTCTCCCAAAGAGCCGCGGCCTCCAGGGCTGTCGGGATCATCAGGAAGGGATGGATCAGGTTCTGTAGGACCTTGTGGTCCTGGAGCCTGCGCCCAGGAGCAGCCTCTGAGCTGGGAGCTTGTTGGCAGCTCTCACTGACAGCCTTGCTCTTTTTCTGGGGATATTTCCTCGTTCTCTGGTGTTGCACCACCACCTAGTGGTAACAGCCTCCCAAACTCTGCCCTCGAGATTTCAAGATTTTTTTTTTTTTTTTCCTTTTTTCCTCCCTAGAAACGATCCCAGCCTCTGGAGTTTATCGATCCCCTGGCCAACAAAAAGCCCAGGATCTCGCATTTGGCTCACAGAACTCAACCCACTTTCAACGGGAAACTGAATTCCTCCAACGGGAAGGACGTTCCCACCCCTGCCCCTGCCCTCCCGCCGGCTCTGCCCGAGTCGGTGAGTTCCAGCTCCAACCTCCCGTTGCTGGAGCTGCCGAGGCCTCACGATCCCCTTTCGGATGTCAGCAACGACCTGACTCACAACGGCAGAGACTGTGAGAACCCGGAGACGGCTGACAGACTGACTCATCCTCTCCCGACAGACTGTCCCCAAACGAGCAAGCACAATTGCAGCTCGTACGTAAAAACCAAGAAAAAATCCAAAAAGCACAAAGACAAGGAAAAAGAGAGAAAGGAGAAGAAAAACGAAGAGAAGTGCAAAGAGGAGAAGCAGGACTGTGAAGTAATAAAAAATGCTGACTTAGTTAGTGTTCCCCAGGAACAGGTCACAGGTGAGTGCGGTCCGAGACGTCCTCCTGTACGGTTTGTGCTAATATCGGTATCGACTGTGTATAATTTCTGCTCTAAATCCATTTGGGGAAGGAGATGGCGTCTCCACTTGCAGAGACCGTGTGGTTAACAAAATAATATCGCTCTGTCCCTACCTACAAATCACCAAATGTGCTTCCTCTCAAAAGAGGATATCAGGTTTTTCCTGTTTAACCTTTCACGCTGCTTGGAACCTGCCTCAGACCGTGTCATGTTTCTCCTTGTTAAATTAAAAGTCGTATTAATATGTGGGGATGAAAGGCAGACATCAAGATGTGTCGGGGGAAAAAAAGCAGAGCTGCTTGATTACTTACGGCTCCTCTGCTGGTGTTTGGTATTGTGATGACTCTCGTATTGATTTTTAACTCAGTAATGAAAAGTTAGTCACAAAAGCTTTTAATATTGTGTACAGAAGCGACGGTAGATAAGTCTTGTGATAAATGTTGTCGGAGCAATGTACAACAACCAGCTCTTTCAGGCTGAAAGAGCTTCCTTGTTGTGTCCCTGATCCTCTGAATTTCTGTTTTCGGGGTTAACACAACAGTGAATCTTTTACCCTTTGAGATGCGATGAAAATGTTTTCCATCAAACCAGTGTATTTCTAAGTCACTCCTACCTCACTTCTACATGCTCTTAGAAGTTAGGGCAGAGAATGTTGATTAATCCCATCGGTTCCCTTGCCAGTTTTCCTGGTTTCTGCTCTTTCCTTGCACTTTCTTACAACTCTCCGGGCGCTGAGACTTCCCCTGCAGCCTCTCGGGATATCGCAGTCCCGATCCCTTGTTAAATATCTTTTTGGATCCATCTTGTTTTCCTTTGCCCCATTACTACTTTCTGACCCTTAGGTTCCTCTTGGTGCATGAAAATCATCCAGTTTTGGCTCAAAAGGGTCAGTAACTCGAAAACCTCATTTGTTGAATTCCTGGGAAGGGAGAGCTCCGCAGGGCATTGAGCTCTTGCCTTCCCCACAGCCTTTGTAGCACCTACAAAATGCATTTTGACTGCTCAGCAGTGATTTTTAATTACATCCATGGTCCTGATCCTTGTGTGGCACCGCAGATCCACGGTCTTCAGATATTACTTCTGCTTCGATCTTAATTTTTGTAGTTTTTTCTGTGAATGTTGTTTTTCTTCCCCGTGTGTCTTGTGTCTTGGATGGCAGTGGGTGGATACAGACACACTCTCTCTCTGGATGTAAGTTTTTGTCAGTGTTTCTTATAAATACCAAAATACCCTGAATTCTTTCTCCGCGAAGTTGCTGACCTTTTATCACCTTTTCTGCTCTGCTTTCAAAACAGCTTAATGACTGGCTCTTTGTTAATTAGTAGGAGTGGGGTTTTGTTCCTGCTGCACCGCTGATGTATGCGAGGTAACGAATCCGAGCTGGACTTGGGAGTAATCATAAACAGGATGTGGTCAGTGGCTGCTTGGATTCCGTACAGCCAGTTTGCATCTCAAATGGGATTTTTTTTTTCCTTATTTCATGCGGACAGCGTGGGCCCTGGTCCTGCTCCTCTCGCTGGCAGCCCTCCCTCTGTCCCCCTTGGGCCAGGGACTGCGGGGAAGCAGAATTTCTCCTGGGAGGTTTGTTCCAGAGGCGGTGGAGGGACTTTTGGGGTCCTTCCAGCAGTCAGTAGGTGGCACTCACAGGCAAAATAAACTGTTTTTTCTCCCTTTCTCCTCCACTATCTTCCTTACCCATGGTCTTCATCCTTAACGGTCTGCATTCTTAATGCTGGTAGCCAGGTAGGGACAAAAGCAGAATTGGCTGCAAACATCTACAGTGGGAATTGAGACCAACATCTTTAAACAACACAAGTTTTCTGCCATTCTGTTCTGCTCAGGAGAGCTTTTCTGCGGAAATTCTGAGCAAAATCAACTTCTTAATAGATAGAATGAGATTATTGCTTTTCCATGCCTGTGTTTATTACGTGGGCATTTCATGCTCCCTCCAGTCTCTCTGCAGGAAGGATTGTAAAGGAGTGGTGTGGGGATAGATGAGGCTCGGGGCTTCACGTGTACCTGTCCTGGGCATCTGGGAAACTGCAAAATCCAGGAACTGCTGGCTCTAAATAACAGACTCGGAAAGAAGAATACGCTTTTGCAAAGCGGTTGATTTAAATCCTTTGCAGCCTTCTCCCCTTGCCTCTTATTTTGCTGCCTTCCCCTGGGTGCAGTCAACTCTCTGATTGGGGCTTTCAGTATAATATGCATTTTATGAGAAATATCCCCTTTCAAACCTGTATCCAGCTGCTTTCTTCAGCCAAACTAATAATGCAGTGTTTGGTTTAGGTTGAGGATGGGGTCTGGGGAATCCCGTTCCTCCTCAGGTCTTCGGTCCCTTTGTTTAAACTCCTAAATATCTAAATATTCTTCGCCGAGCCTTGGCTCCATTCGTGTTTCTTCAACTTCACAGAGCAGAGAGCACTTTGCTTTGTCTGCAGGGCAGTAGGGCTGGGTGAGGAAAAAGCTGAATGCCTTATAAACCCTTTTGTTGTACCCTGTAGGAGTCTGCGGTGTTAATGGTAGGACTCTGAACCTGGAGTATTAATAGTAGGAATCTGTGCACTGTAGAATGGGGAGAAAATAATGTGCACCTTGTTCAGCTCCTCTTTTCTGCTCATCTGGACTCGTAAATTTGTTTTGCACTTCAGCTGTGGTGATAGCAGCGTTATCCCTCCCTGCGGGCAGTGTTTAGAAACCAATTAAATGAAGGTTTTTTTGCTACTCGGTGCATTGGCTAATGTTGATACCATTGAAGTTTCAACCACCTTATTATAGAATCATAGAATGGTTATTGTAGATCTTCTATCTCTGTCAGCTCAAAGCAAGACAGAAATCCTTTAGAACTTGATCAGCTGTGCATTGCAGATGTTTATGAAGTTTAATTGCCTAGAGCCTTAAGGTTTAAGAATGTCTACAAACAAGTTTTTATTTTTTCAGGTTTAAACGGAACATGCAATAATTCTAGTGTACCAACATCAACTTCAGAAATGCCAGATTATTTATTGTAAGTATATTTATCGGTTGCTTCATCACTTTGGGATCATGTTTCAAGCTAAAAATCACAATGTACTGGGGATTTTTGTTGGACTTTATTGTTACTTGATAGAACTGTGTAAGGTGGGTTTAAAAAAAAGAGGAGTAAATCCAACTTTGCAGATAGTTCCTGAGACTAAACTTGGTATCAGATCTGTTCTTTCCCTCCTTGTGCAGTTCAAGGTTATCTTCCTATAAACCGATTGGTAAAGTACTTCAAGAAATATTACTTACCTTGAAGGGGTTTGAAAGGATTAAACATCTCCATGTTGGGAACTTTAAAGAGGAAATGATCTGCTTTAATGTTATGGAAGACAGGGCAAGGAAGGATTTTGAGAGGTTAGCTAATTCTTCCCCTCCTCAGAGCCAAGATCATCTACATAAACCAGCGAAACATTCTTCATGGGGAGGTTATAACCCGTGGGTTAGGATGTGAGTTGTTTCACCTCTTGACTTTTTAATCAGATCCCCTTGAGGTTAATTAAACAATATACTTGTCTGCTGAAGCACAAAAATCCCTGTGTGTAAAGCCAAAAATCTGCATAAAGCCAAACCTGTTATAAACAAAGCCGGGTGATAGCAAGAAGTGTAGCTGGGGGTGATGTTCCCTGCGCACGTCTCCGCCTGGGTTTTTTAACGCCATCGGCGCTGGGCTGGGAGCGCTCGGAGGGACGAGGAGGAGGAAGAGGAGGCATCCACTCTTGGCTCTGCCGGAGCAGGCACTGGAGTTGACTGGAGGATATATAGGGCTCTTGTATGGTTACAAAACCATGGGTTTGCTGGGCTGTATGAGCCGTACAAACCGCTCCGAGTTGGCGTTTCTAATACCATTCAGAGCAACGCGAACGGCTGGGTTGTTTTTTTTCTTACAATGGACGTGCTGATCCCCCCCTAAAGAAGGATATTGCAGCCCCTCGGTCCATCTCCAGAGAAATCCTATAAGGTTTATGAACTCCTCTAAGGTCTGTTGTGACACTTTTTAGCACAATCTGATTGTTCTGATGGTCAGCTCCTTAAATTATAAGAGCCATCACTGCTGTTTCGATCATGGAGGTGGATGTTTCATACCAGTGAGAACAACTTTCTTATTTCACAGCAGTGTGTCCTGTTTGGATGCTTATTTATATCAACCCCTCGTAAGGAATCAGTTCGTTAAGGCCTGAGTGCATTTAGGTTAAGAGGGTGGAAGTTTTCCCTTAATTTGATAAGTCCATAAGTTTCTGTGTGTTTGTGTAAGATGGTGGCAAATTAGAGTTGTCGCCTACAAAGAGATGAGTTTTACCAGCAGAAGTAAAAAAGCTGCTGGGCTTTCTGCAAAATACCCAGTTTAATGGCTTTTTGCTGAGATGAATAATTTTCAAAGGTGAAATTTTCTCAAAGATGCATCTGTTAAGCGTGAGCTCTCGTGTTGGATTCACATTGGGAGTCTCCAGAAGGTGGTGGGGATATATTCGATCTGTTCAACGTGGTTTCTCGTCGTGCGTTTGCCACACACTCATACTGTGAGCGTTTTGCAACGATGCCTGAATGCTTTTTGTGTTCCTTTAAAGACTCTTAACACTGGAAGCATCGTATTCCTGCTGTTCCAAGGTCTGGCACAGATGCAGAACTCCATGTTCTGTGGGACAGCAGGAGTCAGAAAAGCTGTAGCAGCGCTATCTGAATGTCCTCCTACACCCCCAGCTGCTCCCAGGCTTTGCTGTACCTGCGTATTCCACCCTATCTGCCTTAGATAGGAAGTTCTGGGAGCAAACACTGCCTTGTTTTACGCAGAACTCAAGGCAATAATCCTGACAGTTACCTCTCTGCTACTATAATGCAAATTGTAAGAGACTGTTTCCAAACGCTGTCACCTGGTAGACGTGTCACCCTGGTCCTGGCACTGCAATATTCCTCGCTGTCTGGAGGGAAGATTTACTAAACTGATTAACTTAAATTCTTCTCCCTCCAGAAAATACGCAGCCATTTCCTCTTCGGAGCAGCGTCAGAGTTACAAAAACGACTTCAACGCGGAATACAACGAGTACAGAGACTTGCACGCCCGGATAGAGAGGATAACGCGACGGTTTACGCAGTTAGACGCCAAGCTGAAGCAGCTTTTGCAGGGCTCTGAAGAATATAAGGTAGAAACAGAAACGATTCCTTTTTTTTTCTTCTTCTTTTTTTTTCCAAGCTAGTTCTGCGAGTGGCGACTCGACTCATTGGTTTAGTCTCTCTGTACGTGGGGCTGGCAGGGATGGGTCGGTGGCTGAAAGGCGCTGCCCCAGAGCCCAGAAGGGGTGGATGCAGAACGTGCACCCAGCTGACAGCTTTGTGGACTGTTCTTAAAACAGCTCTGTGTTCTTTCGTTTTCAAGCTGGAGCACACATCATGGTACTTGTTGACAAGGAAAGGCCTCAGTGAGACAATTGGCGTCTTCAGCCAAAAGCTGCTGGAAGCTATTAGTGTATCCCAGCCAGCAAACTCATATTTGCACATATGGGAGCGTATCGGGGCTGGAAGGGGAGTTAGTCCGGGGTCATCTGTTCCTCTGGAATCTTTGATCTTAATAATGTAGCATTATTCGACTTGTCAGACTGATTTTAAAAGAGCTTTAACTATTCATTATCTTGAGCAACTAAGTCTCATGGAGTATTATAAACAGATTTTTACAGAGCACCTATTGTACTACATCCTTCCCCTCTCTTTGAGAAATTGAGGCATTCCTCACTGAATTATTTTTATATATTCTGGGGAAAAATGAGTCTGAGCTGCGTGGAGGAAATGTCAGTTATCCTGCCAGCCCAGGTGCCTGTCACAGGTAGTTCTCATGGCTGGAGAATGGGGCCTGATCCTCCCAGTGCTTCTGGTGTCAGCACCAGTACAGGAATGGAATCAGTGAGGCTGGTTGTAGCCATCACAGTGGGGGGAAGTCATGAAGGGGGTGAATTTTGGTCTATATTTGGAGGAAATATGTACGTTGAGCCATCAGTAAACCCTTGCCTACTGCAGTCGGTTGCAGGACTGTCGGCTCTTTTGAAAATAATAAGCTGTCTTTTCCTTTTTAGACCATCCATGATCAAATTTTACAGGAATATCGGAAAATTAAAAAGGTAAGTAAAATTAGTTGGCCTCAAGAAAGGCTTTTGGGTGGTGCCCTTAGTGTGAGTGAAAGAGATGGGTACGGGCCAAGTGGAAGCCCAGCCTCTGAAGCTTCGTGGCAGATGGTTGTTCAGCTCCAGCTTGTCCCAAAAAACGATCCTTCCCTGATCCCAAAAAGATCTGTGGGGAGTTGAGGCTGCTCCTCGGATCCTGGGGGGAGCGTTCAGCTGCCGTAGTGGCAACGCAAGAACAGAATGTGTTAAATTAGAGCCTTTATCCCATCAAGGAAAGAACAGTTTGTGTTTCAGATCCTGGGGCTGAGTGATACCGGGATGCTCCGGGTCCGGGGTTCTGCTGGGATGTTGGGGATGATTTGGGCTCGGTCTCTAAGAGTTGGGTCACTGGGGTACGTGGTCCCCTGTGGGGCTCAGCGGGGCTTTTTGGCATGTGGGGCACTCAGGATACTTTACATCTTTGTATGTACATGCAAAGCAGCAGTTGTTGACTGGAGGGATTTATGATTTAGCTGGATGAGGTAGGCTGGGGCATCCATACGCTACGGGTGGGTTTTTTTAAAATCTACAAATATCTCCCTGAGCCCTCTTGTCCCTGAGGGATTTAGGAGCTTTTTGAAGAGATTCCCTGTGTTTTGCAAGCTGGTCTTTGTTTTAAAGCTCCCAGACTTGCACAATTTAGTGCTAACGAGGGGGCAAGGGCCAGGTGATGCTCGCTGGAAGCTCATGCCTGTGTCCCAGCTGCTCCCAGTCAGGCTGAGCACCCCTTTCCCCGTTCTGAGGCTCCTGCAGCTGGGTATTGATGGAAAGAGATTTTATTCTTTGCCTTGTTTGACCAGAATAAGTCCATTTTAAAGGGACATCTACTCCTCTGGCTGAAAAAGCTTCATTCCTTGGTCATATATTTGTACTCTGAGGTCTGATAACCTCGTCTGGGTTCAGCGTAGGTGTTGCTGAGTTCTGAAGAATTGCCTTGCGTCACTGGATTTTTCATGTTTTTTTTCTTTACAGACTAACCCCAATTACAGCCAAGAGAAGAACCGCTGCGAATACCTCCACAACAAACTGGCTCACATTAAAAAACTGATAGCAGAGTATGACCAACAGCAGTTTTAGCTGGCGCTGATCCGGACTGGGTAGGGAAAAAAACAACAACAAAACAAAAACAAAAGTCACCTGGACGTTACGTTCCCTTTTATACAACTTAAGATTCCTTTCAGAGACGAGCATTAATTCCTCGTGGTTGAAGAACTTGGGGATTTCTTAACGATGCCGAATCTGTCGTGTCCGCGCCTGAGCCGGGTCGTGAGCCCAACGCCCGGCACGGTCCTCTTGAGTTTTAGCCTCTCTGAATGTTGGGATGTAACAAATGAGGAAAAAAAAAAACAAAACAAAACAAAAAAACCCAAAAAAAATCCAAAAAAAAGAGAGAAAAAAATAAGAAAAAAAATATTCTGCTTATTTGAAGCCAGCGTTTTGACACTTAAGGGAAAACTTGCCTAAAGTGAACGAAGCTCCCAAAGGTTAAGAATCAGTAGTTTTTCGTGGATTAAAAGTTTGGCATGAAGTGTAATTACCCCTGGCCCGGGTCCGCTGGGTTACAAATTGTCCTTCAAATGGTGAGGAACTGGAATGCTGCTAGGTTACCTCCTTCTCTGGCACCTGCGACTGTTCATATGCAAGCTGTCTGCTCTCCGTGGCACCGCGTTAAATACACCACGTACCCAGAGCTCTCCTTGGTTTGGTCCTGCTTTTGTCATCTCCGGTGTGTGCTCGCTCTCCAGGCGGTTGTGTCAGTAGGAGGGGATGAGGATCAGCCCCGGGGATCTGCACTGAGGGCCTCGTGCAGTGCAGAGGTCGATCCTTTATGTTAAAAAAAAAAATAAAATAATAATCTCAAACCACAAAAGAAACCCAAACCTAAAAAAAAACCAATTAGTTTTAGGGGGCGTAAAGGTTTTGCAGTGGCCTCTCCGGCTGCCTGCCCTTCCCCTTCACCTCCCAACGCTGGGAAGACTGAGACCTGTCTGTCTTTTGACTTTTATAATTTTATACCAAGGCAGCCAAATTTATTAATTGCTAATGAGACTATGGTCTATTTTTGTACAGAAAAAAAAAAAAGAGCATCTTTTTCTAAAACTGTGCCTCCCTTTTCCTTTTAGGCCAAGTGTTTGAGAACCTTTCCTGTCTTATAACTACAGTATTACTAAAGCTTATGGGATAGTTACCCAGAGAAGTTATTTTATTACCTGTAACTGACCCAGAGGACAGGAGGGGGC
>JAOXJK010000014.1:4847567-4859347 GCA_025774025.1 Xenus cinereus
GGCCGAAGCGCTCCCCCCCCCCTCCTCCCCGCCATCCGGCACCGCTCGGCGGTTATTAACGCCGACAGCCCGTCACCGAAACGAGGGGGTTTAATTCGGTACCAGCCCCATGGCGGGGGCTCGTGTGTCCCCCCCCGCTGCCCGCCCCGGGGTGGCGGCGGTGTCAGAGGTGGTGGCAGGGGGCCGGGAAGAGACGCGGGGTGATGCCGGCGGAGCCACAATGGGGCTTTGTGTCCCCGGTACCATCGGGGATGCGAAGCAGAGGCAGGAAAACAAGGGGTTGCGGGGTGGCACGACGCGGTGCCTGCCTGGCACTGCCGCTGCCGGGGACGGCCACGTCGCGGGGACCGGGGCTGCCGGAGCTGGGAGATGCTACCGGGCAACCGGTGCCCGTCCCGGAGGCACTCCTGCATCGGGTAGGTGCGGGGCTCCCAGTGGCGCGATGGGGACGGGGTGGCGCTTTCCCAGTTCACCCAGTGCTCTGGGGTGGCTCGTCCCCCGTCCCCCGTGGCGGTGGTGGCCGCGGGAGGGGACAGGCGCCGGGTGACCCTTGGCACGTCCCCGCGCGCGGCCTTTCCCATGACCCCGGGGCCAGCGGAGCAGGAGGAGGGTGAGGTGGCCACGGCCACCACAGGGACACCAGCACTGTCCCCACGTCCCCTGTCCCCCCATGGACCCGCACGTCTCTCAGGTGGCTCTGGTTGGGGTGTCCCCTGGCTGCCACCAGAGCGTCCCCAAAGGCCAGGGCTTGCATTCCCCTGGGATTTCTGTCCTTCGACATCCCCTGGCTCAGCCCCACGGCCAGGACATTGTCCCCTCCCAAGGGACACGGCATCCTGAGCCAAGGCTGATGGAGGCTTTGGGGCTTTCCAGGACTTAGGGCAATAGGGGACCACGGTGCTGGGGACAGGGAGGGGGGGACAGGACGGGCAGGAGCCGGCCCCTCCAAGGGTCTCTGGAGCTGGAGGCTTCAGGGCAGGGGGTTCTGTCCCACCTGGGTGACGTGGGACCCTAGTTGGTGTCTCCAGTCCTGGATCTGGCCATTCTGGCAGGACATCTGGGAGTTATATGTGCACTGAGTTGTGACCGTTCTCAGCACCGAGGCGAAGGAGCCGCCAGGGCCAGGCTGGGTGGCTACCGGTGTCACCGCAGAGGCCACCGAGCCGGGGCGTGCTGGGCTGAGCATGATGGTGGCACGGAGAGCCTGGCAAACCCAGTGGCATCCCTCGAGTTGTGCCCTTGTACCCATGGACTGAGGTCCTTGGGCCACCCACCCCCTACCAGTTTTGTCCCCTCTCTCCTCGCAGCTTCGACCTGGAGAATGGCCCCCCCGGCCGGGGTGCGCTGGACCCCCAGTCCAGCCCGGGCGCGGGGCTGGTCCTCCAGGGCACCTTCTCCCATGGCCAGCGCCGCGAGTCCTTCCTCTACCGCTCCGACAGCGACTACGACCTGTCCCCAAAAGCCATGTCCCGCAACTCCTCCATCGCCAGCGACCTGTGAGTGTGTCCCATCCCCCCTGACCCCCACCCCAACAACCCTGACCCCCACCCCAAGCTCCCCGGGACCCCTCCCTGAGGCTCACGCTCCCTTTTCTCCCGCAGGCATGGAGAAGACATGATCGTCACGCCGTTCGCCCAAGTAGGTGCCATCCCCGTGCCCTGGCAAGGAGGGGACACATCCCTGTACCCAGTGGTGGGATGGGTGTCCCTGGGGAGGCGGGGGGAGTGTCTGCTTGGCCCCAGCCCCCTCTAACCCCCCCAGGTCCTGGCCAGCCTCCGCACCGTCCGCAGCAACCTGACCCACCTCCAGGACCGCGCTGGCATCAAGTGAGTTGGCCGTGGGGTGGATGAGGGTCTCGCCCAGGTCAGGGGTTCTGCCCCATGGCAAGAGGGGGGGGAAAACACCACCCTGGGGGTCCCCACCACTCAGCCCCCCGCGTTTCCCAGGCGAGCATCGAGCAGCAGCCTGCCCTCCGGGAGCAAGGCCAGCCTCACCGGTGAGTGCTGGAGGGGGAAGGTTGGGGAGGGGGGAACGCTTTTGGGGTGAGCTGGCTGTCCCTGTATCCCAGGGGATGGGTCCTGCTGGGCCCTGGGGGGGTTCAGCAAACCCCCCCCTCCCTCCCAGGCTGGGACAGAGCTGTGGCTTTGCCCTTTGGGATCCATGTCTGGTTTTCGGCAGCTCCTCCCGCCTGGCCGCCCTTCGCGCCGTGGCGGCGGTGGAAAGGCTCCCGTTGACGTCAAACCTTCCATTAATAAAACTCCGGCGGCGAGCGGGGCCCCGCGGGAGCCCAGCTGCCCCGGGGCTGGCCGTCACCCGGTGGGGACAGTGTGGCACACCGCGTGCCGGGGTTGGGGTGCGACGGGGATGGTGTGAGGGGGCTCAGCCCCGCTGCCCGGGGATGCTCGACCCTGACCCCCCGCTGGTCCCCCGCATCCCCCCTTGTCCCCGGCCACCCCGCTCGGGGGGTGATGTGAGCAGCCAAGCCGGTGAGCCCTCGGGCTCGGTGTGGCACAGCCACTCGCTGGCACCGTGGCCGGGACCCTGCGTGTGCCCCCGTGCCGGGTTGCCGCGCCGCTGGCAGGTCCCTTGCCAAGCCGGTGGCTGCCCCCGGCAGAGGATGCCCACCAGAAGCTCTCGCGGGAGACCCTGGAGGAGCTGGACTGGTGCCTGGACCAGCTGGAGACGCTGCAGACCAGGCACTCGGTCAGCGAGATGGCCTCCAACAAGGTAAGGGACCCCGGCACGGAGCCCCCCATCACCCCGGGGGGGGCACGGAGACCCCTGCGCTGCAGAGTCTCCCGGGATGGGCAGCCGGGGGTCCTGCCTGCCCCCTGGAATGCTGAGCCCTGCCCGCTGCCCGCAGTTCAAAAGGATGCTGAACCGGGAGCTGACGCACCTCTCGGAGACCAGCCGCTCGGGGAACCAGGTCTCCGAGTACATCTCCAGCACTTTCCTGGGTGAGGACCCCCCCTCCCTCCCCGGGGACACCCCTGTCACCTCTCTCCGCTGGTGGCAGGGTGGGCTTCGCGCCGGCAGGGACCTGGGCAGGAACCCTGTGCCACCTCCTGGCACCAGGTGCCCACAGGGACGGTGCCAGCGGCTGGTCCCGCTTGCTTCTTGCAAAGAAATTAAATGGGGGGAGGGAAAAGGGGGTTTTTCCCAGGTGTCCCCGTGGGATTTGCTGCCTTGGAGGTGTCACAGCCTTTGTCCTGTCTGGGAGCACTGGTGCATACTGGTGCATACTGGTGCATACTGGTGTAATGGGGATGTTGGGGCCATCCCTGTGCTGCCGGGGGGAGTGTGTGCCCAGGGTCCCATGGCAGGCGGGGGCTGAGGGAACGCGCTGGGCATTCCCAAGCAGCCCCTCCCGGTTGCCATGGAATTGCGGTGTTATCCATGCCAGATGACATCATCAGCGTGACCGGAGGGGATGCCGCGGGGGGGAGTGTGGGGGGATCGGGCTCCCACCCTGCTAACGGCCCCCCCCGTGCTGTCCCAGACAAGCAGCATGAGGTGGAGATCCCCTCGGCGCTGGCCAAGGACAAGGAGAAGGAGCGGAGGAAGCGCCCCATGTCCCAGATCAGCGGCGTCAGGAAGCTCACGCACGGCTCCAGCCTCGCCGCCGCCGGCATCCCCCGCTTCGGGGTGCGGACGGACCAGGAGGGGCTGCTGGCCAAGGTGGGCCCCAGTGTAGGTGACCCGGCCGGCTGTGGGGTCCCCAGCGCTGGCCACGCATGGACCTCTGTCCCTCTGGTCCCTAGGAGTTGGAGGATACCAACAAGTGGGGGCTCAACGTGTTTAAAGTCGCCGAGTACTCGGGCAACCGCCCGCTGACGGTCATCATGTACAGCATCTTCCAGGTGAGCATCCCAAGGGGATGTCCCTGTCCCCGTGCTCGGATGGGGACGAGCCATCTCCTGCCTCCCTGCAGGAGCGTGACCTGATGAAGACCTTCCGCATCCCTGTCAACACCTTCATCACCTACATGCTGACTCTGGAGGACCACTACCACGCCGACGTGGCCTACCACAACAGCATCCATGCTGCTGACGTGGCTCAGTCCACCCATGTCCTTCTCTCCACACCTGCGCTGGAGGTGAGCCCTGGTCACCCAAGGCCACTGAGGCCACCTGGTGTGTCTGGTGGGACCATAACACATCTTCAATGCCTTTTTTTCACTATTCTTAGGCTGTTTTCACGGATCTGGAGATCATGGCTGCTATCTTTGCCAGTGCCATCCATGATGTTGACCACCCTGGTGTCTCCAACCAGTTCCTCATCAACACCAGTAAGCCAGGGTGCAGGGATGGAGCTGGGGGCTCTGGGGGGACCCTGGTGTCCAGGAGCCACCCCTGGGTGACCGGTGCCATCTCACAGACTCAGAACTGGCGCTGATGTACAACGATGCCTCGGTGCTGGAGAACCACCACCTGGCTGTGGGTTTCAAGCTTCTCCAGGAGGAGAACTGTGACATCTTCCAGAACCTGAGCAAGAAGCAGAGGCAGTCACTCCGCAAAATGGCCATCGACATGGTACAGGGAGGCCTAGACCACCCCAGGGTGGGGTGTCCAAGCTGGGGGGCTTTGTGGTGGGGTCAGGCTGAGCCCCATTCCTGGCTTTCCCTGCCCAGGTGCTGGCCACGGACATGTCCAAGCACATGAATCTGCTGGCGGATTTGAAAACCATGGTGGAGACCAAGAAGGTGACCAGCCTGGGCGTGCTGTTGCTGGACAACTACTCCGACCGGATCCAGGTGGGTGCGAGGACACGGGTGGGGAAACCTTCCTGGTGGTTGCAGGCATTGGTCCTGGCTCCGGCCAGGGCTACTGGGATGTCCTGTTTGGTGCCACCATCCCTCCCAACCCTAGTTGGCCAAGGGTGTTCCTGGCACCGGGGTGGTGGCCCTGGGGGACAAAGGACTTTGGGTAAGCGATGCCATGGTGGTGTTCGCAGGTCCTGCAGAACATGGTGCACTGTGCCGACCTCAGCAACCCCACAAAGCCGCTGGAGCTGTACCAGCAATGGACCGACCGCATCATGGTGGAGTTCTTCCGCCAAGGCGACCGGGAGCGGGAGAAGGGGATGGAGATCAGCCCCATGTGTGACAAGCACACTGCCTCCGTGGAGAAGTCCCAGGTGGGGCAGCGGCCTGGGGACGGGGTGGGGGCCACAAGGCCAGGCTGGCGACTCAGTTCTGCCTTCCCCCAGGTGGGCTTCATCGACTTCATCGCTCATCCGCTGTGGGAGACGTGGGCCGACCTTGTGCACCCCGATGCCCAAGAGATCCTGGACACACTGGAGGACAACCGGGAATGGTACCAGAGCATGATCCCGCGCAGCCCATCCCCACCACCCGAGGAACCCGGGGTGTCCCCTGCTGCCACTGACAAGTTCCAGTTCGAGCTGACACTGGAGGAGGAGGAGGAGGGTGAGTCGGACACGGAGCTGGAGGGGGCCGAGAGCCCCTTGGACGAGGACAACAGCGGCTCCAAGACACCAGCCACAGATGACTCAGAGTTGGCTGACACTGAGCGCCTGTCACCCGGCCCCGGGGACCGGGACTCACCTGTCACCCGCCCCAGGGATGTGGACAACCGACAGGCGCTGGAGGGGACGCTGCCGAAGGATGGAAGTGGTGGTGGACGCTCGGTGCCGGGGCCCGAGGGCAGCCATGGGCTGTGCCTGGACACGGAGGGCAACGTCACATTCCTGCCCCTGGGCACGTAGCGGCACCGGCCGGTGGGTCCCCTTGCTGCCGTGGGGACGTGGGACTGGGCACTGCCCCGGCAAATGCTGGGGACAGTGGAGAGCTGGCAGTGGAGAGCACTGGCACCACAGGGACCGGGGTGGGCACCAGGACGTGGAGGGACCCAAAGCATGTCTCCATGCAGGAGCTGAGCAGGTCCTGATGGGCACAAGGATGCTGCTTGCCCTCCTCCAGTGACTGTCCCCTCTCCCGCCCAGTGTCCCCCTCTACAGATGGTGGGAAAGGTCCTTGTCCCCTTCAGACAGGGCTTGGGGACACCATGCTCCTGCCCCATCCCAGCCCTGGGGACATCATGCCCCACAGGGCTCCGGGAAGAGGTTCCCCATGGGGGGCCAGGCACAGCCAAAAGCATTTCGGCGTCTCTCCAGGTAACCCCTGGCAGAACAGCCGCCCCACGGCGGTGCTGGTGACAGTCCCCGCCACGTGGGACCTCAACGCAGCCAACGCACCGGGGCACGGCACGGGCACGAGTTGGTGGTTTATTTATTTGGGGATGAGTTCACTTTTTAAAGCCTTTTGTAGCTCACTTTTTAATACGAGCCTCACCTCAGCGCACACTCACACGCGTTCCGGTGGCAGAAAGCCACGTTTCTGCTCTGTTCTGATCAGCACCCAAAATGCTGCATTTGTATTTTGCACTTGGGGCCCCGGTGGGTGGCAGTGACCCCGTGTCACCGTAGGGACTGGGGCAGCCCCCCGGGGGGTCCTCTCGGTTTCTTCCTTTCACCTTCCAGAGATTAAACCTGGTTTGTTCCACCACCACCCCCCCCCCCAAAAAAAAAAAAAATTAGCCTTGAAAGTGCTTTTTTACGGTGTTCTGGGGGTTGTTAGGGTTGTGCCGGTTGGGACAATGTCCCCAGGGACCGGCGCGGTTGGTGGCCCTGTCTCCTGATGAACGCCATGGAGGGCTTTTGCTCCCTGTTTGAACAAAAGCGAGCTCCTCCCTGGAAACGCCGATCCATCACCGGCAAACACAGCCGGCTAAGGTAAATATTTAATTGCCGGCTTGGCACGGTGGGGCCCGTTCCCTGGCTCTTCCGCATTGCTCCCAAGGGTGATTTATGTCGGCAAACACGTCCCCACCCGTGGCACTGCCCTGGCACACGGTGGCTCTCACCCACCGTCGGCAGGGGGGACACGGCAGCCGGATGCTCCTCTCCCAGCCCAGCCGGTTTCCAGGGCTTGGCCCGGGAGTGCCGGGTGCCGCACCGGGCTGGCCGGTGGCTCGGTGCCATCTCTACCTCGACATGGGTGCTCGGCGTTGTGTCCCCCCCCTCCCCTCCTCTCCCGGTTGATAGGGACCAGAGGAGGCTCCACGGTGTCAGAGCTCCCTGAAATGGCCTCCTGATCTGGCGCCAGGCTCTCTGCCGGGCTGGGCCTGGATGAACGAGGCTGGGAGAGCCACGGAGACGCTGGGAGGGCTGGAGCCCCTCCGCTGTGGGGACAGGCTGAGAGAGTTGGGGGGGTTCAGCCTGGAGAAGGCTCCGGGGAGACCTTGAAGCCCCTTCCAGTCCCTAAAGAAGCTCCAGGAAAGACCTTGAAGCCCCTTCCAGTCCCTAAAGAAGCTCCAGGAAAGCTGGGGAGGGACTCTTGATCAGGGAGGGGAGCCATAGGACAAGGGGTAAGGATTTCACACTGAAAGAGGGGGAATTCACACAAGATCTAAGGAAGAAATGTTTTACTCTGAGGGTAGTGAGACCCTGGCCCAGGTTGCCCAGAGAAGCTGTGGCTGCCCCATCCCTGGAGGGGTTCAAGGCCAGGTTGGAGGGGGCTTGGATGGTCTACTGGGAGGTGTGTTGGAACTGGATGGTCTTTAAGGTCCCTTCCAACCCAAATGATCTAGGATTCTATGATTCTATGACTCACCCCTGACATTGTATCTCAAAGTCTGCAGCAGAGCCCATGGGATCTTCAAATTGACAGCCCCACAGCACCCTGACTTTCCCGTCAGGAAGCTGGAGCAGCGCTGGATTCTATGATTCTATGGATGCCAAAAAAAAAAGTCCAACCCCCAACAGAGTTGTGTTCTGGTGTGTCATTTCATAGAATCATACAAAGGTTTGGGTTGGAAGGAACCTTAAAGACCACCCAGTGCCACCCCCTGCCATAGGACAGGGACACCTCCCACCAGACCAGGTTGCTCCAAGCCCCCTCCAAACTGGCCTTGAACCCCTCCAGGGATGAAGCTGTGGCTGCCCCTCGGGGCAACCTGGGCCAGGCTCTCACCACCCTCACACCAAAGAATTTCTTCCCCACACCTCATCTCAATCTCCCCTCTTTCAGTGTCAAACCCTTCCCCCTCGTCCTATGGCTCCCCTCCCTGGCCAAGAGTCCCTCTCCGGCCAAGAGTCCCTCCCCAGCTTTCCTGGAGCCCCTTTAGGAACTGGAGGCTTTGCAATGTATAGACTGATGGAAATTCTCTCTATAGGTGACCTAACATTATGGGGCAAGCGTGGAAGCGTTTTGATGGTGACAACTTGGATGGCTCCACTTAGAGTCTGGTTTCTACCAGATGATGCCTGCGCTCAAAAGCTGTGGCCCTGAAATGGCGTGAAAACACGGTGCTTCACCCTACTGGGCTGTACTGGGAAGAGCAAGCCACTCACCAGATCACAATAAATAATACAATAATATAAATGACATCGTGCTCTGAGACAGAACGAGCACTTTGAAAGATCTCTCAATCTCCCCTCTTTCAGTCTGAAGTCATTACCCTTGTCCTATCACTACATGCCCTTGTAGGAAGCCCCCCTCCAGGTTTCAAACATCAAAAACCACCGCTGTATAAAGCAAAACCCCAAATCTACTCTGTCTGAAACCATCACCCCGTGTACGTCATCTGCCAAAGGGAGGGTTTTCAACCACACAACCAACTGGATGGAGCACTGGAAATAGCCAAAACTTCTACTGGAGCCTGTGATGGCTGGGGGTCCAGAGGGACACCCCAGAAGCTGTCAGACCCGCTGGATCAGCATCCCCAGCTGCCACCAGGGCCGGGGCCAACCCCACAGAGCCATGCTAGATGATCATTATACTATTTTTCCAGATATCAAGCTCCTAGATAGAGCATTTACAATCATTCCCAGGCTGAATATTTTTGCTACCATTAAAATCCCTTCGCAATCATAGAATCATAGAATGGTTTGGGCTGGGAGGGACCTTAAAGATCATCCAGTTCCAACCATGATCAGTAAAGTTGGACTTGGAAGCCTTCCATGTTGCTCACCTTAGAAGGGATGTTGCTACTTGAACCTGGTATTTTTACTCCCAAAAGCACGTGGAAATTATGTTGTCCTGAGCCAGGAAAATCAAATCCCAGGATCTCCTTCCTCTGGGCTTTGGGTAGGAGGAACCAGGAGAAGGTCCTGCTTCTCCTGACCTTGCCTTTCTCCTTCCCTCCTCTTTTTATCGTTCCTCTCAGAGATACCCGGCAATGTAGAGCTGGACTAATCAGTGTCACAGCTCATTAATTTGCTTTATTGCTCTCTGGGTAAACCTCTCGTTCAGAAGCTACCGAGTCTCTATCATTAAGAAATAACTGCCCAGAGCTCCTGCTCCGCATGTTGCCGGGCTGCGTTAAGTGGCTTTAATAGTATCTCTAAATTTATCTTAAATGGAAAGGTGGCCGGAACATTCATCACCTTGAACGAGGTTTAATCAAAACCCGCAACATAATGAATCTGTCCGGTTTTGACACCATAACCTTTGAGAGTTTCCATGCACTTGGCAGCGAAGCGTGGGACACCGACGACACCCGTAAAGTGCGACAACAACAAAAAAAGAAATAAAGAGCATTATTATTCAAGATAAATAGCTCTTTGTACTTGCGTGATGGGCTCTGGAGCGCACAATGCTCAAGCTTTCTTGCTAACGAGACATCTTCCAGCAGGAGGAGTTCAAGGGATGACCCGCAAACAGCTCCGGCCTCAGAAACGCGTGTAATTAAAAGTGAGAATCGGAAAATATTGATCTACCGAGTTTTCAGCAAATTTTCTCCTTCGAAAGGTTAAGCTCAATGCTTGTTACTATCCTCTCCTATACATAATAGATTTAAAGGTTAAAGAGAGCTCTTTCTCTGTGGTCTTCTCCGTAAGTAATACATTTAAAGGTTACGTACATCGTTCCTAGAGGACGTATCTCTAAATAGCGGTGAGGGTCATTTTGATTTTACTTTTGGGTTGTTTTAAACTCCTTATTTGCTATCAATTCCCTCGGGAGGAATCTGATCTCAGCCTCCCGTTCCCAGCTCATCTTTTCCTACAGCCACAACATTTACGTACGTCCGAGAAGTTCAGTGTCCACGGTGCTTCCAAACATCAGCTAATTAAAGAAATTATGATGTTTTTCACAATTATTACTCAGCAGTCACTGCTGCTGAGCTCTCGGGGCTTTTTTATACTTACTGACTCTCCGCATCTCTGCTGGAAGGTGGTTTTTCGTGAATCACAGAGTCACATGGGGTTGGAGATCATCTTGTCCAAACCCCTGCCAGAGCAAGTCCACCCACAGCAGGTCCCACAGGATCGTGTCCAGGTGGGGTTTGAATGTCTCCAGAGAAGGAGACTCCACCACCTCTCTGGGCAGCCTTTTCCAGGGCTTGGCCACCCTCAAAGTGAAGAAGTTCCTCCTCATGTTTAGGTGGAACTTCTTAGGTTCCACTTTGTGCCTGTTCCCTCTTGTCCTGTCCCTGGGCACCACTGAAAAAAGACGGGCCCCATCCTCCTGACACCCACCCTTGAAGTATTTATAGGCCTTGATCAGATCCCCCCTCAGCCTTCTCTTCTCCAGACTCAAAAGACTCAAGTCCCTCAGCATTTCCTCATAAGAGAGATGTTCTAGGCTCCTCGTCATCCACTGGCCACCTGACAAGTCAATCTGCAAAGATCCTGGCCTCACCGAAGACACTAGAGAGATGTTTGAGTGAGCTCGGGGGGATCAGATCCCCACATCAAGGTTCCAAGCCCAAGTACACCATATGAACACTGGCTTCAGTCTCATTTCCAAAGGGACCTACTCAGTAAGGTCAGAACGGCAATGCTCCAGAGGAGATGGAGAGTGGAACGTGCAGGGGACCTATTTACATCCAAGCAACACTGCAATCACTACTCCAGGAGTGTTTTATTCAATCAGGGCTCTGGCCAAATCGGAGACATGCCATCAGATGTGACCAAGTTATTATAATATAACACGTTACGGCCCACGAGCTGGGCTGCTGAATCGTTCCTGCGTGTGCTCATGGCCTGCCCATGTGGAGAAGGAAAATGCGTCAGCTGAACTTGCCATGCACGTGGTTTAAACCACGGGCTTTGCTTCAGAACGGGAGGACATTAAGAGCTTATACAAGGTCAGCAGCTACAAGACAGGTTGCTAACTCAGGCTGCTGGGGTAATAGTCAACAGGAGAGGTTTGAGCCGATGGACTTTATCTCGCAATTTGGGTTGTCTTCTCCGACACACCAGGACAGGCTTTGACCTGTGGGCCCGGGAAACCTCATGAAGTTCAACCGGGCCAAGTGCAAGGTCCTGCACCTGGGACATGGCAAACACAGGCAAAAATACAGGTTGGGCAAAGAATGGATTGAGAGAAGCCCTAAGGAGAAGGACTTGGGAGTGTTGGTGGATGAGAAGCTCAACATGAGCCAGCGGTGCGCACTGGCAGCACAGAAAGTCAACCGCACCTTGGGCTGCACCAAAAGAAGTGCGGCCAGCAGGGCGAGGGAGGGGATTCTGCCCCTCTGCTCCGCTCTGGGGAGACCCCACCTGGAGCACCGTGTCCAGTCCTCAGCATAGGAAAGAAATGAACCTGTTGGAACGGGTCGAGTGGAGGCCATGAGGATGGTGCGAGGGCTGAAGCACCTCTGCTTTGAGGACAGGAGAGGACAGGAGAGAGTTGGAGCTGTTCAGCCTGGAGAAGAGAAATCTCTGGGGAGACCTTATAGCAGCCTCTCATACCTAAAGGGGGGCTATAGGAGAGACGGGGAGGGACTCTTTATGAGGGAGTGGAGCAATAGGAT
>JAOXJK010000014.1:4874955-4889926 GCA_025774025.1 Xenus cinereus
AATCATTTTATCCTGTGGGACAACTTCTGCATGAAAATAGCAAATTCAGATATCTTTCTTAGTCCCCCACAGCACGCTGCTGGAGAGACACGGATTGGACATGCCTCGGCTCTGCGCTGGGCCGGGATGATCCTTCCAGCCCCCTAGAGCCCTCCCCCAGGCAGGACAGGTCACCACCAGCCCCCCCCCCCGTCCTCACCGTTGCACCTCCTTCTCGTTGCCCTCCCGTCGGAAGCGCTCAATGTACTCCTTGCTGCATTTCTCCTGCGTCTGACACTGCTCCTCAAAGATCTTGATCGTTTCGTTGAAGGCCTCGATTGCCGTCCTCTTCATCTGCAGCTCCTGAAAAGGGAAGAGAGAGCTGAGGAAGGGGTAGGATTTGGGCACGTTTCTGCCCATTTCCATCCCCTCTCTCCTCCTTCTCCAAAGCAGCACTGTCCTTGCTGCAGCCAAAATATCCCCCCCTCTTCAAAACCCATTCTCTGGGGAGTCCCCCCAAGTCCAGGAGCAGATAAATGGGGCAGTGGGTGCCCCATCTCTGCTCTCCTCTGGCTGCCAGTGACCAGGGGACCTCAGGGCAGCCCGTGGGGAAGGCAATGCCTGTGTACCTGGGAAGTGCGCGTGTACTCCTCATACAGCAGGTCGTATTCCCAGCTCTTGTCCTGGTACTGCTGGTGATAGACCTTCAGCTGCTCCCCCACGGCTTCCACGCTGTCCTCTTTCACCACTTGGTCCTGCCACAAGCACAGCCTCAGTCAGGACCTGCTCCTGCTCGACAGCAGCCCCTCTGCAAGGCAGCTGGTCCCATGAAACCCCACCAGCTGGGCAGGAGGCCTGTCACCCCACAAAGCAACATCCCAGCGCAGGGGAAGGGGTGGGACACTGTCATCTACCAAAGGGCCAGGGATGGATGAGCAAACGGCCCTGGTTCAGGCTGTGTTGGCTAGCCCTGTCCCCGTGGCACAAGCCCTCACCTGCTGGTACTTGGAGATGGGGTAGAGCAGCCTGGTGTCCAGCTTGGCGTTGTACTGGGCGAGCGATTCGTGCCGGTAATGGGTGATGAGCTCCACCACCGAGCCGAAAGTCAGGGGCTCCGAGAAGCCATACTTCCCTTCCCGGTGGAAGATTTTGATCAGCTTGTTGTTGCCTCCTTTCCTGCAGGGGGGAGGGGAGAGAGGGCACTTACCACCATCACCCCCCAGCACCCCACGCCAGCCTGTCATCCAGGTAGCCATAAGCACGGGGACATGTGCCAACAACTCCACCCCAGAGCAGCAGAGGCTCTCGGGGGACCCCAGCACCCTACCTGAGTGTGAGCGTGTACTCCCCCTGGATCTTGCTGGAGGCATCACGCACCAAGAAGGTACCGTCTGGTGTGTCCCGTAGCTTCTCGTTCACCTCCTCCCTGCAAGGAACACGATTGTCATGGCCCGTGAGGTGCAACCAGGGCTTCCCTAGATGACCCCACAGAGATAGGGCACCCAGGACGTGAGCTGCCAGCCACCCCCTTACCGGGAGATGTCACCCCAGTACCACTCGGCGTCCTGCAAGGACACGCTGTTCCCGTTGGCCAGGCTGGCTGCGCTGGGTTTTGGCTTAGGTGGTTTTGGAGGCAAGGCTGTAAGAGAAGCAGGATTGGAGCAGGTTGAACCCATGTCTCAGGTCCGTCCCTTGCCGAGGTCAATTCCTCGGAGCACTGAGTCCCCCCTCCCTGCAGTGACCATCCTGAGAAGCCCCGCTTGGCCACCACACTGCCAGGAGCTGCTCCAGGCACATCTACAGCAGCAGATGAGGGCCTCGAGCAGGCATCCAGGCACAGCTGGGCTACAGAAATGCCCTCGGCAACCTGCTCATGGGGGTAGAGACTCCACACCCACAGAGTACAAATGCCAGAGCCTCGGGCCTCAAAGAAAGGGCATCTCTGTACCTGGAGGCAACTGTTCTGGCTCCAACTCCTTCGTCTGCAGAAGCGTCTCCAGAAACAGCACGGAGAAGTCAGGGCTCAGCTCTGGGCTGCAAAGAGGAGCCAAGATCAGCGGTTGTGGGGGAGAACTCGGCACTGCTCCCGTGCCCCACCAGAAAAAGGGGCAGCTGAGGTCATCCCAGCTGCCAAATCCCAGGCTGACCCAGAAGCAAGGGCTCTGCCCCGGCTTTGAGTCCCACCTCGGTGTGCTGCCAGCAGTTTAATTCCCCACACACAGCGAGGCAGGGGCTGTGGGCAGACCTGCTGCTACAGGCTGGACTCCTCGTCCTGGCAGGCACAGCGGTGGCCGCTCGGTAGAGGCTGGAACCACAGAGCCTCACGTACCTGGCGCCAGGCAGCCGGAGGAGAAGGGGGCCGAAGATCTCTCCCAGGGCCCGAGGGTGGAGGCTGTTGCTCTCGGCCTGCTGCGATACCTTCCCCAGATGCCGGAGCAGGAACTGCAGGGTGAGCGTGTTCTGGAGCGGGACCGCAGGCGACTCCAGGGCCAGCAGCAGCTGCTTCCGGCAATTCTCCGGCTGGGGAATCTCTGGGGAAGAGAAAAAGCCACGATGGAAGGGTTGGGACAGCCAGCACTGCTGTCCACGCTCCAGCTGCGTCACGGCGTGGGAGCGCTGTCGGCAGCGGGGGCCGTGTGCCAGACCCCATAGGGACAGGATTTATTTTAATACCCCAAACGCGTCCGTCCTTGCCCAGCCACCCGTTCCCAAGCGCAGCCGGGGGAAGCCCTTACCCTGCAGGACACGAAGGATGTCTCCGTGCACCGACACCGGCACCACGGGGGAGGGCAGGTCCTGCAGGTAACCTCGCAGCGCCTCGCCCAGGGAGTGCACGTCGAAGGGCTCCAGGTCGCCCAGGGTCCAATCTGTCAGGGCACGGATCTCCCATGGGTGGCAGGAACAGCCCCAGGCACCCAGCTGGTGGCTCCGGTGCTGCCAGCACCCGCCCCAAAGACCACCACGTGCCACCCGGCCAGCTCTCACAGGACACGACAACCGGGCACCAGGAGGGAGCTCAGGCAGCCCACCCAACCGAGGACACCTGGAAGTGCCCTCTGCACCCCAAAAATAAGCTGGCTCTGGGAATCCAGGCCATTTCGGGTGCCCACAGCCTTTGCCCTGAGCCCTCCCACAGGAATCCTGGGCACGCACGACTCGTGTGACAATTGTGTTCCCTGCTCTGGTGGTAGAGATGAGCGCGGACGGACCAGCCACGGACTGAACCCAACGGGGAAAACGTCTCCCTCGATCCACGCCGTCCCACAAAAGGCAAGGAGCGGGCTGTGGGGACAGCACATAAAGCCTGTCCCCAAAAGCAACGCAGCCGGAGCTGACAGCACGGTGTAGCCGGGGTTTGCAAGAATGTCTGTGGAAGGGGACAAGCCAGCGTGGTGCTGGACGAGGCCCAAGCCCAGCCGAGAGGCAGACAGCTCCGAAGGCTTCCCGGCAGAGACATCAGCCGCCGGCACAGCGGAGCCAAGGCTCCCGCCACCAAGCTGAGCTGAAAGATCCTCCCCTGCTTATTAGCGGCGTGACAGAGACAGAGAAGCCTCTGCCAGAGCACCCCGAGAGCGGGGCACCCCGAAGAGGCAAGAGCAGGGGTTCACTCGGTGGCCTGTGACTCTCTGAGTCGGCGCCACATCCCTTTTGCTCCAGCCCACAGGCAGTGGCAGATCCCCCCCTCCCTCTCCTGTCCCTTCCACGAGAGAGGGGGACGTGTCGGGACGGGGACAGCCCAGCCCCAGAGGCAGCGTGCCGGGAGTCAGGAACTGCCGGGGACAGGCGAGCCTGGCCTGGATTGCATTACTGCTGGCGCTGTCACAGCCACTAATCTCCTCCATCTGAGCAGATTCGCCTCCTCACCACGCGGAGCTGGTTCTTACCGGTTCTCAGCGCTTGCCTCAGTTCGGAGCCAGATGTCCTGTACAACATCTCGCTGTCTACCCCTGCGGAAGCGGGGACACTGCTGTGAGCTGCGAGCCCCGCAGCTCCCACCGCGCACACCGTTTCGGTGCCAGCCGGGCGATGGCTAACCAGGCCTGGGGTGGCCAAGCCAACCTCCTGCAGATGCTGCTGCAGCCCCCTTGGGGCTCCCAGGACATCCAGTTGTCCCCTTGGCTCCCAGGACACCCAGTTCAGTGGCCCAATTTACCCGCCACGGCACAGATCCGGGCTGGAAGTGCTTCCCAAACCCCAGCACCCATCCAGGGCGCGTAGACACCCTGTGTGCAGACCCAGCAGCTTCACCCCAGGCCTCCGTGCAGGATGGCACAGCAGGGTCAAGCTTTGGGGAACGGCAGCTCAAGCCAGGGAGAAGCAGGAGGCTCCCCCTTTCTGCAGGCAGCTGCGTCCTACGTGTCCCGTGGAGCTGGGTCCAACGCCAACAGCTTTTAAAGACAGCTGCCTCCCCCCTGCCCTCACTGGGGGGCTTTGGGGGGGTATCAACCCCTTGGTTCTTAGCATTCCTCCCCCTTACCTTTCTTCTCAATAGCTTCCACCAGCTTCACCAGCAGCGGTGGTGCAATCTCGGGAGGGCTGAACTGCTCCTGCAAGTCTGGGAGAGGAGAGCCTGAGGGGAGAGGGAGGGAGAGAAGGGGTCAGCCCCCAAGCTTAGCCCCCAGCAGACGCTCTGCAGCGAAGCTGCGACGGGGCACAACCAACGTCGCTCCCAACTGCAGCATCCCAAGAGTGAAAAAAGCCATGGCCCCTGCACGGAGACCGCAGGGATCCAGTGAGCTGGCCCAGAAACCAGCACAGCACTCATTAAGCCCAGCCTTGCTCCAAGCCCCCAACGGTATGTGCCCGGAGCGGGGGGTCCCTGCTGCTACTTGCAGAGCCTGGGAGGCAGAGCCCGTCTCCCCGGGGACCCCAGGCAGGCAGTACAGGGGCTACCAGGGCTCCCAGAGCTCAGGTCCCTGCCCAGCACAGGACTGGCAGAGGAGCGCAGCCGGGGAGCTCGCTCACGGTGGTGAGCTGTGATTAATCCAGCAATTCAGACAGAACGCCGTGTCAGCAAATTCCTGCCCTTGATTGCTCGTTTAACATGGAAACCAGCCCTCTGACTCCCCCTCCCCGCGAGTCCGCAGCCTCCGCGCAAGCTGTTACAGGGTACAGACAGCCCACAGCATGGGATGGGGGTCCCCACCACGTCCCGGGGGGGATCTATGACACCGCATCAGGTGGCATTTCACTGCCACCTCCAGAAGATCTTGAGGTCCTGGCTCCAGGCGCCCTCCTTCCCTGGTGCTGGAGGGGTGACGCATGCCAGGGCAGGAACACGCAGGCCCGGCCGGGATGCTGCCAGCGGGAGGCTTGCCGAAGGGATAAGCAGTGCCAAGGACCTATCTTGCTTCCAACCGAGCACCAGCCGGTGCAGGAGGCTCCTCCGGGCCGGTCCACAGCAGCGGGCAGACCCTGGGGAGCCCACGGCGTCGGTGAGGACACTCAGCACGCTCCGCTTTGGGGAAGAAGAGCCAGAAAGCTGCGCCCCGTTGCGAAACACGGCTCTGTTGTCATGGATCTGACCCGAACTCGCCCGGTGTGGTCTCGCCAAGAGGCACAGCGAGCTGAAACTCCACACCCAGGCCGAGCCTCCTGCACCCAGAGCCTCGCCGGGAAGACAAAGCTGCAGAAAGGGGAGCAAACGGGACAGGCACCCAGCAGTTCTGCAAGAGCCTGTGCTGCTGGGGAGGGGGTGATCCCCCACCAGAGAGAGCTCCTGGGTGCAGGAAGGGGACCAATATGGTGCTGGTCGGGGTGGAGAAGCTGCAGGCGAGCTGCCAGGCTGGCAGCTCCAAGCCTGACCCTTGGGAAGGGCTGAAGGGAGAGTAAATACTGGTGCTGCCCACGTGGCCCGGCCGGGAATGTGCTGCTTCAGCAGGCAGCAGCTTGCCTTTTTTTATCAGGCAGGCTGTGTCGGAGCCAGCAGCGGCTCCCGAGCCTGCCGGGCCTCCGGGCTGGGCCGCTGCGAACAAGGCTGCTCACAGCACGGCCGGGGCAGCTGCGGAAATATTTCCGAGCCGCATTTTCCGCTCGCGTTCTCCGCGGAAGGCAAACAACCAGCAGCTCGTAAATTCACCGGCAGAAAGCGCCGGGTCTCGCCGCTCCGCGGGGCCAGCCCTGCCGCCGGGCTGCGTGACAGCCGTGGCACCGTGTCCCTGGGCTGCGCGACAGCCGTGGCACTGGCCCTGCTCCCTGCGTGACACCAGGGGACCGAGGGATCCCTGCCAGCCAGGGCAGGACCCGGGAAACAGGGCAAAAATGCTGCCAGCTCTGAGCTTTGTGGGGCAGCCAGGAGGCATCTCTGCACCGCCCAAAGTGCAGACCACGAAGAAATAACAGGGGCTTGGCTTAAAATACAGTCTCTTGGTTGCAAAAACGTGTCTCCCCTCCACCCCCAGCATCTCAGCAGGCTGCATGTAAAATGGACCCGGGCTTTTGAATGATTAACTGCAGGCACCAAGTTGTGCCCAAGGTGGAGGTTGGCCCTGGGGATGCAGCCAGAAGGGACAGGGACAGTGCCAGCATCCCTCTCCTGTGCCCTGGTACCCGACCCTCTCCCTGCTCCAGCCCCGGGCGGGACGCAGACAGGCTGGCTTCTGTGGTTTTGTTTCCCCCAACCACATCTTTTCCGTGTGTCAGGAGCTTTGGCACGTATCTTCTTCCACATCCCAAAGATCCCCACCCCTGCGCAGGGCAGCGGCTTTGACCACCCAGCCACACCTCCACCAAACCCTGCTTGAGAAGAGGAGGAGGAGGAGGAGAGAGCCCACGAAGGCATAAATGCAGCCCCCGAGGGAGCGCAGGGCTGGATGCAGGCAAGGCCGACGCATCCACCGCAGAGCATGCCCCGGGCTCCCAAGAGGAGCCGCTTTCTTGGAAAGGCAGGTTGCGAGCGGGATGACTCAGGTCAGCAGCTCTCGCTGCCAACCCAAACGCAGGGCCCGGCCGCATTCCCACCCTGCGGAGACGTTTCCTGAGGCCACCCCTCCGGCTCCAGGAGCAGGAGCATGGGAAGCAGCTGCCCACCCAGCCCCACCACCCTGGTTTCTGAGACAGGGGCTCCTTTCCATTCTTTAGGGCCCCAGAGATGTTTTGCACAGCTAAGAAGCATCTGATGGGATGGCTGGGGCTCCCAGGCAGAGAGGGATCGGGAGGATGCTGAACTGCGAGCCAGGACCATGCTCTGATGCCCATCAGCTCCTGCTGCTGACTCTTCTCCTCCTGTGTGCACCAGCACAAGGTCTTCTGCGAGGCTTGAGAAGGCAAAGAGCGGCTGTCACCCCTTGTTTGCCACCTCAGAGCTCCCAGGGCCTGCTGAGCCCCTGCCCAGTGCGCCTGGGAGCCGAAAAAAAAAACCAAACCAAAACAGAGAAGGCAGCTGCCACAGCTCTACGGGCAGCACTGAGGCACGGTGGCTCTCCCAGCTCCGGGACCGGGTCCGTGCCAAGCGCAGAGCCGGCTGGGAGGCAGCCGCAGGTGCAGGACGGGCCATGCCCTGCCCGAGGGCGGCTCCCGAGCCCCAGCGAAGCGATCACGGGGAGGGACGAGCGCCAAGCAGACAAGCAATTAGCTCCAGTTCTCAGAAGTACTCTTTTAGACCCTGACTTTTCTCCTCTTGCCCAGAGACAAGTAATTGTGTGTCTCAGCGGGGCTGAGCGGCTCTTGGCAGGGAGCAATGCCCCAGGCGCTCTGGAGGCAGAGGCAGGGATGTGGTTGGGAGAGGTCAGGACTTATTCCTGAAGGGAGGGAGCGGAGCAAAATTCTCAGCGGAGCAGGGAGACAGAGCAAGGACCACAGGGATCCTGGCCGGTCACGGACCAGAGAGGGAGAAGGAACTTGGAGATGTAACAGTGGGATAAGGCTCGCCCCAAGAAGCTCTGCTAAGCAGATCGATAAGCTGGAGGAACGACATGCTTTTCTCTTGGCCAGGACTGAGTGTGAACCCACAATTCCCAGAAAACTCGACCGCACTGCTGCTGGCAGGGCAACCCAGCGCTGCCGAGCCGAGGTGAGGGCTTCAACGCTGTCCTGCAAAGCCACTCACACCCCCTTCTGTGCCACACGCAGAGAGGAGAAGTGTCCTGGAGCAACGCAGAAGGGCTTACCTTGCTCCAGAGCCTCCTGCAGCCGGCAGCCGCTGGCCCCCGGCGTGGCGGGGAGGGGTCTCTGCACTCGGGGCCGGTGAGAAGGGACGGAGATCTTCACGGGCCCCACGTACTCCACGTACGTGCCGGGAAAGTCACCCTTCTGCTTGGTCCGCTCGTTGACGCCCAGGATCCACCCGATCTGATTGGGGGTCTGCTCATCCCCATCTTTGAAGCCCAAGGCTTGCAGGGCCCCCTTGCTCACCACCAGGATGTCCCCAGGCAGCAGGTCAATGTCCTCCTCCCGCTCCTTGCGGTAGGGGTAGAGCGCACGGTACTGGAACCCATCGGTGCTGCCCATTCTGTCGCGGGGAGAAGGGCTCTGAGCGGCGAGGCAGCACGTGTCGGGCAGGAAAGGAGGGATCTCAGAGGCAGCTCTTCCCCATCAGCTCTCCGAATGTCTCTGCTGGAATCAGCACCCCAGCAGCCTGGTCCGGGTGCCCCCGGCACGCTTAGGTGCAGCCCCTTTTCCTTAGCTTGAAACCACGATTCAACCAAATTATGGAGCAAAGGGAGAAGGAGACAAACATAATCCAGCACTTGCAAGCGGGCATGCAGCAAAGAAACAGGAGATGGGGATCTGCTTCACCAAAAAAGAAGCGTGTTTCCTGGAGTCCGGGGGGCAAAAGCAGGGCAGGTTTCCAGCCCAGGACGGTGTGGCACGCTACGTGTCCCTTCCCAGTACCTGCAAAGAGAAGAAGACTTGTCACCGCACAGCCAGGCACCCCACACCCTCCTGAGACACCAAGGTTAAAACTAGGGGTTCACCTGAGCAGCAGAGAGAGGCAGGACTCGTTTCTCTCCTACCTACCAGCTGATGCAAAGCCCTGGATCCAACCAGGACCCTGTTAATACCAATTTACTCTCCCCAAAAGCAAGAGAGGAGCCAGTGGCTGCGTGCGGGAATGCCACCTCCTCTCTCCTACAACCAGGGACCAGCTCTGCATCTTAAAGAGGTTCAACTCCTGCTTCTTCGGCTCACCCTCCTCGCAGCACTTACGCAAACAAGAAGACAACAAGTGGGACAAAACAGCCTTTATACAGGAACTTTTGCATACAGAAAAGGGTGACCCTGCACCCACCAGCTGGAGGCCCTGAATAGGAGCAAAACAAACAGATTTAACCTTTTCTTGTTAAATCGATTAAATTTCACAGTTCACCTTTACATCTCCCCATGCAATCCCCCACAAAGTCATTTTCTGACGGTAGCTGCCCACAAATGTAGGTTAACCGAGCTCTCGGTGAAAGGCTTTTGAGATGCTTTGCCATTCCCACAGAGCAGCACTTCAAAGCTTTGCTCTGAGCAAAGTAAATTTTTGAACTTTTCAAAAGCAGCAACAGCATCAAGTGCGGGCACGGGTTCTTTTTGCAGAGATGGAGGTGAGAGGAGTTGAAATAATCTTCAGAAGCCTCCAAGTCTGCTTAGAACTGCTAACTGCCTTTCAGCTATTCAGAGAGAAATTGAAGAATACGCCGCCTGCCCTGCCCAGAAATCCACCAAAAAGAACAAACCTGGGTTATAACATGTTGTTGAAGGGATATATGAACCGGGGCATTCCCACCAGCCGGGCACGTCCTCTTTTCCCATCCCCTCCCAGCCGCACAGGCCAGTTTTCCATCTCCCCCAGGCAAATCCCAGCGCTCCCATTCCCGCAGCCACGGCGTGCGGTGGAGGAACGGACCTAAAGGCAGAGGGGGCAGCCAGAAACCAGCCTTCCCAGGGACACCCCATCCCTGCTGAAACGCCACAGGTCCTATTAACGGCTTGAGCTGTTTTGGCCCAGAAACCACCAAAACCCAGCTCAAACTCTTGAGTCTCATCTGAAAACTATTAGCGAGCAGGAAGGCGCTTCTCAGGGCTGCTGGAGCCTCTGCGGAGGGAGGCGAGGAGGCAAAGGGAGCCAGGGCACCCTTCCCAGCGGGGTCAACGCACAACCAAGCACGGCACGAAGCCAAGGCTGCTCCGACCGCTGGTTGGACTCTGCGAGAGGCACTAACGTTGGTGATCTGCAAGTACTTCAAAATAACTCTTTCATCCCGGCAACAGGTTACAGCTCACATCGGTTACAAACCCCTCTTTCCTCCTGCGGGCTACCAGAAAGCCTGAGATCGGTGCGAGTCCCTCGAGAGGAGCCAACTTCACCTCTATGTAGCCAGACCCTCCAGCCCAGCACCAACCATGCTGAGGGCTCCTTCCCTTGTTAAAAAGAAGCACAAAGAGGCCAGGGCACATGAAACCTGCGCAGTAGCCGCAGCGCCCGAGCTTGGGCAAGCGTCCCAGCTGGGCTGTCTTTGCCATGAACGAGCAGGCACTGCCCGCGGGGAGGCAAGACACTCGTGGCCAGGCTCTGGAGGGTAGGGAACAGGACTGAGCCTGATCCAGGTGGCTGGAGAGCTTCTCCGGAGCAACCCCAGGCTGCGGGACTCCTGGAGAGACTCTGGGGACAAAGGGTGTTTGCAGGAGAAGCGGCACATCTTGGCACGGCCGCCCTGCAAGCTCCCACCACGCCGGGATGGCGGCCGCAGGGAAATTCACAGCAGAGCCCCGCGTTTCCCCTAATCCAACCAGCCCCAGCCAGGAAAATATTACTTCATAATCCAGAGAAAGATTTATGACCAGGCTCACTGCCTGCCCCTCGCCCCTCTGAACGCTGCCTGTCAGGGTCTGACAGAGCCTGGGAAAGGTGCCGGCAGCTCCCGCTCCCCCCACCTCCCGGAGAGGACAGACCTCCTGCTCCCCAGGGAAAGGACAGACCCCAAACCCAGCAAAGTTGAGGCTCCCCCTCCTCCAGGCACCTCCCCAGCTTCCACCCGCCGATCCCAACCCCGACTCCGGGCGCCTCAGACAAGCCGGTGCAGCCGAAGAGCCTGGAAGGACAAAACGTTCAGCCCTGGCAAACTTGTTCAGTGGCTTTTAAAAGCAGACCTGCGCGCAAGGGGTGGGAAACGGCTCGGGAGCACGGAGTCTCTCCGAAAAGCAGGTCCCAGCTGCCCCGCTGACTCCTTCCAGCCTCCTTCCCTGCAGTGGGAACGCGGAGACGCAGCGCCGTGCCACCCTGCTCTCCGCGTCCCAGCGGGTCACTGGGCACATGGAAAAAAAATAGAGAGAACTTTGAACCAGCCTGGTCCTGGAGCAGCCTCACCTGCCTTCCCCACGCTCAGCCCATGTGGGGATCAAGCGCCTGGGAAACTGGGTGAGGAGCCCCCCTGGAAACCCAAATCCACACGGTTAAGGCTGGCACCGTCCTCTCCAGGGGAAACAGTTGTCCTCTGTCCTGCTACGGACCCAACGAGCAACTTCCCAGGCTGAGCTGTGCGTGTGGGACGGCAGCCACGGGTCAGGAAAGCTCTGCACCCCACGGAGAGCCGCTGGCCGAGTCGGCGTGCCTTTGGGGAGAGGGAACGCGCTTCCCAAAAGCCCCGAAACAGCTCTCTGGAAGGAAGGCAGAGCCGAGAGCCCGGGACACGCACGAGCCTGCCGGGTTGGAAGAGCACCTCTGATCCGGGGCTCTGCGTGCACAGGAGAGGGAACAGCTTGCCAAAAGATTTCAGCTGGGCCCGGCTCCAGGTTCGCTCGGCTCTCGGAGAAGAACCTCGTGTGTCCGCGCCGGCGAGCGCTTGCTTAGGCTGCTCCGAAAAATCCCATGCATCAGACATCTAAAATACCTTTGGTAAATCTATCTCAGCGCCCAGAAACAATCCCTCGATTCATTAACCGCTGTCAATACTTTCTTTGTTTAATGCATCGGTTTGAAACAAAAAACACATTACAAGTCTTTTTGTGTGCGCCCAGCGCATAAATAAAAGCATCTTAACGTTTCAAATGTGGTTCCTGTGCTTTTTAACCCAGTTCCAAGTGCAGTTCAAAGTGCAGCTTGACTCGAAGCGAGACTATGTGTTACTTTCCCTCCAGTGAGGCAAAAGAATGCGTAAAAATATTTAAAAGAAGAAGACACTTACAACAATATACACAGCTCGAATCTTTTCAAGTTACATCAGATCCTTTGCGAGCAAAAAAAACCCCACCAAATCCAGTTTTGCAAAATGCTACATGCTAATGCGTTACAAACAATGAGAGCAAACCTTTCCTTTAATTAAAAAAAAAAAAAAAAGAAGAGAGAGAAAATAGAACAATGCAAGTAGGGATGGAAACAAAAATGGACACAGAACACATCGTGCCGTATCACGACAACTGCTGCTGCTTTGTGTTTTTCTGACCGACGCAGCCAGGGCAGTTCTGCTGCCAAACCAGCTGGTATTTCCCTCCAAACTGGGGAAAGCAGCAGGGACGGGGAGTTACGCTGCGAGCCGTGCCCGAGCCAGGCCTGCTGTCCTGACAGCAACCACATCGCAGCAGAGGCACGGTGCAGCCAAGACCATTTTCACCTCTTTTCTCACCAAGAAAGGCTTCCCAAGCAGCCAGCGACCGAGCCAGAGGAGCGGCAGCATCCTGCCCACGGCCACCAGCTGCCCTTTGCCAGGGATACCGAGCATTTGCCGCTCAAGACTTGAGTTTCATAAACATTTTGCTTTATTCCCTGAAGCCCAAGGAAGCCAAGGAATATCTGAAACATTTCACTGAAAAAGTAAATGTTATGGTTAGCAGGGACCTGAGGAGCCTAACAAATCCCTGCCTCGGGATGACCGATACCTTCCTCATTTTTGAGAGACCACTGGAGGTCCGAGCGACCTTCTCCTCAAAGGCTGGACAGTCTGAGAGCTCCTCAGGCACTTTGCAGACCTACTCCAAGACTGTCATGCTTCTCCTGATGTCACTTTCTTGCTTCAGTTGAAGCTCATCCTGTCTTACCCACCTCAGAAACCTTCTCCTCCCCCTCCACAAGAGCCTTTTATTTGGCTGGAGACTTTTACACACCAGCACCAAGCAGAGAAAGACCAAGCACCCTATACCAGCACCATCCCTTTGCTCCAGGCTCCCTTTACACCAGCCCCCAAAAGAGCAAGAAGACTCTACTTCCATTTTAGGAGCGTTCACAGGGCAGGGTTTAGGGGTTTTTTTTGTTGTTTTTCTTTTCAGAAACAAACCCAGGAGCTGTACTTTGGCTACTTCCCTCAAAAATTACAGTTCTAAAAAAAATGAGTACATGAAAAAAAATTCCAACTGCTCTTGCTAACTCATCTGCTTAAAATCACGTTCCCCGGGGTATTTGGCATCTATATGACTATTTATTAGCAGCTCTGCACAGCGCAGCAATCACATGAAGTAACTTACAAGGTGAGAAGCAACCACGTTAGCAGGCCAGCATTATTCGGGTATTGGTTAAGAGAGGCAGGACCTTCCAACTTGAGAAACCCACTGTCCCTTCCTCTGTTTGCTTTTTATCTTCCATTACTCGGTTACTTGAGCTCATAAGCTGCGGCTCCAGATATTCCCAGAGGAATTAAAAAAGAGCCCTCGATATTATAAATACTCTTTTTCATTGTAAACACACCCCAGCACTCGGAACGAAGCGCCGGCACTCTGACATGGCTCCAAACTGGCTCCGCAAACCACTTTGCTCCTCGCCACATTCCAGCTGAGCCGCGGTTTCTCTCCCAGCCCAGAGCTTTTGTCCAGCGAGACCCAACCGCGGGCAGAAAGGATTTTCCTCTGCGCTTAGAACCTTGTTCTAGCAAGTTAAAAACCCAGGGTTCGGGGCAGCGATCACCTTTGGAAGGACCGAAGCCTCACTGCGAACCGCACAGGCAGATGAAGCACGATCTGCCCACGTCAGAGAAGAGAGTCACCAGAGTAACCAAACCATGGCTTGGACTTTCCCACATCATGGAAGAGTCGATGACTAGAGCAGAGGCCAACCCAGCCTCGGGGACACACCAGCCCTTCGCATGTTAGGGAAGGGCGGGGGAATGGCCAGGAAAGCAGTGATTTAGGCTATATTTACTCAGCTGTCTCCATTCTCTGCTCTCACAGAGAAAGTCACAGGGCCAGTTCCCCAGTGGCTCCAAGAGCTGCTCGGGAAAGAAAAGCCGCGCATTAATGGGGAGGAGAGGCGGCCATTCCTCTGCCACGCCGGGCAGGGGTGCCGAAAGGCGCAGTGCCGGTGCCACTCCAGCTCTCACAGAGCTCATTTTAGACAGGTTTCCCCCCAGCTTTTATTCCTCACTGACCACAGACCCTCACTTTGGGAGATATACGTCCACGGGAAGCTTTCAATACAAGGGGCTGAGAAACGTCCTCAGAATTAGAAAAGACAGGGGGCACAAACCTCATTGGAAAGCAGCGCCCTGGCCACCGTCCCAGAGCCAGGGTTTGGGGGGCAACTGTGTCTAGAGCCAGCAAAGCCACAGCCACCCCGGGCCGGACTGTGGCACATCCAGAGGGACAGGGGCATCCCTGGGTCATCCAGCCACGGGGCAGGCTCTGCTGGGGCAGATCCACGGTGGGGCCGAGCCCTCAGCCCGGCCTGGAGCCCTGACAGCCCCCTCTGCCACCCACAGAGGGGGGCCCAGGACCCCCGGGGATGGGGGCTGCAGGGTCCCTGCACTGGGGGGAGTGGATGGCACCGAGGTCCCTGTGCTGGCACTGCCGGGGACGGACACAGCCTGAGGGGGATCGGGGGGTGCAGCCCTTGCCTAGGGAGGGGACAGGGACAGCCCTGGCACCACGGAGGGGCACACAGCCCTGGTACTGGAGACCCTCCCCTGGCACCTTGAGGAGGTGAGGGAGGGGGAATGGGGGGAACAGGGCCAGCCCGGGGGTGGCACGGCCCAGGGGGTGACACTGTCCTGGCAGCGGAGCACCCTGCGCTGGCATCAGCGGGAAGGGGACGGGGCCAGCCCCGGTGCTGTCCCCCGGGCGGGGACAGGGCCTCAGCCCGGGCTGG
>JAOXJK010000014.1:4896803-4909881 GCA_025774025.1 Xenus cinereus
GGTGGGGAGGGCGGGAAGGGGATGGATTTGGCCTCACTGTCGAAGTAGCTGGTGTCGTCCTCCGACTCCAGCTGGGGGATGAACTCGGCCTTCTGCCGCAGCAGCCCGTTCCAGTCCAGGTGGAGGAAGAAGGAATGGTGCTTCACCTCGTGCGCACCCCCTGCCAGGCAGAAAAACCCCACGTCAAGGGGGATGGGGCAGGATCCGGGATGCTCCCGCTCCCATCCCAAATGGCACGGTCTCCCCTCCGTGCAGAGAAAACGGCTTAAAACAGGATGGACCAGAGCCCTGTGCAGCCTTCCCGGGTTGAACCCCGAGCTGAGGACCTCCTCCGAGCACCCTCAACGCGGCAGGACAACGCTTTGGTTTCAGCAAATGGCTTGACGTGAATTGGGGGGGCTGCCCACCCGCCGCGTACCGGTGCCCAAGCGCTCGAGGGGACTCTGTCTCAGCAACCGCGTGATCAGGTCCTGGGCGTCCGCAGGAAGAGCCTCGTCTCCTTCCGGCCACATAATTTCATCTGCAAGGAAAAAGGAAAAGGAGTTTGGAGTGGCTGGAAGAGTTTGGACACAATGAGGGTTGCGATGACGCGAGGTCACAGGAAAAGTCACTTCTGGGCAAGAGGAAAGTCCCCCAGGAGCTGCAGCAGCTGAAAGCATCCTTCCAAACTGGGAAATCAAAGCCTGAGGAGCCTCCTCGCCGCGCAACCGAGTATGAAATGAAGGAATGAAGCTCTCCGTGTGTTAAGGACAAGCCATGACTGCTGGCAAGAGTTGCCACCGACACTCACCGCTGATGACCTGCCCGAAGAGCTCCTCGGGGGTGTCTCCGAAGAAGGGGACGCAGCCCACCAGGAACTCGTAGAGGATGATGCCCATGGCCCACCAGTCGACAGGCTTCCCATAGCCCTGTATGAGGATGACTTCTGGGGCGATGTACTCCGGAGTGCCACACACCTGCGTGGGAAGCAGCGGCTGACACCTCTGCAACGACCTCTGCAGCAGGTCCCGAGGCTACCTGGGTCCCCAGTGATGGCAGATCGGTCAAGCAGGGCAGGATCTCGTACCTGCTTGTCCATGAACTCCCGAGTGTCCTTCTCCATGTGGCCTTCATAGAGGTTTGTGGTCATGTTCATCAAGCCGATCTTTGACAGACCGAAGTCTGTCAGCTTTATGTGGCCCATGGAGGTGATGAGTAAACTGCAAGAGAAGACAGATGCCTTGCAACGACGCCATTTGCTTCTAGGGAGACCTGAGCAGGACCAGCAGGACTCCAAGACCTCTGGGCCTGGCGCAATGGCACAGAAGCACTGAAAAACATGACCTCATTCTGCCTTATCCTCTTGGCTTGGATCAGTCCCTCTCCCTTCCCCATCCAAACCCAACCCTGTCCTTGCTCAGACCTGACCCACGTCCTCACTTGTCAGGTTTGAGGTCCCGGTGGACAATGCCGTAGTTGTGGAGATACTCCAGTGCAAGAACGGTCTCGGCGAAGTACATCTTTGCCATGTCAACAGGCAGTGGGCCCATGTTCTTCAGCAACGTGGCACAATCCCCCCCTGTGGGGACATGGGTCCTCCTGAGCATCTGGGACTCAGAGAAGAGCATCACGAGATGTCCAGGTGGTGCCCTCAATGCTCAGACATTGATAATCTCCCACCTCCCTCCAGCTCTAAATCCCATTCTCACCTTCCACGTACTCCATCACCATGCAGAGGTGTCGCTTTGTCTCGAAGGAGCAGAACATGCTGACCACAAAGGGGTTCTCCGCGAAGGTGAGGATGTCCCTCTCCACAAACACCTGCTGGATCTGGTTCCTCAGGATGAGGTTCTGCTTGTTGATTTTCTTCAAGGCAAAGCGCTGCCGCGTCTCCCTGTGCCTCACCAGGTACACGGCCCTAGAGGAGAGGCTGGACCTCCAAACATGTCCTCCAACCACCAGCATCACGGGGCTAAGATGGGGAGGACTTCGGAGAAGTTTACAGATGGAGACAAGTGTTAGGAACTTAACAACTCACCCGTAAGCCCCGTTGCTGATCAGCTTGATGGTCTCAAAGTCGCCCTCACAGGGCTTCCTCCGAGGAGCGGTGGTCAAAGGCTGGCTCTGAAGAAGACACAGAAGGTTTTTAACATTTCCTGGCAGGCCAGCGCTCTGAGCGCAGGCAGGAATTCACCAAACACCACCATGTATCACCCCTGGTTGCTCCTCACTGCCAGAGGACATCCTTCCCTGAGCCCTCTCCAGCCACAAACCCCAAACCAGAAGGCCAAGATGCTCTGCAGATCAAGAGTCCACTCTTAGCTCTGTCTGCTTAAGAGGCGAGATGAGGGACTGTGAGATATTACACCTGAACACAGTAGTCACCCTTGGGGACAACCCAAATTAACATCTCTCACCCTAAGACAGCAGAGGAACTGCTGCGAGGAGCTTTGGTGTGGGGTGAGGCAGGACAAAGCTGGAGGCAGCAGGTGGGACAAGCAGGTAGGACCTTGCTCACCTCACAGGCATCATCGTTCTCCGGCGTGATGGTGTTCCCGCTGTCAAAGTGATCCAGCTGGACCATTTCTGTAGGAGACAGGCATCTTTTTCACCTTTTCATGCTCAACCCCCACCAAAATACCGCCCCCACACAAAACCACTCTCCCTCCCAACTCGGAGATCCCGCGGGGATTTAGCGCTTTGCTCGTGCTATCGTATGGAGAAATTCAGGTCACGGCGTTAAGAGGTTCAACATGAGGTTAAACATTTATATAATTCTCTTTTTTCCATAGTCATTCCCGTGTTCTTTGGGGATTATGGTCCCCCCCCGCCAGGGCTGTGGCTTCCTATGGATTAAGCGTTCTTGAGCTTAATCTACTTTGATGAACATGTTGGGAGCAATAAGGAGGGATGAGGGGCTGGCCAGGAGACTTGGACACCATCCTGGTCCTGCTGTGACCCACCCCGTGACACCAGCTCAGCCCTGTCGGTCCCCCTGCCACCTCCTAGCGAGGGGAGCATGCTCATTCATGGTCACCAGTGGCCAAACTAGGAGTCCACATCCCACTTGGAGACTTTGGGGCCACAAATCCAAGCGATTCCCTACCCTCCAGTGGGTCCTTGACGAGACCCAGTTGGCTGATGATGTATCGGGGAATATCGGTCTTTATTCCCTGGCCAACTTTGGCGTGTCCTTCTGCAGCTTCCAGGAGATGGTAAAACTCCTCTGGGTCAAACTCCTGGATGGGGAAAACCAAGCACAGTTGAGGAGCAAGACCTTGCAGAGTTAAGCCTTTCCTCTAAGCCTTGCAGGTGACACCTGTAATTGGGGAACAGGCTCTGGATGCTTGCAGGAGAAAGCTAAACGCTCTTCTCCTGTTTCTAGCATCATTCCCCCATTGTTCCTCATGTGAAGGGTTGACAGAAAAAAATAAAGTCTTTGCCTCCTCTCCAAGCAGGTGCAGACCATGAAAGACAAGAAACATCAGGAGCTGCCGTGTCTTACCAGGCACTCCAGAAGGCGAGCAGGACGGGAGATGATGATCAGCAGCTTCCTCACCAGTTGGTCAATGAACTTCACCTCCTCACTCTCCGAACGCTCCTGAGCCTGCCAGAGAGGAGACAGAAGCCAGGTGTCTATCGGCAGCCTCAGAAGATGGCACCAGGCAGGGAATTGCCCCATACTCACATCTCGGAGCATCTTCTCAAGTTTCTCCTGCAGCTCCATGAAGTAGCGGGAGGTGATGAGAGCTCCCTGGGACTTTGCCAGGCAGTCGCGAGCCAGCTCGATGATCTGGTGGTGGATGAAGCCCAGCACCCCGTCTGCCAGCGGCAGAGTGCTGCTTGGAGAGAAGTTTGTGATGGTGTCCTGCAGACGCTCTTCCATTTGGGCTGTGGCCTGCAAGGCAGAATGGATGGTGATGCCCGGGAACACGTGCCCCCATACCATGTCTTGGGTTTGGCCAGCCAGGATCTCGTGCTACCAGCTCCTGCAGCTCCAACAGCCATGTGCACATCATGGCCCCACCCGGGACCCAGCTTCCAAGGCTGGAAAAGCTCCACCAAGGTCTCCAGAGACCATTGCCTGCACGTGTGATGATGCAGACCTGCAGGTCCCTACCTCCTTGGTTCATTACCGCTTTTCCAGTGTCCTCAACGCCCTCCGCCCAGTATCTACCCATGCATTTTATATTCCAGCACGGAGGAGAGGTTGTGCAGAAGAAGACACTGCCAGGATGCTGCAGAGGGACCAACACGCTTGTCCTCCCCAGTCCCAGCAGTTACCTTGGGGAACCGCTCCTTGTAGACATGGTTCATCATCACAACCTCGTTATCAAACGTTCCACTCGTCCGTCCAGGGCTGCGGAGGGAGGAAGCCAGTTGTGTTACAAGGTCCAAGTCATTTACATCTATGTAAATAGCTACTGCCCCTGGAGAGCAATTTGTTCCTTCCTCCTAACTCTCAATCCCAAGCAGTTAAAGGTCATCTGAGTGGAGTCATCAGCCTTGGGCCAGCACTTCCAGCAGCACCCTTCCCACCCTGCATGGATCAGGAGGTCCCTAGGGCCCGGTCCAGGGAAGATTAACCTCCCGCAAACCCAGCTATCTCTTGAAAATCCAGAGCTGAGAGGCTGGTGCACCAGTCAACCTGGCTTTGAAGAGCGAGCTCATCCTTTCCTTCCTTTGGATCCCACAATTTCTCACTATCGTTGCCCTTTTTTGCAGCTCACCAGCAAAGAAACCCCAACCAAACCCCATGGTGGATGCAGGGACCTTCGTTAACCAAGGTTTCTCTCTTAGCCTCACCCAACATTGCCTCCCTCGGGTCCCTTCCTGGTGATCCTGTTATGCAAAGCAAGTCGCCGGAGCAGCCAGCAACTCATTAACCACTATATAATAAATATAATGATTAAAACCAGACCCAAACCACTCGTTGCCACCCCCAGCCCAGCCCCTGGCTCAGCCTCTGCCGTGCTGCGCTGACCGTGGAGCTGGCATCTCCTCGGTGAAAACCTCACCACCTGCAAAGCCCTTGTCAGATAATTAATCTGATTTTAATGAAATTTCAGCCGGCAACACGCAGGGCTACGTCTCTGCCTCCAGTGCAAAGAGGGTCGGGAGCTTTTCCAGAGGGAAAACAGGATTTAACCGAAACATCCCCTGTAAAAAGCACAAGTTCCCGGCGCTGGACAAGTGGAAATGTGACCAACTCCTTGTGCGGGACATGGTCTTGGAGCAGCAACGTGGAGCTTGGCAGGTCCATAGGGTCAGCATGATGCTACGGCCACCGGCTTGATGGTCTCCCCAAATTTTCCTCTCTCCATCCCATAAATGTCTGTCCCTCTGTGCTCCTTGTTCTTTGCAGAAGCAAAGGCCAGGCTGATGCTCAGCCCCAGCAAACACGGGGGATGTTTCCCAACCCAAGCCCAAAACCAGGATTTTTAACACCGCTGGGGCTTCTGCTCGATGGTCCCTTTCTCTTCACCAAAACCTTTGAGACAATTGAGCAAGAAGCTGCAAACCAACTATTTTAGAACAAGCCCCACTTTCTCCAGCTTCAGCCCCAGCAAACCTCACTCTCAGGTGTGACCTGCTGCCAGGAGAGCAATGCCACATCCCAACAGCCGAGAAGATGCTGAGAACCAGACCCTAACGCCCAAAATTATGGAGCTGAGGGTCACATAGACTCATGGAATGGTTTGGGTTGGAAGGGGCCTTTAAAGGCCATCCAGACCAACCCTCCTGCCATGAGCAGGGACATCGACAACTAGATCAGGTTGCTCAAAGCCCTGTCCACCCTGAGCTTGAATGTCTCCAGGGATGGGGCATCTACAACCTCGAGCCATAGCTTCTCTACTCCCCTACAAGGGAAAAACTCGTACTGGGGAACACCTTGGGATGGGCTTAGCAGGACCGGGATGTTCCAGGAACATCTCACGAGAGGGGCAGAGGATGGGCTGGCACCCAGTGCACCATCCTGGCAGTACCGTGGGTGCTCCCCACCACCGCGGTGGGTGCTGTACCTGAGGCTCCTGGATCGTGGGCGCAGGCAGGGCGAGTGCCGCCCCTCCTCGTCCGTGACGCTCTCCGTACTGCGGAAATGCTTAGAAAGGAAATGCAGCTCATCGGGGGTGGGCTGGTACGGCAGCTGGTGCAGGCGCTCCTGGGAGGATGAAGACGACTGGGAAGAAAGGGAGAGGCGGGGGATGAGGAGGTGGATCCGTGCTTCCCGGCAGCGGGGTGGAAACCGGCAAGTCCATGAGGAAAATAGTCCTCAGAACCTCTACAGGAGGCTGGAAACACTGACGGGCGGCATGCTCCATGCTTGGTAATGGGAAATATGGATGGGAAGGATGCCCGGAGAGGTCTGCACTGCTCATTCCCATCCCAAACTGCCCAAGGGAGCCTCATCCTTTGTACCCGCAGCATCCCAGGTGGCTCCTGCCTGGCCATTCCCCTGCGTGGTTGGGATGTGGCCATGAATACCCAATCCGTGACATGCAGTGACACTGTAACCCCCAGGGATGGGATGCTGTAACCCCCAGGGATGGGATGCTGTAACGCCCAGGGATGGGATGCTGTAACCCCCAGGGATGCTGTAAGCCGCTCGCCGGACTCCGTGCCTTTCTTAAAAGCACATTTGGAAAGCGTGACACAGCTAAAGCACATGGTCCTCTAGGAACGGGCTGCCCAGGAACCAATGCCATGGGGCTTGTGAGGCATTTCACCAAAAATCAAGGGGTTTGGGTTCTTCTCGCCTGCTGCCACGAGAAAGCAAACGTTACCGAGACAGTGGAGCTGGGGGTGTTGGTCCCATAGCCAGAGGAGGGTAGCGAAGCCAGTGACCACCTTCTGCCATCAGCCCTGCGAGTGCAAACGTGCCGGTCACATACAGGAAAAAAACCCAACATCTACATGCAAATAAATAACATCAGAGAGGTAAGAACAGGGAAGAGGATGCGGGTTTGGCTGGAATAATAAAGCCCTAAAACCTATTTTCAGAATGGACTGGAATTGGGTGAAATAAGAGGGGTTTGCAGGTGAGGGAGACTGTTCTGCAAGGGTCCACGGGGACAGTGACAGCGAGCAGGGTCCCCATGAAGGGACAGCTCTGCGCTCGGCCAGGTGGTGAATCTGCTTCAGAGGGAAAAGAAACAACAACAACAAAAAAGAGATGATGCAAGAATCTGATTTTTAATTAGAGAAAAATCCAGCCTTCTGGGACTCTGTTCTATGAGAAATGGGGATTCCTAAAGACCCGTCCTGAGACAACAGGCGCCGTGGAGCAGAGCCCGGTTATAAACAGGAAGGCAAACGCTCGTACGTAGGCGAATGCTTCCTCTTGGAGACGTCTCTAATAGACGGGGCAACGTCCAGGTCAAGAGGAGGCCCTTCACCTCCCGCTGCCGTTTCCCGTGCGGGAAAGCTGGCACAGTGCCGGATCCGGCACTGGCACCACCGCGTGCCCTCGCTGCCGGCGGGCTCACAAACCCCTGGTTTGGCTTTCTGCTCCGTTACAAGCGTGAAAACCATCCGTAAGCCTCCGGCTTTTTTCCATGTGACGATCGATGGGTTAAAATCAGCCATCCGCCCTCATGTGGGCAATTAGTTAATTAGTTAAAACGGGATTTTGGCTCGAGCAGCACAGGCTGGGGAGGGGATGCAGTAAGGTCTGCTTCCACAGGGACCCGGCTGAGCTTCCATCCCTGGAAATCTGCTGGGCATCCACCCCTGGAAATCCACTGGGCATCCACCCCTGGAAATCCACTGGGCATCCATCAGGAGTGCTCGGAGCGGGTCTGAGCTGGGGCTGATCTCGTGGCCGGGGATGGTGTGATGGGAATAGGGATATTTCTGCTCCCAGAGCTGCAGGGAGCCCGGTCCCAGAGCAAGATCTCCCACCCTGGGATGGATACGAAGAAGGGCCGTGCCGATGCGGAGCAGCCCCAGCCCGTGCCCGGTACTCACCTGTCAGTCCGAGGAGCATGGCTGGGGTGGTGGGAGGCACCGGTCACGACAGAGCAAACAACACCAGGGCGAAAAGCAGGGAGAAAGAATCACAAAACAAATCACAACAAATCACTTGAGCTCAACAGAACCGTCCCAGCTGGTGGGTTGTCATCATTACCCAACGTTAATGGTCTGGGAGAGGGGGCCGGGAGCTCACCTGCGAGCGAAGGGGAAGTTGATGGAGGTGCTGGCGGAGAAGTTGCGTGGGCTGTCCAAGGGGCTGCTCCCGGCTGCGGGGAGAAAGGGGGAAAAGTCACCCCGATACCCGACCCGGCGCGATGCCCGAGGTGCCACAGACTGCTCCTTCGGGGGAAAGAGGGGGCAAATCGCATCCCAAGCTATTCCCTCCTGGAAAAGGCACCCAGCCCCCCGCTGCTCAGAGGGTGCTGCAGAAGCAGAAGGGTTACCCTCCAAAATATTTGGGTAAATTTGGGAGATGCTCAACCTATCCCCTAGGACACCCCTTACCTGTCGGCACGGAGAGGGGGGAGAGAGGTCGGGAGAGGGTCGGAGAGGGGGTGCCCACCACTAAGCTCTTCCTATTGCTGCTCCGGCAACTGGGGGAAGAAAAAGAGGGAATTAATTTGGGGAAGCAAAGGACGGACAGGGCTGAACGGGCTCGGGCATGAATGGGTCCGCTTGTACGTGCTGCCCTGTGCCAGGGGACACGGCTGCTGTCACCCCATCGATCACGGATCTCCTGCCACAGGGAAGATCTGTCCCTGGTTCAACGCCGCTGGAGACGAGCTGACGGGGTTATTTTTAACGAGAAACTGTCTCGTTGAGGTCCCACTTCTGGTTTTGGCTCGCTGGGGAGGGCAGAGGCCGGCGGCCCCTCGGGCAACGTGCTGAGGGCAGGAATCGAAAAAGGGATGTAAAAGGAGGAAGCGATGGAAATGCCAAGCGGCCACAGCCCGACCCGCTCCATCGCGTGGAAAATGCCCCCGGTTCCTATAAATCTCTCTACGCTTGGGGGTCCCCGTGTCACAGTGAGGAGGACAGTTGGTCTCTGAGAACCCCCTGAGACTCTGGGGTCTTGCTGGGCATCTGCGATGTCCCGGCAGACCCGGCTCGGCTGCAGGAGGAAGCTACAAGCACTGGCACCAGGGTGAAAACCCACACCACGCACAGCTCCACGCTGACATCCCAAACACCCCGAAATTCCCACCCAGGTACCCCATCCCGGCATCCCGCAGAGCTCCTCTGCAACAACCGAAAGGCCACACCTGCGAGCGCCGAGTCTCCGTATCGCCATCTCCATTCCCACCCTCCCAACTCACAAGTTTTTAATCCCTCTTGCAGGAATTTCCTTTTTCCTCCCCTTTCAGTCCCCCCTCCGAGCCCCTTGCCAGAGGGGGCAAGCCTCGAGCAGCCCACGGGCCCACAGGGGATACTGCAGCCCCGATCCTGCCATATGTAGCCCATTTTAACCCCGTTTTAAATACGATGAGCTCATTTAAGTTCTCTTTCCCCCTCCCGAGAGGGAACTGCAGATATCCACAGCCCAGAGCAGATGCGAGCACGAGGACAACCTTCCCCTTCCTCTGCCTGCCCTTCCTCGGGCCGCAAATTCTGCAAAGGCGACGCTGAATTTCCTCACTAGGCTGGGAACAGGAACCTGCACGGATGTCACTAATTAAAGGATGTCGTTTAACACCGTGCCGGGGCCAGATACACCCGTAAAATCAAAAGGGTGAACGCGGGGCAAAGGGATTCTCCCCAGATCCCCCAAACAGAAGCGAAGGATGGTGCTTGGCAACACGCGGTCCCTGCGGCCACCACGGTGTGTGTACGTGGTGACACGTGGCCAGAGCTCCTCTGGCATCGTCAGATGCTGGTGACACCCAGCACCCCGTCACCTCCCCCCCACCCCGGGGCTCCTCCTGCTCCCACCCTAAAACCAAGACCCCCAACTTTTCCGCTCGAGACTGAACATCTTGGCCAAGCTGGCGACTGGGGAAGGTGCTTGGGGGGCCCCCCAAACCCCTCCTCTGCCGGCTGCACCCTCCCTGCACCCAGGATGGGGGGGTCCCTGGGGGTCCCCCTGGGACACGCACCCTCTGACCGCTCTGAGCTGCAGCGGCTTCAGGGGGGGCTCAGAGCCTCCTGCTCTGTAAGGGAGCTGAGCCGTGACGCCACGGGGGGAAGGCAGAAATCTTCTCCCCCCTTGAAAAATTCACCCCTGCCTGGCCCCTCCGGTGGCTTTTCTTGCTTAAACGCAGGCTCGAACACCCGATTGCAGCACCCACAGCTGCAAACTCACAGCCCAGCACCCACCCCGGGGGCAAGGGCAAACCACAGCCTCTGCCGCCGCCGGCTCTGCCTGCCGGATGGGAAACTGAGGCACGGCAAGCAAACCCTCTCCGCCACCGGAGCGGCACAAGCCCAGCTCTATTAGCCAGGAGGGCTGCAAAAAAGCAGCCAGCTTTGGTGTTTCTTCACCGTTCGGTCCCGCTGCAGGGATCAGGGTACACGTGGGGACCTCTTGCAGGGAGGGGGACAACCCCAGGGGACGAGGGGCTCGCCCCTGCTTGGTTTCATTTTGGAAGTGAAAACAAACCTTTAAAGAAGCAAGTTCCAGTAATGGTGACACAGAGGGAGGCCGTCGTTTCCTGTTTCCGCGCGCTCCACCCTCGGCTCCGCAACCATCTTGCGCCACTTTAACCCCCCTTCGCCTGATGTATCACCTACAGCTGGTTCCCGTCCCTCCACGGGACGGAAACCTCGGGCTAGAAAACCAGCCTTGGGGCAGAGACGAGCTGCCAAGCCCTGAAGGCAGGAGCTGGGGCTGCTGCCCTCTCTCCCTCTCCGCCTCCATCACCTAATTGCACATTTGGTACCAAAAATGGAGTGGAAAATCGCCGTCAGCAACTCCCGCGCTGCCTCGGCCCTGCCGTTGCTCGGTCCAGCGCTTATTTCAAAGGATGTGGAAAGTGTGTGGCAGCCGATGTGACTCCCCACCACCACCACCACCACCACCAAAAGCCTGGAGAAAAATAATGTGTCACCCATCCCGAGGCCGCCTGCCAGGAGGAACCGGCACCTCCCACCCACCCGCACCAGCACCCAGCCCGGGCACGGCACGGCCGGGATGTCCACGGGCAAAATGGAGCAAAATTTGTCCCTTTCCCCTAGGGCTGCCTCCTCGGAGCTGCGGGAAGGGCAGGACCTGGCCACGGCCAACCACCCGTGGCTCTAAACCACAAACGGCTCGGCCAGGATCCTGGCGAGCGGTGTTGGGTGGCAAGGAGTCCGCACCGTGCCACACCGAGGGTCACGCTAGCCCACCCGCTCGATGGCAGGACCGTTAGTGGGAAACGCGTGGAGGGGTGCAACGTCCCGCTCCTCTCCCGCAGAATCCGACCCCTAAAACTTGCCGGGATGGCAGAGCATGGTCCATCAGATGCCAACCCGGTGCTGGGCACCGCCGGCGGGGGAATATCGGGTTGAAAAGCCAGCGTTTTGGGGCAGAGCGGGCGCAGGGAGCAGCGTGAGGGCAGGATCAGGCCGATAAGGGAGCGGGAGCAGTCTCAAAGTACACGCAGGCGGCTCCGCTCCCGGCTCCCTCCTTCGCGTGGCTGCGGACAACGTTTTTCCTCCATATTCCCCAAACACACACACGGCGCTCACGTGCCCGGAGATTTGGGGAAGTGCCACGGATCACCGCATCCTGGAAAAATCGGTTTCCAGTGCGATAAGCTTGTGTTCGACATCCAAACCCACTGAGCCAAGCGGCGGCAATCCCAAGTTTCTCCGTGACATTTGCTTCTCCGTGACTCGTGACGGCGCTGAACTCGGCTGCCTCCGGGGCCGGGAGAGGCTGGGGACCAAGGTCTGGATGGTGAAATGCACCACGCTGCCGTGGCACGGGCCACGCACAACCCCTCCACACCTTCACAACCCCAACCAGGCACCCACGAGGAACCACTCTGGCCCCTCATCCCACCCCAGCCGAAAGCCTGGCACTACGGATGCTCTTATTAACCCACCCCGGAGCACGGAGCAACGCGCCGGGCACCTCCCAAGAGCAAAATCCCAAATCCTCGCAGGGAATTGCGGGGTAATTCTGTAAGAAAACAGCCTAAAGAAACTGCCCAACACCCTGGGATGCATCCCTGTGCCGCAGTTTCCCGTCAGCGGGTAGGAAACGGTACCTGTCGCCTCTGCTGGCACGTTTTCCCGCGGTGTGCGAGGTGTGAACAGCCCCACGGAGCATCCACGGAGGAGAAGAGCCCCCGTCAGCCACCGAACCACCGGCCGTCCTGCCCCGGCTCCGGCCACCTCGGCATCCCCCCCCCCCCTCACCCCCGCAGTGGGAAATTAGGATCTCTCAGACCTCTTAATCCCACTAAATAACGCCATATGCTTTCCGCCCGCCCTAAAATAGGCCAGACCGGTTCTCGCCGTGGATTCTAGGAACGGCGATGAAAAGAGGAGCAAATCCTCTGCCCTTCATGAGAATTACAACCTCATCACGCTCAGCTGGAGACAGGCGACCGCTTAGATCATCGCTCCGACTACACATCTCCCCCCCCAAGGTTGGAAAACCCCACCTGAGGCTTTTTCTTATTTATTAAGGGTCCCCCCTCGCCCGTCCTCGTGCGCCGGCAGCCATAATTCCCGCAGCCCGGGCGAAGCATGTGCCTTCCTGGGGCTGGGATCGGCGCTGGATGGATTCATTTGCTAAGCAACCGTGTCGCTTCGTGCCAGCCCACAGTAACATTAAAAGACATTCACAAAGGGAATATCTCCCCTCTGCCTCCGCGCTGTCTTAAACACCTTTTTTTTTTTTTTTTTAATATATATATATGAAGTCGTGAAAGGGTTTTATGTCTGGGTGGGCTACGGAACCCCAAAATCTGCAGGATGGAGGTGCCAGCCTTCGCTACCCGCGCCCCGGTGGGGGGGGTCTCAGCGGGGGCTCGTTGCACCTCTCCCAGGCCTGGCAGTGCTGCCTGTCCCCCTCCTTGGGGACACGTCCCACCTACCCGCCCAGGCCAAGCCTGGTGTTGCAGCCAGAGACCCCCCCCCAGCACCCCGTTTACGCAGCAGCCCCCAACACTGCCCCAGCCCCACTGCTGAAGGGGGT
>JAOXJK010000014.1:4939436-4957264 GCA_025774025.1 Xenus cinereus
GTATTTCCCAAACCTTCCTGGTTCCCGGGGCGGGGGGGGGAAGCCCAGGAGATGCAACACCACAACCAAAAAAAAAAAATTAGGCAAAAAAGCAAAAAGTTGGTCCTGGAGCAAGAGGAAAGGTTGAGAACTTGCTCTGACCCTCGCTACCCGGAGAGGGTTGACCAGGGGGGGTTTGGAGCCCCCAGACAGGTCCTGGGAGAGGGAGATGCTCACCCTCCGGCTGCTCCGGGATGGTGCTCAGCCAGTCCAGGTTGACGCTGTACTGGCTGCTGACGCTGGACGTGCGGCTCCCGAACGGATGCAGCGGGATCGTTCCAATGACAAGCGGCAGCTCAAGGAGCAGCTTGGACGTCCCAGGAATGTCCACGCAAACCTTCGGAGACAGGAGACAGCAGGGAAGTTCAGCCGTTGGTGTTTTCCCAGTCCAGAGGGGGCAGATATCTGCCCAGAGCACTGGCTCGAGCTGCCAGGAGGGAATTCTTGCAGCGGGAAGCAAAGGGATATGCAAATGCTCCTGCAGGAGCAGAGGGAGAGCGTGCGGTGGGGCAACGGGGAGAACCCAAGCCCTCATACAAATCACCAGCCCCCAAATCTCTGCCCCAGCCAAAAATGAGACACGATGCGCACAGCTCTGGTGAGAAGCGGGGACCCTCGACACTGAGCTGAACCACCTCCCCAGGAGGTCCCTCACCTTCAGGGAGTATTCCACCTGGATGATGCGGCACTGGAGGATGGAGGGACCCACCGGCGGGATCTTCAGCGCCCGCCCGTGCCACACTTCCCGCTTCCCCGCTGCAATGGAGTCACCGACGATGCTGGTCACCACCGACTTCTTCTGCTTCTTGGTGCCCCGAGCGATGAAGGTCTGAGTCTGGATGATGGCCGCCTTGGGCACCACCGCTCGGCTCGTGCAGTTGTCGATCTCAGCAAAGATAGGGATGACCTCACCTACCAAAACAGACGGCACATGTTGGAGGACGGGAGACGGAGCCCGGTCCTGCCTCAAGGAATTGCTGCGTAGGATTCCCGAGGGTTGGTCACGCCACCCGGCACCACAAAGTTTAATCCAGTGGGAGTGTGTCCTGAGGAGGTTGCCCACATCAGGTGCACACACTAAAGCTCTCCGGCTGATTTCGTGCCAGAAGTCAAGAGTTCGGCTCACAATGACCCCAAATCCCCTCCCGCTGAGGTCTACCCCAGGGCCCGCAGAGGTTCAAGGGCACCAGAACATCATCTTACCTGGGGTGTAGCCTTTTCGGTCAATCTTGGCAGTTACAGAAACCTGGCCACGATTGCAGTACCAGGCACGAGCAAGTTTCTCCTTCGCACCTGCCTGGGGAGCCTGGAGAAAGGGAAATATTAAAGCTATTTAGTAAGAAAGGATGAAACTCCGAAGCAAGCACCTCCCTGGCACTGAGAACCTGCTGGGGAGCATCAGCAACTTCTTAGGTATCTGATGCAAGATGCTGTCGTAATGCATTGGAGTTTCCAAAAACTAAGAGACACAGATGACCTCTGCCCAGCCCAGGTAAGGCTGGAGGGCACAAGTTACAGGGGGCAAATATTCCCTCTGGAAATCAGGCCTGCACTGTAATGCCGGAGGGGAGGCAGACACCTTCCCTGTGGGCTTCCAGGGGAAGTTTTGGATGCTGCTACCCTGGGGTGGAGCAGGGAGAGCTCACCAGCAGCGCAGGCGTGTTGATGTCGATGGGTTCAATCACAGTGAACTCCTTCTTCACCTTCTTCACCGTCGACCAGGGTCTGTGCAGTTTGGCTTTCACCCAGTAGCGCACGCTGCCGTGCTTCCCCTCGAAGGAGGTAGCCAGGGTCCTGTGGACAAACAACGGGCCACTTAGAAGGGCTTTGCTGAAAGGACCTCATTTTTGAGGTGCTCTGTCCCCCCTCCCAGGACCTGTGTCACCCACCAAGCAGCTCTGCCTCCCCCTTTGCATTAAGGCAACAACAAAACATCAACTTACTCGGGGAGCTGGAAGGTGAAGGGGAACTCGTGCCTTCCTGCCTGCAGGACGGTGACCTCACCATTGTCTGTGGGAAAAACAGATTTAAGACGATTATCTCTCTCCTGCAGAACTTCCTCCCCGGGCAAATCAGTGGCGGGGATGTACAGTACACAGCGAAAGAGCGGCGCGATGGCACAGGAATATTTCTGGCAGGGTTAAATTGCGGCGGCGCTAACACAGCTGTGACACGAGAGTCGGGCACGTCCCGCGGGTGCCGGGTGCTGTTTGCTCTCCACGTGTCTCCAGGCACGCACGACCCAGGGACACCTCCTCGGGGAGCTGGGCAGCTTCCCCAGGTGGGCTCTGCTTCATCCTGCAGCCCCCCTGCACGGCAGCTCGGGAGAGAGAGGCCGGAGATGCCCGGCCAAGGCAGGACACGGCCAGCCAAGCCCCCCTGTACCCCCCAGGCTTTGCACCCCCATCCTGCCTGCATCGCACAGAGAGGCTGGGCTTGGAAGGGACCTCTGAGGACCACCTTGTCCAAGCCCCCTGCTCAAAGCAAGCTTCCTGAACCTCCACGGGAGTGTTCCAACGCTGCTTCCCTGCCAAGGAGCACCCACAGCAAAGGGGGTGTCTTACGTGGGGCCAGTCCCTGACCGAGGCGCCCTGCAAGAGCAGCAGGGTCTGGCCGTGCACCCCAGAACCCCAGGGTGCACCCAGCATTTGAGGTGTCTGGAGGGGACCTATGCACCCAGTCCCCAGCATGCCCAGACCCTAAGGTACCCCCTGCACCCCAAATGCAGCTGCTTGGGGTGTCGTGCACCCAACAGCCGGGGTGTCCCGTGCACCCACATTGCAGCCGGTTGGGGTGTCATACACCCAGCAGCTGGGGTGTCCCGTGCACCCACGTTTCAGCCAGTTGGGGTGTCGTGCACCCAGCAGCTGGGGTGTCCCGTGCACCCACATTTCAGCCAGTTGGGGTGTCATACACCCAGCAGCTGGGGTGTCCCGTGCACCCACATTTCAGCCAGTTGGGGTGTCGTGCACCCAGCAGCTGGGGTGTCCCGTGCACCCACATTTCAGCCGGTTGGGGTGTCATACACCCAGCAGCCGGGGTGCCCCAGGCTGCCCCATGCACCCACTTTTTATTTCAGCCCCCGGTGTCTCCGGTGCACCCCCACTCTCGGAGCCGAGCAGAGCCTCGGAGCACCCCAGGGGTGCCTCCCCGGGGTTGGGGGGTACCGTACCCCGAGAGGGGGGGGTGGCCGTACCTGGGGGTGCCAGCAGCGTGTCTCGGTGGCTGAGAAACTCCACCTGGTCGCTGTAGCTCTGCGTGTAGGCGGTGCTGGAGCCGGCGCTGCGGGACTCGGTCCAGTGAACGCGGGCAGCGCCCATCGCCCGCAGCCTCAGGGCTCCCAGCCGCGCCGCCGCCGCCAGCTCCAGCACCACCCGGCCCGACACCGCCTGCCCGGGGCTGAAGGCGGCCGGACCGTCCCTCTCCGTACCCTCCAGGACGATGGAAAAGCGTTTGAGGCGATCGAAAATCATGGCGAACGAACCCGAATCGCCGGCACAACCCGGCCCCGCCGCCGCCCGACGCGCTTTTAAGAGCCCGGCGCCCCCGGGGGCGGCCCCGGTGGGGCGGGACGGGACGGGACGGGGCGGCCCCGGCCGGGCCCTGCAAAACAAGGCAGCGAGCATGTGCGGGCCAACCCCCACCACCACCTTCTCCTTCTTCTTCTTCCAGGCTCCGTGGGGTGTCTGCCCGTGGGGGTGCGTGATTCCCATCCCACTCCCGGACGCCCCGGTGATGGGTGTCCGGAGCGCGGAAGCCCCACGGGGACGTGACCAGGATGGTTCACGGGGGCCCAGCAGCGACAACCGTGACCACGCAGGGGACACGTGTGTGAGAGCCGTGGATGACCCCCCCCTCTCTGCTGAGGTGCTGCTCAGTGGCCCCCCAAAACCCTCCTCCAGCTCCCATCCCACCTACACCCTTGACTCGGCCCCATCCCGAATCCGTGTTCCCAGGGTCACAGCGGCCGTGCCGGGGGGATTTCTCACTCGGAGCAGCAGCCCCTTGGTTCCAGTTCCCGCAGGCGCGAGCGGAGGGCCGCGCCGCACGCGGATGCGCGTCCTTTCTTTCCCAAGAGCCGTTCCCAGGGGCTGGAACAGGCTGCGACTGGCTCTGGGCTCCTCACATGGCGTGGCCGGGCCAACTGGCGGCGAAGGGAAAACTGGTCTGGGACATCGCTTTGCTTATTTCTAAGAAATCAAGAACTGGCTGGCGTTCAGCTTGTGCAATTAGGGAGTGAGCAATACATCTTCCCTGCGCTTTTTTAACCAGGCGAGCGCTGGTTTTCTACCAGCCCCTACTGGGGTTTGTGGTGGTGCCGCGTTAAAACCCGGTGACAAATTACACCTGCGGGGACAGGCACGGCCCGGGGACTTCTACCCTCCCTGCCCGCATTCAGCTGGGGTTAAAGCATAAAAACTGGGAGCTGGTGGTTCTCAGCGCGGACATCACCATTAGCACAGCCCTGAGATGTTGTAAAAGGGAGGAAAAAAGGGGTCCGTGCCCCCCTCCAAGGGTTAATACAGCTTTAGAGACTCACACTTTGTCACGTTTGCAGAGCACCAGGGCTCTCCACCCCGGGCACGGGCTGGGGATGAGACAAAACAGGCATTAAGAAATGTTACTCAGCGTTCGGCCGCCAAAGTTTTGAGGGTTTTCGAGTTGCTCCCAGCCACGCTGGGCAGGACCCGCTGTGCTGAATTGGGTTGATCTCAGCCCTCGAAAATGAGCTGGGCTGAAGCCTCGCAAAAGCTTTAGCTGCCTCCAGAGGCTAACTGGAATTGTCTGCCTCCCTCCCCCAAGGGAAGGGGACTGTGTTTTATTTTATGCGCGCCACCATTTGCTGCCACAAGCAAACATGAATCGTAGCGAACGCTGTAAAGGGAGCCCAACAACAACGGGAGAGGGAAAGAAGGAAGGAAGGCACGTCATGGCGTGAGTTAACGGGTGACACCAGCTCTGGGAAAGCGCCTGTTGTCCCTGCACAGTGACATTAGAGGTGGTGGGGCTCTCAAGAGGGGCTGGAGCCTCGGCCGGGTTGAGGCAGCTTCATCCCGCACTTGGCATCTTCCTCCTCCCGGCGCACACCCCTCAGCCCGTGACTCAGCCTTCGCCCACGGGATGAGAATCTGCAAACCTCCCTCCCCGTGTCAGCCGCACGAGATGGCCACAGCCACCTCCGCACGCGGTGGGAAGCTCCTCTCTAAAGCACTTTGGGACCCCAGCACCACCCCAGGAGGGTCTCTCCTCTCTCCCGGGACCTCTGGGAGGGACCACAGCCAAGGGCTTTCCATGCAAAAATGCTCCTGGGTGCCCAAACCCATCTAAAACCCAGGCCAGGCTCGGTGCAGGAAAGATCTCCAACTCTTCAGCCCCACCTAGAGTCTGGCCAGGCTTAAGCCGGTCCCAACAGGAGCTGACACCCTGCCAGGCTCAGGAGGGGCTTCTCCTTCCCTGGACCTGCTGCTGGGACCTGGTGGCTTCTCCCCACTGAGCCCGGAGCCACACAAGGTTCCCTGCAAAGCCAGAGAGAGAGGAAGGCAGCAGGTAAAAGGGGCGAGTCAGCAGCTCTACCCTGACCCAATACGGAGACAAGATGGGACAACGCGGAGCCTTGCACAAGCGCACGCTCCCGGCTTGAGGAATAAGCTCCATCCCTGCCGGATCAGCGAGTGTTGCGTATAGAGGAGGATTAAGGCGCTGAGCGAGGGCCACCACGCAACAGGACAAGAGCCCTGATGAGCTCCTCACCCTCCACCACCGTGTGCCGTAACTCTCCCGGATGTCTCCATGAAAATAAAATGGCTTCTAGATCTTTGCCTCTCGCGGGGGAAGGACCTACCCCTCCGGGAAGCGCTGCGGGATGCTGGGACAGAAAGGATCGCTGCACAAAAAGCAGCTGTGTTTCTTGGGCTCTCCCACATCACCTCATGCAGGAGAGTCCAGGGCTTCCCTTGCGTTACCTTTGCCTGTTAAACCCCTAATTTTTCCTCTCTTCCTGCTCCCTGAGATGATTATACAGTATACATTCAATGGCCCTGCCACGCAGTCTGAACATCCTTTTTTCCACCCTTTTTCTTGTCTCACAGCGCAGCACCCGGGTGCCAGCGCTCACCACCCTGCCAGGAAACTGCAGATAAACTCGCAGCTCGGGGGAGAGCAGAAGGGAGGGCTCTTATCTCTGCCTGGCTTCCCTCCTCTGCACTGCCTTGTTACCATGACAAAAACCTGCATTTTTTAAACACCACACAGACACAGTTGATCTCATCGAGAAGCAACAAGAAGGGAGCAGTCACAGGGACCTTTGGATGACGGCACGTTTTCAGCAGCCTTGTGCTAGCTGACATCAGGAAGGTCCTCACGCCGATGCCGGGGACACCAGGACAGAGCAGGACCCGTCGGGGTCCGAAAGCAGGGATTTGGGCTGCAGGACAGCTCTTCTCCGCAGCCCCCAGCCTTCCCTTCCTTAAAACGCTCCTGTGATCACGTGCCTGTGTCTCTCTCACAAAGAAGAAAAGCAATCCGCGTAGGGACAGAGACAATAAAATCCCACCCCACGAGTCCTGGCGAGGCTCCGTGCTCCCCAAGGAGCCCAGATCGACTCTCCCCGTGCGGCAGGCGAGAGCCAGAAACCATCAGCTCCGAGCTACAGGGGTGCGGGGCGCTGGGGAGGCTGAGCAGCACACACAATTCCTCCAGCCCCTGGCCCAGCGCCCTTCTCCTGATGGCTCCGGGGGCCTCTATCCTACACAATCCCAGCAGCACAACCCAAACACACTCGCAGCAGCCCGTGGCTTCCCTACAGGCATTCGCCGCAGGGATAAACGGGGGAATAAAACTCACCCTGTGACCTTACAGCCAATGCGGCCACCATCCAAACATCAGGACCTTCTCCGCTGGAGTTCGGAGCAAGGGCTTCTCCCATGTCCTTAATTGCAATCGGGAACACTTAGCACGGTCGCAGCCGCAAAGAGGCCATCCTTAGGCACAGCACGGAAGAGCCACTGCCAAAAGACAGAAACTCCAGCGTAACGCGGGCGTTTGGAGCAGGTGGCAAGGTACAGTCATCCAGAAATAGAGAATATGACCCCCCGGTGCGGTCCAGAGACAAGGACACCTCCAGGAAGGCAGCTCACGTCCCCGTTCCACCACTCCAGTTCCCTCCTGCAACCTCTACGTTTGCCAGTGAGGGCTGGGACGACTTTCTAGGTTGCCCTTGGCCACTGACACAGTTAAATGCCCTCAGCGTGAGCGAAGTCCTAGGGCCATCTCCAGGGCAGGACAGCACAGGGCAGTGTCACATAACAAGGCCACCAAGGGCAGGGAAAGGGGGAGAAACAGCCACAGAGCCACAACTGTAACTCTGTTGTTGGAGGGGAGGATAAAAGACGGGCACTTTCATAAGAAAAGACAAAGTTAATAAGCGGACGGACAGCTGAGATGTTCCATATCCCTCGACTCTGGATCATTTCATCCCAGCCACACAAAGAATTCAAGCAGCCTGTCCTCTTGCAGAAGATCTAAGCAACGTGCCAGCCGGGCATGCGATCCCCACATCAGAAAACTGAAAACAAATATTTACTGAAATCCTAAGTGCTCTTTCCACACTTGTGAACAGACACTTCTATTTGCACTTCCCTGAGCAAACAGGACAAAAGCCACAACCCTTTCGTGCTCACCAGCCCCGAGTTCGCAGGCAGCCTCCTAGAAACCAACAGCAGGAAAACTCTCGGCAACGGTGAGAAGAAGGTGTCCCAGAGGGACAACCCTGCTTGGGTTGGTGAGCACCCACCAAGGCAGAGGTCCTCCTGGAGGGGACACCTCCAGCCCAAGGGGGTCCCAACCCAACTCCCTGGAGCAGAGAACCCCCCGTAAGTCCCAGCCTTACCGGGGATGAGCTGGCAGCGGCGGTAGAGGAAGGTCTGGTAGGCTGTGTAGTCACGGTAGATGGTGTTGAGCCCCACGCTGCGGCTCTCCAGCCAGTGGACGGCGGCGCGGCCGCGAGCGCACACCTCCAGCGCCCGCAGCCGCAGGGCACCGCGGAGCTCCAGCTGCACCCGGCCGTGCAGCAGCTCCCCGCTGCCGTAGGCACCCCAGGATCGCCCGTCCTCCAGCTCCACCGCCAAGCTCCGCAGGCGCCCCAGGGGCTGCATCGCTGCTGGCACTGCTTATCCGGCAGCTCCAGGGGGCTGGTGGCCACCTGGGCTGAGGGCGAGCGGGACAGGCAGCTCTGCAGCCCTCCAGGAATGAGAGGAAAGAGCAAAGGCTACGCCGAGATCCCCTAATTTATCCCTGCCCCTAATTGGCCCAGCCCTGCAGGTCTAATCTCCCCCAGGGTTGGACCGAGCCCCTGTTTTGCGGTGACGCTTTAGCGTTGACCTCACGTGCGTGAGGCTGATGTTGTGGCCGAGGACGGGGCCGCGGAGGCGAGTGACGTCTTTTTAAACCCGTCGAGGAATAACGTGGCTTCATCTTATCTCCGAGTCGCAGACACTGCCGACGTGCAACTGGTACGTGCTGGTGGCTCCGTTGGCAGGGTGGGGTGTCACGCACCACCAGCCGCGCTGGCAGATCTCACGTCACTGGGGGAATCAAAGAACGGCTGTTCGGCCTTCCTGGTTCAGGCATTCCCGGGGGCAGAGCTGGAAGGGGTGGGAGAGGAGTTTAGAAAGCAAAGACCCTTACTGTAAAAGCCCGTTTTACTGTCTGTGTCTCAAGTTGCCTCAAAATCCACATGAAAAAGAAAGTGAATAACCACAGGGTCCTCCCAGCTGGTTCCACCAGAAGGGTGATGTTCACCGTTTATTCCCAGTGAAGCGTGGCTGTTTCTGCGGTAGCACAGGTGGCAATGCCACCTTAGGGTCACATAAAAGTGATGGGGCAGGCCTGTAGGAGATGCAAGTCCCTGTTACTACACGAAATGATGCCATTTAAGTGTTTGAATCGAGGTGTTTGCAACGTACCAGTGTAAAATACCGACGTGAGGTGCCTGTGTGTGTTTGCAAGACTTGAGTAAGTGACTTCTTTGAAGTATGTGTGGAGCAAAGACTGTCCCTTTCCCAAGGGGTGTAGAGTCAAATCCCGAGAGGAAAGCACAAGGGGATCGTGGGCCCAGCCACTGCTCCCACACACTCTGCAGCCACTGGAAATGATGTAGTAGCCCGTGCTCACGTGCTCTGGTGCTGGCTCACAGCACGTGTGAATCAAACCCATCTGCACCGAAAGGCTGGGAAGAGATCGTGAAGCAGCAGCTGTGAGAGAGCAGCAGCTGACCCTGCTCGCTCGGCCTCCCAAGGGAGGGGGCTTTCCGGCCCGCGCTGATCCCTCTTTAAAATACCTACATCCCAAACAGAGTTAGTGCAAGCTCAGCATTTGGGAAACCCACGTGAGCTAACCAACTCAACAAAAATACACGGCTCACCTCTAGGAAAACAGCTCACTCATCATATGCTGGGGACGGCCACCTCTCTGCCCGCCTGTTCACTGACCTTTGGTTTCAGGCCTTGACACCAAAACACAAACAGATAATCAGGGAATATTCCAGCCCCCCCCCACCAAAACAGCCCTGACGGTGCCTCTCACTTTGCTTCTGATCTCTCGCCCTTTCTCTGAGCTTCCCCTTACCCCACCTGCTTCCTCCTGCCCCAGCACCTGCCCAGAGGCACCCGGTGGGTCTCGCAATCCAGAGAAATGTGTCACCCGTGTCTTTGGGCTAATCTCTCCGTGTTTATTCTTGCTGTCACAACAACTTCTTGTCTCCTCATTCAACTCGGGAAATAAACATTCCCTGTAATAACACACAGATGGGCCAAGAGCAAGGCACCAGGATGGCTAACAGGTAACACGACGTGTCAGCAGTCCACAGCGCAGCAAGTTCTGGGCGGTCACCAAAGAAGGGAGAAGATCATTCTGCGAAGAGCACCTTCCTCTGGGGACAGTATCCTTTCAGGGTCCCCAGGGGCACGCAGCTCACTTGGCAGTTTGCCTTTTGGATTTCTGCTGGGCTTCTGGACTTGGGCGTGAACTCGTCTTTCTGCTCAGTCCTGAAGAGGTCCCGTGCCCTCCAGGGTAGATCCAGGTGTGAGCGTTTGATCTGAGGAGAGAGAAGAGCTTTCAGCAGATGGACACAGGGCTGGGGAAGAGGCAGGTGGACCTGGCAGCCCCTACATCTGAGCCCCACGTTGCTACCTGAGGGGTCACCCCCCTGGGCAGCAGCAGTCTGTGCCTGCCTGCATCCCCTCTCTCTGGCAGATGCACAGTCTTCTCTGCTGATGTTGCAGAGACATGTTCACCCTGGCTGGACACCTCTAGCCATTCCAGTTTTCCTCCTCTGATCCTCTGTGGGGGACTAGAATCACCTTCCCCCTCCCTCCAACGTTTCTTGGCATAGGGACTTGGTTGCCTGTCCTTCCTCTCCCTTCAAAGACTTTTCTGAGCTACGACTCTGCTCCCCACAGAGCAGTCGGGATTTGACGCGTGGCTCTCCCATCTCAAGAGCACGCAGCAAATCTGGTGATGTTACTGGGGAGGCTACAGCTTCGCTTGGTATAATCCCGCTTCCCCACGCCACCCCGTGGTAAATCCAAGCCTATTAAGGCTGTACCTGCTGTAACTTGTCTTCGGAGAGTCGTTGTTTCTGCTGCCTGTGTGGGACCAGCATGGCCTGCGTGGTTGTGACAGAACTTTCATCTGCTGACAGACGGAATTGAAATAAAAAGTAAATTCAAGCCAGTAAATTAGGAGGCAACATCAGAAAAGCTTTTCCACTAACGAGAGGAGAAGACAGGCTTTGCCATCAGCACTTTGCTCAAAACCTTTGCCCAAACAGAAAACAGTTCTCAGGGTGAGGAGCTAAATGAAGAAATTCACGTGGAACTGAGAGGAATATCACTCCATCTGCTAGTTATGGAGCGGCTCCACAAGTTTGGGGCCAAGGAAAAGATCAATTAAACCGTGGCTTGTTCCACATTTAGTAAAATAAATGGCTTAAAAACATGGCATGAAGGGACCTCTCTCTTAGCTGCAGAGCACTGGCCATTGGAAACAGGAGGCAACGTCAGAGGAGGATTTTCTTAATGCCTTCCATGACTAGCTCTAACCGCATCCCTTCCTGAGGTTGCGTAAGCCCAGCTTTTGATCACAATCCTCTCCTTCCTCCCAAATACAAATGCAAAACAACTTCTAAAAAACAAATGCAGCAAGGGAGAGAGATCAAGCCACCGGTTCGTGTCCCAGAAATCACTGACGTCACCTGAACGTGCTAAACATTGCTGCATGACGGCAGCGTGTGCCTATGGCTGGCAAAGGCTCTGAGGTGGCTGATAAGCGAGACGTCATTTGGGGAAGTGGAAGTGCCTGAGATTAGCAGTCGCTGTGAGAACCAGCAGCAGCAGGCAGGGGGCTGAGCACGGACGTCCTGCCTGGTTTTGGGGTAACAGTCTCATTTTACTAAAGACACTGATGCTGCAGCAGTGCTTTCCGGCCATCTCCAACCCGAGATGTCTGGGATGCCTCCTTTCCCAGAGCACCAGGCATCACGGTCCCTTGCACAGAGCTAGGAGAACCTCAGCAGGCTTCATCTGGCACTGGGAGTCTGAACAAAGTGGCCTTACCGTGGTAGTTGAAGGGGATGTGGCTCTCACGGTGGCTCCTGCTGTCTGCCATCACCCTCTGGCTCTGGTGGGGTGGCTGATAGTCTGCCTGCTGTGTTGTGCTGAAGAAGTGGGAGCCTGAACGCTCATCTCCCAAGCAGACGTTGCTTTGATGCTTCAGCAAGTCAGGCTTCGGTGCGAGGTTCCACCTGTCGGTCTGGAGAACACAGGAGCTGCTTTATCAGCAACGAGCTCTAGGTGGGAAAGGCACCCTGTTGCACATTACACCCTGCAGAGCCCAACGTGGGGAGGGGAGAAGGGACAACAGAAGGACAACTCTGGCCAGAGTAGCATACATAAAAAAAGAGAGGGTCTCCACCAGAGGAACACCCACACAGCAAAGCTGGGAACAGACCTCTGGGTAGGAGAGCTGCGTAGTAGTGATTCTTGTCAACGCTTGATTTCTCCCTGGGTCTTCATCACCTCTGGGGATGGACGAGGCATTTTTGTTTGGACGGACAGTAGTTACAGGCTCTGGCAAAAGCAAGAGTGAAGGATGTCAGAGCACTCCAGTCTCTGAACAAGTTGTAGCTACAGCAGCTTCTCTCCATGCAATACAGTGCAGGAATGAATACAGGTATTTAACCTGCCAGGGAAGTGGAGGGAGGATGAAACAGAGCCTCACAGTGATAACACTGGTGCTGAATACAGAAAAACTATAAAGCATTAAAAACATAAAATTATATACATATTATATGAATGCATTATATCTTTATCTGTAATTATATCACTGAAATCAAGTGATAAAACCTACTGTTCAGCTTGTCATAAACCTCAGTAGTGGTCTGTATGCGTTATCTCTGTGTCGCAGAATTACCCTACCTAGATTGTGTGCTGGGAAGAGCTCTGACGTCCAGGTGGAGAATCTGGTGCGACCGTCCCCCAGCTGCAGGTTCGTGTAGTGGATCTGTGAGGCAGCAAGTTCCTTGTCATAGGCTCTGCAAGATACCAGATACGAGCTGTTTAACAAACAATGTTCATCGGGAAAAGCAGTTCCTGGGGATGCCTGTCAGGTTCTTCTGCTGGTACCTGTGTGTCCTCTTCTCTGGGGCACTGTAGGCATGTTTCTGCTCGCTCAAAGATCCACTGCTTCTGGGATCCCCAAATTTAATATGAGATGTGTACTGAAGGGAAGCCAAGAGAGCTACAGAACAGCCACTTAAAGCATAATCCCTTTTTTCCCCTCACTGTCTTTCCACCCATCTGGTTTTCCCTTTCACAGATCCCACCCCTTTCGGGTCAGAATTCAACATAGAAACGTGCTGCCCTTTAACCGTGTCTTGGTCCTCCCCAAAACCATGCTGTTACCTTTTCACTTGGCTTTGCAGGTGGACTCCATTCACCCTTAAACTGTGCTTGGTAAGAAGTGTCATAATAGGACCGTTCATCCTCTTTAATAGTGGGAACAGATCCTGCCAAACAGCCAGAGGGGGGAATGAACGTTGTTATTTCTAAATATGCCCTATTTACCCTTATAAGGAAATATCAGTGAGCTGCCATCTCGAGGCAGCTGCTCTTTTAGCATTTTACTACTCCTGAATCCATCATGTGCAGTGAAATGGCAAAGCAACTAACACCAGATTGCAGCAAGGTGGGCTGCAACGCTGCGGAATGTGGATGTGGCGCATCAGGAGCGATGCAGCTCCGGTGTGAAACCACAGTATCCAAGGAGAGAGGAATCAAAGGTGACAGCTGGAAAGGCTGCACAGCAACAGCTGGGCTAGCGAGTGCTTTTCGTTAATGCTATTAACCTGTTTCTTGAGCCTCAGGTTTACTCGGCTATAAAAAAGAGGAAGTAAAATATCCAAATAGTTCTAACAGCTTTAGTTGCTCGCAGCATGACTCTGAGCCAAGCCACCGAACCTCCCGCTGCTGGCGCAGCACCCAGGGACTACGGGGAAGGTCTGCTGGGGACAGACGGGTCTGTCACACAGCTCACCCCTGTGCCACTGCCACGGCCGGGCAGCGGGCCGGATCTCGTGCGCTGGGTACGAGATGGTGTAGACAGATGGAGGAAGCCTTATTTTGTCCCTGTCTCCACAAGGAATGTTATCCTTCTGTTTCTTGGCCGTGGGCAGGGGCGCTCTCTGAAGGGGGAGGTGGGGACAGGGGAAGCGTTCCCTTGTCTCTGAGGTGAGGACGTGGATGCGGGGGTCTGTGTGCATGCGGACATGCGACTTTGGGGGAACAAACGGGGCCACCAGCTGCAGAGGCCTCTCTGGAAACGCCAGGCGAGTTTCTGAACAGGTTCCCCCACTGCCACCCCCAGCCGGGCCCAGCACCTGCCCGCTGCAGGGCAGTGAGGCCAGTGGCCGCCTGTGAACCCCCCAGAAAGGGGGGTACTGGCTGTGAGAAAACGGTTGACAGGAGCTTTCCGGCGCCCAGCGCTCAGCACCCAGCCGAATGTGGGACGCCTTCAGGAAGGGAATGCCTGTGAGGGGGGCCGGGATGGTCGGCACAGCGTGGGCCGCCATAGCCGAGCAGGCGGGAGGGCTCGCTTGGGCTTCAGCAGCCGCTAGGCCGCGTCGCCATGGCGACGGCTCCGCTACCTTCCCGGCGTGCCCCGCGCCAGCACCAAGTGGGCCGTGAGCGCCGTGACGTTACACCCCGGAAGCGTTGCTATGGCGGCGGGCGGTCTCAGCGGCCTGGTCGCCGCTCTGGAGGCCTACCGAGGCCGGGACCGGGTGGTGAGTGGCGGGAGCGGCCCGATGGGGCCCTGCCTTGTCCCGCACGGCCGGGTCCTCACCGGGTTGTGCCTCCGCAGGTCCGTGCGCTCTGCTATGGCTGTCAGCTGGCGGGCGGGGCGCTGGCCGGGCCGCAGGCCCCACCGTCAGGGCTGCCGGGGAGCCTCCTGGCCGTGTCGGCTCAGCTGAACGCCGCCCGCACGACCCTGCGCCTCTTTGACGACTTAGCCATGCTCAGCTACAGCTGCAGCTACGGGCTGGGCCCCAAGGTGAGCGTGGGGCACGGGGTGTAGTGACAGTCTCCCCGGCCATGCCGCAGGCACCAAGGCATGTTTCCCGTGCTCCCTGCAGGACGAGGATGGCCTGGTGCGGGGGCTGTCGGTGCTCAGCAACCTGGCCGACCAGCTCTACTTACCCTGCGAGCACGTCGCCTGGGCAGCTGACGCCGGCATCCTCCGCGTCGGCTCTCAGAAGTGGTGGACTCTGAGCACAGCCCTGTGGGCCTTCTCCCTGCTCCTGGGCATTCTGCGGTAAGGCTGGCTGGGGGCCTACAGGCAGGAGAGGGAATGAACCGTGTTCCCTCTATTCAAGCTAAAATGAAGCCGCTCTTGGCTGCAGAAGGGTGCTCTTCCTCATGGATGTGGTTAATGCTGGAGAAAAAAGCCTGTCCTTCAGTGCTGTAGGAGAAATAACTCTGTTCTTTTCAGATCCCTGAGAATCTTGTTCCAGTTAAGAAGAAAGCTGAGGCACCACAAGGGGTATGATTTCCCTCTCTGGCTATACAGCTATTTTAACACAAACATATCTGTTCTCATTTGTGAGCTATCACTTAATTATTATTACGTTATGGGCTATCAATACCATTACACTTGCTTCCAGCAGCGCGTCTTCGCCTCTGAGTCAAAAGGAAACGAAAGCCCGAGTGAAGGCTGAAGTTCTGAGCATCCTCTCACACGTGGCAGATCTCTCCAACGCAATCCACTGGCTGCCTCCAGGGTTTCTTTGGGCTGGACGCTTTCCTCCATGGTTAGTAGGTCTTCTGGGGACTGTTTCCTCCCTGATTAATATCTACCAGGCATCTCGAAGAGCAAATTCTGAAGCTGTATAAACCATAATTAAGCTTCAGGAGCCAAATTTTTACACGGTAAAAACGCCTTTAGTGAGGCAGGGTGTACATACCCCTGGTGTCGATGATTGTGATTCGACACATCCTGTAATTGGGACTGTAGTCAAGATGTTTATCACAGAGAGGATTGTTTGCGGTTAACAATTTTTACCACTCTTCATCAGAGAAATCTTTCAGGCGAGTCCTCTGGAAAATCAAGAAATCTCCTAGGATTGGTAAAATAGAAGGGGAAAAAAAGTCACTTCCATCCTTCCTTCCTATGTCCCAACAAGACAAATGCAACCCTCCAGTCTTCGCTGTCACTTAAAAGCGCACAAAGCCAGTGTTGGGCACAGGAACAGCCGCGGTTCCGTCACGCCAAAATTTTATGGGATGGATCCTGCAAATTCGAGCTCAGTGCTCGGTGCCGCTTCGGACCCAGGAATCCTGGAGGTTTCTCCCTCAGACGTTCGGGTGTTTGAGCCCAGAGCAGATGCCCCAAGCACGGCCGAGGGAGGCTCCTTGGGTTATTTTGGTTGTGAGGCTTGTTTTTCTCTAGAAAGAACCAGCGGGTGTGAGCAGTGCCTCGCGAAGCTTTCTTCTAGTCTGTACCACTCATTTAAGGAGAAATACTGGAAAACTGAAAACTTCCCAGTGAAACCAGTAGCAGCGCTGAGCCTCCAGCTGTGCCTTTACAGAATGCCACCGGGTGGAGCTCTTCCACCAGGCTCTGGCAGAAGCCAACGGACTGATTTTTTTTTTTTTTTTTTAATTAAAAAAGCAGCAATTTTCTTAATCACCTTTCAAAAGACCAATAAAGCGACGCCAGGATGAGTTTTACAGTTCTGTTTCTAGGCGGTGCCAATAATAAAGGAGACGAATGCTTCAAAGGTGGCATTGAGCGATCGTTAACTGGGCAAATATTCTTTATCTGGTTCTAGAAAGCTCCAAAGGGTGCCGAGGCCACAGAACAAAACCGTTTCTGCTGCGTTGGCTGCAGCTCCCCGTGTGCTACCAGCTGTCCTTCTCCCAAAATAATTCCGAGCACCTGACTAACCGTCAGGGAAATGCGCCTTTTGAAAACAGTTCTGCTTAGTCTGCGCGGGGCTGGTGCTCTCTGCAACGCAGCGCGGCACCGACCCCATTTCCAGGTGGTTTGAGCTCTTTTTTTTTTTTTCCTGTTGTTTTTTGGCACAGACACGTGAAACTCTCTATCTCCTGCCCGCGTTCAAAGAGCAGAGCGAGGTCTTGATATTCTTCGTCCTTCACCCTGTCCCGGCTGTTTATCTGGGCCTTCGCCCCAGCAAGTGCCATGGGGGGGTACTGTCCTGACTGCACTCAGAATTTGGGGTCAGATTTGCAGGATTTTTGGTGCAACTCGGGGTGTGGGCAGGCGTTACCTGGAAGAGACTCTTGTTTTTTATCTCTAGTCAGGCTTCAGGTCGTGTGCCCGAGCTGGCACCCGTTGCAGCGGCTCCTGCTGGAATTTAGTGGGTTTTTAAGTAAAATTACATCAGATTCTGTCTCTTTGAACTCTTAAACCTTGTTAAACCCTTCCTTCAGAACGCTCTCTCCTGCTTCGTGTGGGACAAGGTGGAACTAAGCGCCATTTAGAACAAAAAACCAAACCCCAAAACGCACACGGCTCTGATGCCAAAGTGCTAAAACTAAACCAGGCTTTTGATTTTCATGTAGGGAAAGGACGCTGTGAACTGCTCTAAGTGCATTTGCTTCATCCACTTCTGCTCCCGCTGAGAGATTTTGAAGTTGCAGCCGGGGAAGCGCAGGACAAACCGAAACGTGCAAAGATAGAGCAGAATCGGGTCACTCAGAACTCCTAAAATTAATGTTTTCTGTAGAATGGCTCTCATCCCCACTGACGCAGACATTTAAGAACCTCTGGTGGCTGCTGCTGACTGTCCAGGGAAGCACTCCCTCTTTTTGAGCACAAGACCTCGCGCAGGCAGATCCGATTTTCCCAAAACCCGTGGTTTTTAACTTTTTAACTTTCTTTCTGCTGCAGCCGCCAGCCCAGCTCCCGCTTTGCCCTGCGCGGGGAAACATTTGCTGAGCAGGGAGGGTTTGTTCCGGCCGTGACCTCCCTTTGTCAGCAAGGCCGTTAGCGGCAGAGCTGCTGATTGCAACTCAGAACCCTGACTCCGGCTTTTATGGCCTCTTTTTATGGCCGGGCTGACGCCATCGCCGCCGCCGCCGGGCGAGAAGGGGTTAAGGGTCGGCGCATGCGCACTCTCTCCCCCCGGGCTCCCATTCACAAAGAGCGAGCGGCGAGCGCTGCGGCCGCTGATTGGCTGCGGCGGCGGGGCAGGGGGCGGGGCCTGCGGCGGGGTG